>CM076396.1:35336778-35771778 GCA_038363315.1 Mugilogobius chulae
TGTAACTTGTGTAGGCTACCTGTCAACATGTTTGCCTGACTTCACACAAACACACAGAAGCAGGCCAGTTAAAGGCTCTGCTTTCCAACAGAGCCGTAAACTCCACAGGTATCCCCAAAATTCTCTCTGCCTGCTCCTTGATCTTGCATCATGTAAAGCTCTGTCGCCGCCAGCAACAGCACTCTGAAGCGTGCACATAAATGGCAGCACATGGAAGTATTAATAGATAATTAGCTATAGCAGCAACACCAGATCTTTTTCTTTATTAAGAATACTTGATTTGTTCTAAAATTAAAACACATCAATTATATTTTAATGGACACGTTTGAAGCTATAATAGCACTCATGGTAACCACATTACTCTTGATTGTCACTGTCAAGTAGAAGTTCAAGCAGTTACTGATTTCTACTTGCCATGTCCAATCAGAAAGAAAACAAAAGTCACTAAACTAATACTCCAACTAGAAAAAATCATGTAGGAGATCACAATTTGTATAAATGTATCAATATAAATTATACATTATAAAAATATTAATATCTAAGCTCATCGTGGTAAGAGAGAATCTGATGCTTACACCGAGCTCACACTGCCACCAGTCCAGATCTGGATCTGATTCAGATCCGTTTGGGTTCAGAGGCCTCTGACACTCAGACCGGATTATGCATGCGGTGGTACGAACATCGGCGAGACCACGAGTTTACACGAGTTCATACATTCACAGGAGTTTAAACTTGGAACTCAGGCAAACACTGACCAGATATACAGTATAAGAAATCCAACAAAGAAACACTGGCGTCAAGTTTGGGCTTAATTACATCAGTTATTTTTCGGTTTAATTTTTGACACAGCCCGTTATTTACATTTATGTGTATATAATTGTGTATATGTCTGTAATTTTGATATATTTGCATTAGTATAATGATTTTATTTTGAAAACCGCTGAATGCACTTAACTAGTCTCGCTTGGTGTCCTGTATGTCTTGCCTTGTTTTCACAACTTCACCAAAAAAACTCCGAAAAATTCCTTCCAACAAAAAAGATCCAGGTGCCCGGAGCACATCTGTGGGTTCATCAAACTCGACAGATTGCCATCCAAGTCATCTCACCAGGCTCACCACTGCCTCCAGTCTAGTTCTCTCTTTTTTTAAATTTGGCAGCTGTGCAGAATATGCAAGAGCCAAAGCGTAACGGTCAGTTATTACCTTCTTATTGAGCAAATGATAGACGTTGTAATCACCTTTTATCTTAATTAGTCTAACATACCAATACCATAACATAATACATTGTGATCCTAATGTAAAGAAAAATACACTAAAGCAAAGTGCAGCCTGGAACCAAAAGCACAAGACCAACAGCTGTTTTGCAGCAGGTAGTGTTCACGCTTCCTGTAATGGAGGTGCACTAGTGCTAGTAACTTAATGGTAGCATACTAACATGCAGTTTGAGCACTCATACCTTCTCTCCTCCTTTAAACAGTTAAATGAAAAGGTCCAAGACTTTGAAAATGTGCATCACATCTGCATCGTCCAGTGTGTTAGCACAGAGAAAGATCTTTTTGTGATGGACATACAAGTCTTTACATTTCTATCTTCAAAGTTTACTATCTAACACATTTCCCTTATATTGCAGTAGAGCCATCTTAGACCGCGCTCACAGTGTCTCCAGTCCAGATCCAGACCCTGATCCTGAACCGTCTTGGTGTGATGGAACAGATATGCGTGCGTTGGTACGAAGCTTCTGGCATCGTGAGACCATGAGTTCAAAGGGGTCACGCTCAACTTGGGAGTTCATGCGATCACTGACCACCTGTATAGGACACCTGCACTGAGTTTTGGGCCTATTCATATCAGTTCCTTTTCTATTGGATTTTTTGCCACACAACGGTAAGCACAGAACATCTGATTAGATTATGTGCATATAGTTTTGCATATGTCTGTAATTTTGACATATTTGTATTGTTAGTGGTCGCTCGCTTGGTTGTTTTCATAACTTCACCAAAGGGCTCCAGACCTTTCGTCGAACCAGAGTGCGTATTGAATACAGAGTGAGCCCAGTTTAGAGACTAATGCTTTCACTTCTGAGCAAGAAGGTTGTGGGTTCAAGTTCCAAGCCAACCTTGGACCCATGTTTGCATGAGTTAGTTAGTTTACCTCAATCAATCCAAAACATACACAGGATCTGAAGGCTGCCTCAATAATATATAAGCAATGTCAGTGCTAACCAGCAATTATGAACCAGCATTGCAGTGAATCACACCGTGTACAGAAGCATGCATGGGGCTTGGGGGCGTGGTTTGTACTTGTGTCTAGTATTGTCAGTGGTTAGACAACTTTTGTATGTTCGTTAAGTTAGATAAACTCCACATGTTCCAGTGCTGAGTATTATTTTGACTTTTCTCTACATTGGTGACCCTGTGAGTGAACATGCCTGTACCAGCTTTAGGAGAGTACTCTTACTGCTTATCGGCCTTTCTGCCTTATCTGCTGCCGAACTTCGAGGACTCTCTGCCGGACTGCACAGCGCTTGCTGCGGCCTTGTCTGGGGCTTTTCCGGAGACATAAAGCAGCATGTGAGGTGCTGTTTTTGTCGACGCGCAGACAACCCCAGGTACTGGAACAGTCTGCAGTCTACACTTGGAGCTGCAACATTTCTGCATAGGTGTTCTCCGCTCTCAAGCAGCATTTTTCTTGTTGTTTTCCCGTTCCTGCCACCAGAGCCTTGCATTTGGCACCATATGGCCATATTGTCCTCGTTTACCCTGGCCTCTGCACCTGCTCTAAACCCTGAGTCTTATTTAACTCCAAAGGGTTATGCTCAGTTAAGAGAGATGTCAAAGCTGAACAAAGAAGTTGAAGTATTGTGTGGTGCACCATATGATCTGTACGAGAGCACCCATTAAGCTTTGGGGGTGTGGTTTGTCTAGTGGCATCAGTTTATTGTTTATTGTTTATTAGGATCCCCATTAGCTGCCAATTTCATGGCTGCTAGTCTTCCTGGAGTCCTCTCAGTGCTTAGACAACTTTTGTATTTTGGCGAAGTTATGAACTCCACATGTTGCAGTGTTCAGTATCATTTTTACCTTCCACCGCAGTATTTGTATTTAAAAGCCCACTACATTGCAGAACCACATCAAGCTCCAGGAGCTGTGACAGTGTCTGGGAGTCAACACATTGTCACATACATATATAGGCTACAGTTTGAGAAAGAGAATAATTTTCACAGTGTGAATGATTAAGCTAAGCGCACATACAGACTCTATGGAAGTCTCTAATTTAATGTGTATTTATAACTGTGTGAGTGGCCTGGACGCCACACTGCTGCAGCAGATTATATACTACTATTCCTGACCTCTCTCTTTCTATGATTCTGCTCTGACCATCACAACTCTCAACCCGAGGAACCAGGTTTTGACAAAATACGTTTTCTATTAAATTTGTTTTTAATGTTGAGATTTGCTTTATTTTTTATTGATGAATAAAAAAAACCTGAAAATCAGTTTTCCCCCTGCATTGGGGTAAGAATGTGGTGTAAGGTAAATGACACTCAAATTCTGGAACAAGTGTAGTTTAGTTTACATTGCCAACATACAGAAGAGAAAATGGCTACTGACTAAGCTATTTATTGCTAAGAACAAACCACACCTCCAAAAACCCAAACACCAATAGATATTGGGTTTTGCATTATGTTGCACCACAAGAACATCTTTGGAAAGTGAAACTTTCCAAAACCACCCAAGCACTGCCAATCAGAGTGCTGCTTTTAGATGTCAATGAGAAAAAAATAATAACAATAATAAAAATAAAACATGATAATTTACTTCGTCATATAGTGGTCCGATTTTGACTGAAAAAAATCAGAGTGTACTCATTTCCAACAGAAAACAAAGCCAGGAACCTTAGCTGCAAGGTCAGCTTCACATTTAAACTTATGGTAACCACACAGCTAAGCCATCCAGCAGCTTTGCAGCGTGTCTTGGACATCAGTGGCAGCAGCGGCTGCACATCTTGGGCATTCTGATGTCAGAAGTTGTACAAAGTGAAACTTTTTACAGCAAAATGCAGCACAGCAACATATCAAATTATGCTCCAGTAACATATTTAAATTAGGGTTTGCACGACTACTGAATTTTAGTAGTCGACTAGTCAGAGCGTTAGTCGCGTCGACTTCGACTAGTCGATGACGTCATTAACAAAAACAAAGATCCAAAGGCACGATGATTTTGCCTGGGCAATTGTTAGAAACAGCTTATTTATTCTGACCATATTATCAGAAAACATTGGACGTAACTAATGCCCTGTAATAAAGCTAAACGGCTCTTTGATTTTACATAAAAGAAGAAAAAAAAAAAGCTAAATAAGCCTATTTGTGCGTGCGCGTGGGGCGGAGGCTCTCGCTCTGACAGCGGCTGGGATCCAGTCTGCCCACACTCACACACTGAGCTGTGGACGTTTGGTCAGTGCGTTTTAAACATTGAAGGAAACAAATCCACCTGAAGCCCTGGTTCCACACACATCACTTATCACTCTTTTCCCCTCGTCTCCTTTTTTAAGCCAACCTCTGATTTAATTACTCTTCGACTAGTCGACTACCTCTCAAAGTAGTCGAGGGGGACCTTTATAGTCGACTAGTCGGTGCAAGCCCTAATTTAAATATCCCTAAGTAAAGACAAACACCTGCAGACCTGCAGTAGCAATGGAGAACATCATGACTGTGACCCATCGCAGAGAGTGTGTTCATAGTTGATTATAAATCTTCCTTGCCTGGCGGAAGATCGCCAGCAGCTTGGACTGTCTGGTAGGACACCCTGCCAAACCTCATCTGTCGTCGGGTCTTGTATAGCAGGTACACAGGGCCAGACTGGTCTTGGCACTTGGACACTGGATGTGAATGTGCTGGAGGCAACACACAGTCAAGATGCACAGGGGTCCAACTAGTCGTGCAAAGCAAGGAAAGTTGTTTGTGTTGTTAGCACTTGGTTAACTGCTATTAGTTTACTGATACTGAACTCATAGACTGAAACGTGATGAGAAAGCTCTTTAAAACCCATTGAGGTGTAGTGACTTTGGATGTTTAGAATGCATTAGGTAAGTGAAGTGGAAGTTCCCTCGAATGTCTTTCTGGGTGTAGATTTCTTTGTGGTCCACGCTGCATTCACAAGGGCAGAGCTCACCACAGCCTTTCTGCTCAGAGGTTATTATTGTCCTCCAGTGTTGTGTTTTCCCTCTGTACCCAGTTGTCCTTTAATCACTCTGAGACTCTGTGATCATAGGGTACGCACTCTGTGCCATGGCACCCTTTTGACCTCTTTAGGCCAAAGCAGTGGGACAAATTCCTCTAGAAGCTATATGCTTGTAGGAAAGTTTGATGTTTTGTTATTACTTTTCTTTTTATAGATCATTTCCATGACAAGTGTGCTTCAGTGCCTGATTGGTAGTTCTTCTGGGATGGGACACCAGAGAGTGTCAGGTGCCAGAGGCAGTAATTCTACGTATTTCAGTGGCTCTGGTACCAACGGGTACCATCTTAGACCTTTACTTTTATAGGTTATCTGTGTCTTATCATCAATTTATATTTACATATATTGTAAAAATTATGAATAAGCATCAAAAAAATAACTTTATCAGCCTACGATCATCAGAACAATTTAATTAAAATGTAGGCTCTTTAAATTTGTAATGAAAACTTGAAGAAGAAAATGCTAAACACACCAATGTAGCTAAATATTCTGAAAAATAAAAACCTATTTGCCACACAAATGTTTAAACTTATTCTAAAATCAATTGTGTCTGTTTTTTCACTACCTGTCTCTTCATGTGGCTTTTCTTTCTTCTTTATTGGTCGTGGAACGCGCAAGCTTTACAGCCACGTTTCCATTGGCCTGGGTCCCAGACTGGTTCACTTTGGAGCGGTTTGGGTCGGTTACGTTAATGATGGTGAGTGTTTCCACTGCAGGTCTAGGTTCCTGAGGGTCCGCTACAAGAGCAGCTGACGTCTCTCACACATAACACTTTCTTTAACCCTCTGGTAACGTGCAAAAAAGGGTACATTTGTCACCTTCATTTTTAAACGGCCATAAAATTCACATCAGTGGTATGAAAAAGTATGTGAACCTTTTGAAATTTCTCACATTTCTGCTTAAAATCACCATCAAATGTGATCTGATCTTTGTCAAAATCACACAGATGAAAAAACAGTGTCTGCTTTAACTAAAACCACCCAAACATTTATAGGTTTCATTTTTAATGAGGATAACAGGCAAACATTGACAGAAGGAGAAAAAAAAAGTGAGTGAACCCTTACGTTTAATATCTGGTTACATCCCCTTTGGCAGCAATAACTTCTACCAGATGCTTCCTGTAGTTGCAGATCAGTCTGGCACATCGATCTGATCAATTTTGGACCATTCTTCTTAAAAAATTGCTGCAGTTCAGTCAGATTCTGGGATGTTGGGCATGAATTGCTGTTTTGAGGTCATGCCACACCATCTCAAGTCAGGACTTTGACTTGGCCACTCAAGAATGTGTATTTTGTTCTTCTGAAACCATTCTCAAGTTGATTTACTATTGTGTTTTGGGATCATTGTCTTGTTGCAGCTTTTTCCTCTTTTAAGCTTCGACTGTCTGACAGAAAGCCTCAACTTTTCTTGTAAAACATCTGATAAACTTTTGAATTCATTTTTCCACTAATGATTACAAGTTGTCCAGGCCCTGAGGCAGCAAAACAGGCCTAAACTATAATTTTCCTTCCATCAGGCTTCACGGTGGGATGGGGCGTTGATGTTGGTCACCTGTTTAATTTTTCCTCTAAACATGACATTGTGTGTTTCTCCCAAATAATTCAATTTTAGTTTCATCAGTCCACAAAATATTTTACCAGAAGTTCTGTGGAGTGTCTAGGTGTTTTTTTGCGAACATTAAACGTGCAGCAATGTTTTTTTAGACAGTAGTGGCTTCCTCTGTGGAGTCCTCTGATGAGCACAATTCTAGACTGTTGTTTTACATGTAGTCAGTGTATGCACAGAGATATTGGACTGTGCCAGTACGTTCTGTAAGTCTTTAGCAGACACTCTAGGGTTCTTTTTTACCTCTCTGAGTGTTTTGCAATGAACTTTGGGCGTTATTTTTGTTGAAAGGCCACTCCTCAGGAAAGAAGAAACAGTGCCAAGCTCTCTCCATTTATACATAATTTCTCTAACTGTAGACTAATGAACATCCAGACTTTTAGAGATGGTTTTGTAACCTTTTCCACCTTTATACAAATCTACAATTCTAGATTGCAGGTCTTCAGACAGCTGCTTTGAGCGAGCCATGATGAACAACAGACATTGCTTTACATTAAGACACAGTGCTTACCAGGAGTGTCTTTATAGTGGGCAGGGCAGCTTTGAGCCACTCCTCAGTGATTGGACACACTCTGACTTAAATTGTTGGTAAAATTGGGAAATAGTTGCTCTTAAAGTCTACTTAGGCAGAAGGTTCACTTACTTTTTCTTTCCCCTTTTGTCAATGTTTGCATGTTATCTTCATCAAAAAATGAAAACCTATAAATGTTTGGGTGGTTTTAGTTAAAGCAGACACTGTTATTTCATTGGTGTGATTTTGACAAAGATCAGATCACATTTGATGGTGATTTTAAGCAGAAATGTGAGAAATTTCAAAAGGTTCACATACTTTTTCATACCACTGTAGATTCATATTTTTTTGTACTTTCAAAACTCAGATCTCTTCGCCTACTTCTCCTTTGCTCATACATGGGTAACTTATATATCTGTAAAGCATAGTTTTTAAATTATAGGGCTATTTGTACAGAAAAGTACACTCCCACTTTACTATTTTAATTTTGGAACTATGTCATTTTTACTTTTTGATAGTTCACTGGGTGTGTTGGTGAAAAAAAAGGCCTTGTAAAATAAAAATATACATCACACATATACAAGTTACACATGTATGAGCAGAGGAGAAGTAGACGGAAATCTGAGTTTTGAAAGTATGAAAAAATATTAATCTATGTGGATGTTATGGCTGAACGTATCCTTTTGTTCCAGCTCTTGAACTGAACATGTGAAGGGGAAATAAATGGTGGCATTTTAAAATGTGACTCGATTCGTGAATCTGTGGACGATTTCTCGGGTCTGACCTAAAAACTAAAAGTTTAAAAAAAAAGGACCCTAAATGGCCCCCGATGTTACCAGAGGGTTAAAAAATAATTAAGAAAATGTAGCTGAATGTTTTTATTTTATTTTTTTTCCCTGGCGCCAAGTAATCAGAAAAATATGTGCAATAATTTCTTGTTTGTGTTTTTGACTTCAGGGTCAGGCTGGTGTAAACAAAAAAATACTTCCTGTCACCTTTTTGCATTCATTTTGCTTTTTTGCAAAACCTCTGCGACTCTGAGCTGCATTTCAAACCTCAGTGCATTTATTTAATGCATTGAGGTTGGATTATGTTGGATACATTACACAGAGGACTTACCATTTTTTTTTTACAGTGTACAGTGGCAAAGAGCTGAGGCTAATGCGCTAGCTCTGCTTTGTTAACCGGTTTTTGCTTTGGAGCGTGTGTGCTTTGTTTCTCTGCAGTTGGCTGAAGACTGCGCTTATACTGTGGCTGTCTGGTTTGAAGCACTTGTATTCCACGGCTGTTCAGCCATGTCGAACGTGTTGTGACTTTGCTAGAGTCCGAAACATTACAGAGCGTGCGTGTTTTGGGTCCCTCAGCTCTTGGTGGTTGACTACTAGAGCGTGCAGCGGAACAGGCAACGTGCCGAAAACAAAGCAGGCGAAAACGCACAGCACCTCAAAACCAAGCAGTACCGCCAAAGCGGTCATAAAAAGACTCGAGCTGTTGTAGCTCACGGTGTGTCATGTGTTCAGCGCATTATTCCCTTCATATAACCAGACAGAGCCTCCTTGGAGATCGACCAGCAGATTGCGATCAATATCGAGCACCCCTGATCTAGGATATGACTTTCAAAGAAACCAGCATATTTAAGCTCCTATACTTTGTCAATTATCTTGAGAATCCAAACGTGCCCAAACCACCAATGGTTCAGGCCAATGACAGCACAGTGGTGGACCAGTCACATTATAGTTTGAGCTGAACCCAAAACGAACATGCAGCAAAAGATCTGCTTTGGATATTTTAGCAGGAAAGTACGTATGTTTAAACTGTGCACATTGAAGTGATTAGTGGATTAAATACCTGCAAATTTCTCTTTCTTCTTTTTAGCCAAAATTAGATTTTTCAACACTTTGACCTGTCAGCTTTGACTTTTAGAGTGAGAAACCCCAGATGGATATGTAAGTAGAATTGAATCCAGAGTGCTACACATATCTATATCTAGATAAAAGCATAATTGTATTTGTCCCTAAACAAATAAAGAATATATCAATAAATAAATGGATTAAAGGGACTGTACTCGATTTTTTTGCAACAAGATAACTTAAAAGCAATTTCCCCCTAGCACTGATGTCTTGTTAATGTATCTATTCAGGTGGAAATTAGTCCCCAAAGTCCTGTCTATGTCTAATAAAATCCCGTTTGTGTGCAGCTTTTTCTGTTTTTGTTTTTAGCATTGTGGCTAACTGTTGTTAGCATAGTGACTCACCTCGCTGCTAAAAGCTGTGAAAAACATTAAAACTCATCATGATGAACAATTCTGAAGCTCAGAATGCATTAGCTACATGAGGAAATCATGTAGCCTGAAGGAAAAAGGTTAAAATTAATTATTTCTATTTGTTTACATTTTTAGGATGCAAAAATCAGGTACAGTCCCTTTAAATATAAATATAAACTATGTAAACAGCATAGCATAGTTATTCAAATAAGTTAAAAGCTGATAAAACAAATCATTTCTACCATGCAGTAAATAAAATTGTACTCCTGGTTTAATTTATTTTTAGTAGATAAGGTATGGGAAGGACACTGAAGATTTACAAACTTCAACAAAAGCGACAAAAAAAGATTACAGATAACCAAAATCCACTTAAATCTTTATCTTTAGTAGATTTATTTGCAAGAGCAGTAAACTCTAAAGTGCTTTTAGATTATTTATTGCATCCTCCTCTCTTTACTTTACATTGTTACCCTATGATCATAACAAAATAACAGGGATGTCAGCGCATCATAAAAACACACATATTTCTGTTGCGCGCTTCCATAATGTCACATATTAGAGCCCATGGCATCATGGGAAACACCTGCTTGAGCCTGTGCAGGTGGGATTAGATGGGGGAAGACACAAAAAGGGGGTCAACATGTAATTTGGAGCGTTTTAACAGGAGAGCACCAAGAGGAATGTGCACAAAAGAGTGTCATTATTATGTTTAGGGGATATGCTTTAGAGTTACAAAATTGCCATCTTAACCATTACAAAAGGTACTTAAGTCCTCCAGGTCTTCAAAGTGTCAAGGGGGTGCTGCTTTTCTGTTACATATTTTCAAATCAATGCATTTTATTTCTGTACAGCCCAAAATCACAACAGCAGTCACTTTGTAGGACTGCATGAAATAAGTTTAAGGCAGTTCAGACTTTCCTTCTCTGTAAGACTCTGGATGAACTGCAGTCTACTCAGAAACACATATCATTTGGCTTTTTTATGAAATCACTAAAAACACTTTCGCTTAAGTAGAGAAATATAGTAGAAAAACTGCAGTGTCCTGTTTGGAGCCTTTTATGCCATGAAAACCAGTATGTGAGTTGTTAGAATGCCATGTTGTTATTAACTTTAAATGGCATCAAAGTTTGGACTTCTGAAAGCTGTGAAATCTGCTTATAAGTAGTGTAGAAGCTGTATGCGAGAGCTAAGTCATGCTAAAAACATAAATAAGAACACTTCCTGGGTACAAAATGCTTAAAGCAAAGACAAGACATTGCAAACTCACTTCCACCTTTTATTGACCATTTATCTACATTGCAAAAAAAACTATTTCTTCTCTTTTCTCTTTAAAAGCAGAATAATGAATAAAATGACAAAAGGGGTTGAATAAATAGACAGACATCAAATGATTCACCTATGCAAATAAAAATCAACTTCACTTCTGACCAAAATAACTAGTGTGTGGTTAGAATGTGCTGTATTCAGTTCAATATGTGCACAATAGGATCAGAGACAGCAGAGTCAATGGATGAACTGTCAGACGTTTCTTTATCTAACTGTAAGTTTATAGTTCTTTTCAAGCTAAAGAAACAGAGCACAGCTGATTATAGCATACACCTAGACTTTTGGAAGTTGAAGTTAGGGGAGTGGTGAGGGAAACCAGACCAGAGGACTCACTCAGAAATTAACTCTTTGTCTTCCATTCACTGACAATGAAGCAGTTCACATTTGAGCATTAGAATGGACAAGAGTTAGGCCCATGCAGTACTTGGAGAATACAAAGAACATTGTACTTTAAATAAACAGACAACGAGAGGCTGAAAGTTGAAGTAGGATTACAGAGAGGTTCAGATGCTTGGGTCACAGCAATAGGACTATTTTCGATCCTGTCTCCCCTAGTGGATTTCTTTGGCTGCTTCATTTACTGGAGAGTCTTCTACTGATACTCAGAGTTTATGGTTAGCTTAGAATTTTCAAGTATATTAATTCTTACAAATATTGAGCGGTGTAATGCAAGTTATATAGACAATCATATTATTTATATTCCATGAGCTGGGCTCATAGTTTTAAAATGATTCAGCAAAATCATAGTGACAGTAAATAAATTGTAATTTTCAAACTTGGTCACATAGTTTTAAGTGCAGTTCATGGTCCACTCACACAGTGCAGTGGTCAAGCTCTCTCTGAGGTTGAGCTCAATGGAAAAGAATGTAGTTCCTCTGGATGTGGGTCTGCAGAGCCCCGCCCCCTCATGTGTCACACACACTGCTTACATTAGAGTGCCACGAGGAGAGACAGAGAGAGAGATGTAAGAGGAAGAAGAATCACATCTGACCTGCGCTGTCTACCTGTCTCTTCCTACTGTAGGAGTCTACACCATCATAATCAATACATTTCTTATTGATTTTAGTCTGTGTCTGGTAGTTGTGAAGAGCAACAAAAAAACATTTAAGTCTAATGAAGTGTTTTAGAAAAAAGAAAGCTATGTTTAAAACAAAAAAAATAAGAGACCTTAGGACATAAAAATGAGCGAAAATCTTTCACTTCTACTTAATTTTTAATTTGACAATGTGTGATTTTTTTAAACAAATATTATGTGATCAATATCTGGTATATAGGTCTCCCATCGTAATTATTAATTATTAGAACCTGCACCCAGCTGCACACAGGACAAAATGTAGAGCAGGTGCGCACTGAGAAGAAGGGACCTGGAGTTTAAGAAGCACATTTTTAACATACAAGTAAAAGTGAAGGTTTGGAGGTCCTCCCCCGGAAAATGGAACTGAAAATATGTGTAATTTTCTGCCTTTTGATGGACTTATACATGTATATATTTATATACAAAATATATATTGTATATTTAAAAACAAAAATGGAGCAAGCATTTTGTTTTATGAATGAGCATACAGTAAGATGTTGAGTGTGGCATGAGAAGGATTAAGACACTGTCTGGAATGGCAAGAATGATTTATTTATTAAACTCTCATTTATTTCATTTCTCTGTAAATATTTTATTTGACACATTACAAACTGAAACAATATGTTTGGTGTTGACACAATTGCCGAGCGCCGATTAACATATAACTGATGTGCTTCTGTTTTGCTAATCATGTCAGGTTAGGTTTACAGATGTTCATCAAAAGGATTGAGTCAGTGTTTAGTGAGAAATCATTCGTTTCTACTCGCTGATCACGCTACATGCAGCTCCTCTCCAACCATTGCAGTAGTTGTGCTGTTTTTGTGCATTCAGTGTATCATCTGCAGTGCTGCACCACGACTCCGCTACAGTACAATAAAATAAAAATCAAGGTTGTTTATTCTCTTTTTTTATTTCCACGCTCCCTTTATTCTGATCAGATCACAGCCGTTTGTAGTTTTGCACATTGTTTCTTTGATATTTGACAGTGGAGACAGTGAGCAAGGGGGCCGCAGCGACTTGACCTATGCGCTGTGGCAGAGAAAGGCAGAGCGGAGCTGCATGTATCTTTACCAGGATCAGTGTGATCCCAGACTCACGCTGGATGTACACAGACTGCGAGTTCGGTGCGGGTCAGGACCCGTGCGGGTCCCGCAGAACTTAGAAAGTGCTTAAAACCAATGCGCCCATGTACACGGACCTCCGAGGAATGCGGTTGCGAGTGCGGGAGCCGCGCGGGTCAGCGGAAAGAATCCGCATGAAGTCTATTTTTCCCGGACACCGCAGCGGTCTGGTGCGGCTTTCAATTCATTATACGAGCGTTCTCGCGGGAATCTACGTGACTCTGCGTGGCTTTGGACGAAACCGGACCGCAGTTGACAGCATCTGGTGTAACAGGCTCTTTGCAAGAAACCCGCACGTGTCCCGACCCGCACCCGCCTCGCAGTCTGTGTACATCCAGCGTTACGCGGGAATCCCACTATGCATCTGCGCTCCGCTCCGCTTCGCCCCGGTCCGCCTCCGAAAGTTGCCGCAGACCCCTCGCCCACTGTCTCCGGCTCCGCTCCAGTCCGCTCCGCAGGGGTGCGTTGCCCCCTAGGAGTTCAAGAAGAGCATGCGCCAAAAACACAAGTTTGTGAAATAAAAGTCCTCGTTGAAGGTCAAATAACTATATCAGGAGCACAGAGGACTCCTTTGTTTCACGTGATCACAACAGAAGGACGTGCTTTCCTCCTCCGCTGAGAGTAAAGAGGCTGTTACGAGCACAAACTCAATAACGTTGTCCTGTTAATGTATCAGTGACATAGTCTGTAGTTAACAGTCTGCTGTGTCCAAATATCAAAGAACCTTTATGTAAAACTACAAACTTTTCGTTATCTGATCAATACAAAGTACGTGCGGAGTGATTTTACTTTGTAAATCCGGACATAGTTCACTTTCTTTTTCCTGTTTGGTGCGTTTTGATTGGCGGAGATTGACTTGGTCGGACTCAGGCGGAGAAGAAAATAGCCTTGATGCGTATTTTGGTCGTACGGCGACGGAGCTGAGGCGGAGCTTATCCCACTACATGCATCTCCGCTCCGTTCCGACTGCCGGATCAACTGCGCAGCTGTTTTAATGAATGAAGACCGTTCCACATGCTCCGTGTGTGCTGCGCAGGGCTCCGCCTCAGCTCCGTCGTTCCGTCGCCGTACGACCAAAATACGCATCAAGGCTATTCTTCTCCGCCCGAGTCCAAAAAGTTCGTAGTTTTACATAAAGTTTTTTTTTATATTTGGACACAGCAGACTGTCAACTACAGACCACGTCACTGACACATGGACAGGACAACGTTATTGAGTTTGTGCTCGTAACAGCCTCTTTACCCTCAGCGGAGGAGGAAAGCACGTCCTTCTGTTGTGATCACGTGAAACAAAGGAGTCCTCTGTGCTCCTGATATAGTTATTTGACCTTCAACGAGGACTTTTATTTCACAAACTCGTGTTTTTGGCGCATGCTCTTCTTGAACTCCTCGGGGGCAACGCAGCCCTGCGGAGTGGATTGGAGCGGAGACAGTGGGCGAGAGGCATGCGGCAACTTTCGGAGGCGGACCGGGGTGGAGCGGAGCGGAGCGCAGATGCATGTTGTGGGATCCCCGCGTACGCTGGATGTACACAGACTGCGAGGCAGGTGCGGGTCGGGACACGTGCGGGTTTCTTGCTAAGTGCCTGTTACACCAGATGCTGTCAACTGCGGTCCGGTTTCGTCCAAAGCCACGTGGAGTCACGTAGATTCCCGCGAGAACGCTTGTATAATGAATTGAAAGCCGCACCAGACCGCTGCGGTCTCCGGGAAAAATAGACTTCATGCGGATTCTTTCCGCAGAGTCGCGCGACTCTCGCACTCGCAGCACGGTGTAACTCAACGCATTGGTTTTAAGCACTTTTCACTACTCGCATCCAAGTTGCACTTAGTGTAAATCCACTGTTAGACTTTTCAGGTTACGTAAATGCTCCGGTGGTTGCGATGAAGTTGTAGTGTGTGCAGTGCGAGCTTGAGGTGTCCCAATCTGTTCCAACATGAACCAAAGTAAAAATACGCCTATTGACTGAGGTAGCATTACTATGTGAAGGACTATGGATGGAAAGTAGCTCTGTGCTAACTCTGGTGCAGCCATCTTTTTAATGTAACTGCACATTGTCCTTTAAATAAAGTAGACCAAACTAAACCTATTCTTCAGCCTAACGCTACCAGGATGGAAAAAATTATTGCATAATACAAACATTTGCTAGCATACTTACTGCGAGCAACCAAAAACCTGACTTTACAATGATTAACCTGACTTTATAATGATTATTTTCCCCATGCTGTCAAAGAGCAAGAGCTAAAGTCTCAGAGACGTTTGCTATTGTTGTAACATACACACATGCACATTCAAGTACACGCACACACGTACGTACACGCACACAAATTCAATTAATGGTTAAACGTACGTACCACAAAGACTATAGTTAGAAAATAGAGTGCAGGCTGCCTCCTCCCAGATCTGCTGCTGCGTCACCCTGCCACGTCCTCTGTGCTCTGCTCCGTCTCCGACACATGAGCAGGTCATGAGAGGTAACGATGTATGAGGAGCTCAGAACTGCCATGTCCAACAACACTACAGTGTAATGCAGACATATGATCACAGAAGCAACCACAGGAGCACCTCGTTCACCTGTACCTGCTGTCAGACATAAGTGGCAAGGAGAAAGATGAGTTATAAGCAATGAAAGTCAGCAGACAAAATGAAAGTATAAAGCCTGTGTCCTGAGGGCAAGAGAGGACAGAAGAAGACGTGCAACTAAGGAAAATCATCACAAGGATAAATACTTTTTTCTTTATAGTTCACTCCGCAGGTTCTAACCAAGAATTTTCGCACATGTGCATTCCTATTAAACATTAGAAAATGGGAAATTGCTTGAGAAATTGCTTCTAAAAAAATCTCTCTTCTAAAATAACTACAGCAGCTCGAAGTCTTTTAAATACTTAAACAAAGACAAAGCTAACGTTTGAATTTAGAATGAATGCTGCCATCATTAGACTAACTTTTGTTTGTTTTTTTGGCTCAGTAGCTACATCATTAAAGACAAGTAGAATGTACTTATAAACACAATGGCAAAAGAAGCAAAAAAAAAAACAAAATCAGGATTGTTTTAGAATGCGTTGAAACGTTTAATTTCAAGACAGAATAAGTCTCCATACTCAGGGGAAGGCTAATGTCATTCAAACATAACAGCTATACATACAATTCACCCTAAAAAAAAAAAATCAGTTTCAGCAATTCACTAAAATACGATTAAGTCTTTCATCAGTATTAAAGGTTTTTAAATACAGCTTTTTTTTATCAGTTGTTTTACTTTTTGCGTTCCTCTCCATCACCTTTGAATGTATTTAATATAATGCATTGAGTTTGAATAATGTTAAATGCACTGTGCGCTTCAATCTCGTCAACAGGAAACAGGAAGTAACCCATGCTAACGTGTGCCACACTTGCTTCACTAGCTTAGTTTAGACTGACAGCCTTTCATCATAATGTCAAGTTATTAAGATTTGTGAGTATTATTTTTGTCTGCTTTTGTGATTTTTTTTTTATATTGTTTTCACTTGAGTTTGCTGTCCCAATGCTTTTCAATGTGAAGCACTGGAAATATACCTATGTCAATGATTTCACATTAAATCTGCATTAAAAAGTTGCAAATATCCACTTTTGATCCACACCTCACTACACTACCTCTGATTGATAACCCAAACACATAAAACAGGGCAATATGCTTTATTTCAAACAATACGAATGAAAAAAAGATTTAACTCTTGCACAAAACGATCACATAGATACAGCCGGCATCATACTAACGGACCTTCGAGGAGGAAAGTTAACATTGAGAATGAATCAGAGCAACAGCTTTAACACTCGCAGCTTAACAACTATCTGCAAATGTGGACTTCAGGAAATAAACGGTTTAAAATATAGACATAAAGACATGGAGATAAATATAGTGATCCAACAGTTCAAACATGTAAATATATCCAACAATGCTAATGGTAGCTACAAGTTAAAGGGTAACGTAATGCTAGCGCCGCCTGGTGTGTTTTGACGTCTTTCTTTAACTTTCTGTTTACTTTTCTGACATCAGCAACCTCCTTGGTTAAACTTGGTTGTGAATTAGTTGTGCTATTAATACACTTAATTTGCCAGAAAATGTCTTAAAAGAGGTAAAAAGTTTAGCTTCCCGTGCCTTAACATAGAATTTCCAGCACGACTTTTCCCCCTCAGCAGGCCACACCCCCAAATATGACGCGATTCCAACTGCATCTCTTACTTAAAGCTTGTATGGAAGATTTTTCAAATCCAACAACTGCTTGCTGTTTTTCAAATGATGCACATGTGTTTCCCTCCCAGGGCCACGCCCTTAACTGCAACTGGGCCAATGAGTTACCTAGGAACACTGAGGGTTTGCTTGACAGGTTAACAGGCCAATAGATAACGAGGTACCTCGTTATCTATTGGTCAACGTTTTACTGGCCTCATCATGTCCACAGTTTATTGACCCTATTTTGTCCCGCCTACTTTTCTAGGACATGCACTTCCTGTTTAGCTGCATTTATCCTGTAGATTTCAGTGGATGGGTTTATTTTAACTGTCATTATATTTAATTAAGATTGCCCCACAAGACAGACAAACAGACACATTAGCTACCTTAACAGAGCTAAACAGGAAGTGCATTTCCAAGCCAAGTGGGCGGGACAAAATAGGGTCAATACATTTTTATAATTCTTTTTTTGTTTAGCATAATTACAAGGGTGTTACAAATCTATGTAACTGTTTTTGACCAAGACTGACTGAAAATCCTCCATACAACCTTTAAGTTTCCATATTATAATAATGCAGAAAAGGTTTCTGGGTAATGGAGTCCATTATATTTTCCAACCATTTCCTGTGGGTTGTTCAAGGAAGAAGCTCTAACTTGTGTTTTCACAGGCTGCAGAGGTGAGTGACCTTTGACCTTATGAGGCCCAAAACTCTCAAGTGATGAGATTAACACATGTACTAGAACCAACTGGAGGCTAATCCCACTCCACACAATACGTTTGATTTAAAACATGTTGAAAGTACAAGCAGATAACCATATAGTACACTTGTTAAATTCAAAATAGTCTTTTCACATGTCCTTAACATTTAAAATAATTAGTTTAAAAAATAAAAATGGGATAGGAGGTAACAAAGTAAATATTAGCTAACCTTTTATAGGCTGCCACTTCTCCACCCATGCCATAATTGTAGTGATAAAACAAACTAAAGGTATAAAGCAAGGCGCCTTGAGCGACTGGTAAAGGCTTTATAGAGTCAGGCCGAGGAACTCTCTGACCCCCACCAACACGTTATCACCTTTGACCCTCGATCTCTGTTCTTAAGGATGAGCACCGGTGTCTCTGTGACCTTCATACAAAAAGGTTATTAGACAGATGGATGGAGTTGCTATACCTTTATCAAGATTTTTACTTGAGAAAGTCTCTGAAAACATTCCCTGGAACAAATCTCATTCATATAAGGTGACATTTAATCAAAACAAACCTTAATGTGAATTTGAAAAAGTTGGATTCAGGGGATTTCACAGTATTCTACATGCCTAAAACTGAGCTAGAAGTTAGAAACATCAACCAGACAGAATTTACTGTCTAAGTGTTAGATGTGAAGACTTGTTGATTGTACTCCTGAAACAAAAACTGTCTTAAGGTTCAACATCTACTCTTGCTACTAAATAACAAGTGAATTTATGTTTTCACAGTAGCTTTAGAAATTGGTTCCACATGATTGATAAGTCATATGACGTAAGATTAGACTTGGCTTTAAATTTGCAGAGACAGTCTTCAACAAATTACAGTATATGGTTCAGTGCTGCAGAGGAAAGCTTGGGTATTCCATCTAAACGTAGGCCTATCACACAATCAAATTCTAGAACAAGATCATCTGTTTTGAGAGATGGTTTTGCAGAGAGTCTAGTACCATTTACAGAAATTTTCTGCACTGCTTTTACAAAGACTTCTTCTTCTTTGCTAGTTGAAGCTAAAATAATTTGAACTAACAAATGGTTTACTAAAGTAACATCACTAATTCTGAAACTGTATTGATAATCCGAAAAAAATAAGAAGTAATCTTTAGGAATGAATAATCCAATACACACTAACATAAGAGTTAGCTTACCTTGGGTGAGTTAGCTTAGCAGCATAAGCGTCTCCAGTCTGCACACAGCGGGCTGTCTGTTTTTAGCATGCTAACGGCGCCACAGCCCACCGTGACATGGTGTGGGTGTACAGGTGTGGAGGCAGGCTGCAGGCACTGGCTTTACTGCTCAGGAAACGCAGGACACCGCATGTTATGACACACAATTAAGGCCAGACACTCAACACCTACCGTAAATAAGCACATGCTGGAGCTAATGCAATTAATGTGATCCACATCTGAAGCCTACTGCTACTGGAGTCTCTGCAGGCTCTGGACCCCACAGGTGGCTGTTCAAATAACAAAAACTTCTCAATATGTCCATTAAATGACATTATATCTTTACTTTTTTTTTTTTAGTGTCACTTGTAAAAAGATCACTGACATCAGCAGTTTCTTAAATGTAGACTTTCTGTGGTTACATGGGAACATTTCATGCTAATTAGCAGCACTTTGTATTTAATTGCATGTCTGCTGGTGCTGGGAAGGGCATGAGGGACGAACACAAGGATGTAGATAGACTTATTTCTATTAACAAACACAAGTAAATAAGTCACCTGCATCTGTTTTTGTTGTGTAACATGATCCTTCATAATGAACTTACACTGAGGCACAGTTGACACAATTCACTGTAGCTGTTCAGACTTTTTCAGTGTTGATCATTTTTCTGGGAGCTGTCTGGCAGCGCAGCACAGCTCATAGTTTCCATCCTCTGTGTGTCTGCGCTGAGTCCAGGCGGGGGATGGGCCTGATACTCTTCACATGTTGGAAGCAGAGTAAGTACAACTCTAAAAAAATATCCTGTGTATATTTGCTGCTCTTTCCTCACAGAAACCTCTCATCTCACCTTCAGATGGACTGATATGCAGCCTACTATTAACACCATAGTTCTGTAGCTAACCTACTCTTTTTTGTACTTGGTGATCTTTCACATAAAAAGAAAACCTCATGATTTTGTGGTGAGGACCAATAAAACGTTTGACATTTATTGTTTAACATGACTTGTTGATAAAGATTCTTGTCTGTGCAGCGTGTCATTTAGCCTACTCTTCAGAGAAGGGGATGCCAGACACCCACCTCTAAGTCTGTCTGAGTTGAACTTGGCAAACACATCAAACTCAGCCGACGTCTGCTAATGTCAGCCTCACGTATAATTCCACTGAGGAAATCACTGCCTTGCTTAGGGCACCTAAAAGCTCTCACAATAGAGGCTAACTGTTGCTAATGCTAAGTGCTGCAGTGTTTTGGTGGAAGTTAGCTGCAGCTGGGTTCAGTCTGACCTCCCTGACAGAGAGAGAAAGAGAGAGAGACCAGATTTAAAGAACAGAGAGAGAAGAGCAGTGACTCACATGTGGACGTGGCCTCTCTCTCAAACATCTCCAAACGCTTCCCAAGTCTGAGCGAAGCCTTCAATTATGGCTCCGTGGCAGCAAAAGAGGAGGGTTTGAAGCTCTGAATTCTAACCCTAAAATCCTGCTTCAAGTTGGAAGTCACTTTCTCACATACAAGATCTTGTAAACATGGAATAGAATCGTGACACTTTATAGATAGGACACACAATAGTCACACCCATGTGAACTTTTTACTAGACAATGAAAAAATAACAAATAAAACAAACTACCTGTACTGTAGGCCTACTCTGTGTTTTTTGCAGGTTCACCTGCGCATTCCAGGGAATTTGGACTGCAATTTTTTTGTTCCTCTCACTTGAAAATATGTACTGAAGCACTATTGTGAGATGGTCAGAAGACTCCCACAACCACCACAAACAGTAAATCAGGGAGGATAACCACATAAATTGGATAAATCTTTGGATAAATCTTAAAAAATCTTAATAATATAAAACCTTTAATATTCACATTTCTACAGACTTGGAGACCAACTTCATCTACATTTTATCTGGAAATAATTACACTGCTTGAAGGTTGTTTTTTTTAACAATTAATGTGGTAAAGGTTAGACCTTTGGACCAGTCCTGCCCATGATGAAATGCCCAATATTTAGACAGTCATTTCAACAATGTTCATCCAAAAGGCCAGGTTGTCAAGAAAGAAAACAACTGAGAAAAGTACATTTGAGTTTGGTCTTTAAAAATGCAGACTCTGAGTCTGCTGATTGACCTTAAGCTATGGTTACAATGACCCATACGAATAAATTGTTTGTACAAATCTCACAGGTTGTACGAAATCTGGAGGTCGTATGACAATCGTGGAGGAGTTACAGTCTTGTAACGATAGATTTTCAGCTCTCACCAACAACTTACGACATTCTTGGGGAAATTAAGCAGTGCAGTATTCTTGCGTGTGCCCTAAAGCTTCCGTAATGAATCTTTACAGTAATTCTACATCTATTTTGTATCCCACGGGAGCTGCACGATATACCCGTGCCCAACTCAATATTTTGTTAAGTTGTTTTTAGCGATAAAACCTTTAATAAACCGTGGCAATAGCCTGATTGTACACTAGTAAAACTCGAATATGTTCATATTCAGTGTAGGCTTTGTCTGAAAAATGTGTTTATGTTCTGGCGTTTGTCTCTTTCTCTTTCACTTGAAACACCTTTCATTTTCACAAAGTTAAGCCTGCGTAAAAACAGCAAAACATTGTCCTTTGTTTCTTACCTGCATATTGCAGAGGAGGAGACACAAAAAGCAAATCTTCCAAAGAGTCTATGGGTGCTGAAGATTTGTATAACCCATTGACATTCGTGTGTTCAAAAAAAGAAAGTTTGAAGCACTTCACAACAAATATTATTCTATCGCCAGCGAGCAGCAGCTGTCCAAATGTCTGCGCCTGTTATAGCGAGCTGTCCTCCCCGTATGTGTCCAACTTCAAGCAATTTGCATTTCCACGCTTGCTCCAGGTCCAAGGTCCTTATGTTTCAGGCAATCTCTGTCTCGAGAGAGGCGCAGTCTCAGTCGCTTGGACAGTCTCTCAACTTTCACTCTCCAGACAAACTGCAAAGGCTTTAAGCTGTAGTCTACATTTTAGTTTATGTGTTCGTAGACTGGTCGTAGAAAATCTTTAACAAGACCATAGACCAGGCTACGAACTTACGAACAGTCTGTGAGCACTCAACGCCTCAAAAATGATGTCGAAAATTAGCAAAAAATTGTTCACAGAGAGGTCGTACAGGTCATTGTGATCATAGCTTCACTCATTCTATGTTTCAAATAAGATTGACGCTCTTTGATTGGAACTTGTTTGAGGGAAATAACCAACTTTCCTAATAGATGGCAGCACTAGTGAAACATTGTTAAGTTTTTTTTTCATATTACAAATTTCCAAAAAAAGATCTGAATTTGGATTTATTGAGGGCAAGTGTCATTACCTTTGTAAAAATCTAATCTTCCTTCTAACCTTCCTTCCTTATAGTGGTCACAAAAACTAGATGGAAACTTTTTGACTGTTTGTGTTCTGTACTCTGGCCAACTCTGTTGTTTTAAATGCATTACAAATAAAATTGGATGAACCCCTTAAACCAGAACACTACTTGAAAATGCCATGTAATTGGTGCCATGCTCAAATATACAGGCGGAACTGTTTTTACTGGCTAAGACCCGTCTGCTTTGGCCATAAGGACCCTGGCTGTAAATGACTATTAATGAGGTGGCCTTTGACACAAACATACATATACCTCCACACACATATAAAATAAAATAGACTTTTCCTCTTTTTTGCCAGTAGCGTTAAGTTCAAACAAGCAACCATTTCCGTTCATAAAGGACTCGTTTTACACATCCATCTCCACACACACACATCTACACAAGAGCTGGGCCATTAGTGTGGGTCCCAGAGGTGGTAATGAGAAAGCAGCAGGTAACTTAAGCTTGTCATCCCCGCACACACTCAGGACTCCTGGCTGCGTATGATGACAGACAGCTGTGTATCTTGGGTTTTACAACACAAGAGGAAGTGCAAACGTGCCGAGACTGTGACTTCAAAGAGCCTGCTACTGTAGCCCAGTTTCATCCAGCATTCCCATGAGGTTTCAATGGACTTGGAGAGAGATTTTAACGCGCATCTAAAACATACCTGTTGTTGTGTTTTGTTTCATCCACACCTTTGAGGGATCCTTTGTCCTGAGGATGTATGCGTCTCAAGAGATGACAGCACCAGGCTACATCAAATGTTCATTAGGGTGGTTTTATTTCAGAGTTAAACTATAACTTAGGAAGATCAACATTTTATGCTTTATTAATTGCAATATTGATCCCCAAAAAAACGTAATTATAGAAAAAAGCCCACTGTTGTTGCAACTGCTGCTCTGCCTCTTTACTATGACATTTCACTCAAGTATCAGAATGTACAGTATTTATTTTTTGAACATTGCAATGCTCGACCCTGTTTCTGTGCTTTTTTTTCAAACAATCACTATCACAGAGGATGGGCTGGACTGGAGACTAAGTGAAACTAAGAACTTTCTAAATGTCAGTTGCAGGACAATAAAAGAAATTACTCAATCAAAAAAACAGATTTTGTGCGCTCATTGGAGGTAGAAAAGTGCCATTTAAAGTGACCCATAGAGTGCCATAACCCTCCACAGAATTGCTTACAACCAAAATGCTGCAGCACAGCTTTAAATTGGAATCCATACAGGAGCATAACTGATCATAGCATACCCTCACCTGCCGATTTTAAAATATGTTATTTATATTTAAGGTTTTGAGTGAACTGTTCTTAAAGCCAGGTGTCAACTGCACACTTTGTGTCGTCTCAAATGAAAACATTTTGAGGATAAATGTCACATTACACAACGTCAAAGTTTTGCTTATTAGTTGAGGCTAGTGCTTTGGAAAAGTTACTACATGAAGAAGAAACAGAAAAGTCCAGTCCAGTTCACAACTTGGCCCACACCAGATATGTGATTACACCACGCTCACCGAAGGACCAGCGGACTGAATGTGAGCTCACTGCATCAAGATAGAGCTACACCGAGTGCAGTCTGAGTCATTAATCTGGAAAAACTGCTGCTGAAAGTCGAAGGGAAAAAACAGACTGTCATAGCAAAATTTTAAAAAGATTGGTCAAAGTATCACAATGCACAAGTAGCTGTGAAATCATTTTTTTGTGAAATCCAGTTGTCTTGATAAATAAACAGGCATAAGAAAGAGAATCAACGGAGCGACAGGCTGGCAGACAGACAGGCCTCGCAAAGTGTAATGATGGTTTCTATTTCAGTCTGTGGGAAAATGCACAACTTTCAGACAAAACGAACAGCCCTTTGTCCTGCTTCATTGAAGTAATGTTGATATGAGTGTATATTATTCAGTATGCTGAAATAGTATTCTGAAGTTAGCCAATTGTCCGCACTGGAACAACCTCGCTGCAGCATGGACAGAAATATGAATCAATTTAACAAGGAGGTTTTAAAGAATTGCAAACCTAAAACATGTTTAGTAAGTTGTTTTCTCTCTTGAGTCTATAAAGACATCAACGTTTGAATAGCTCAGTTTTGTAACTGCATCTGCACTGTTCAGTCTATTATCATCATTTCTAATGTCAAATCACGTTCATTACAGCCACATCTGACCATTTATTAAGGTGGGTCAAGTCAAAGCCACAATTGCTGCTTATTTTTCAATGGCATATGGCAAGGCTATTCAACAGTTTTTTTTTCTCGAGGGCCAGATTTTTCTGAAGACCATGGTCTCTGGCTGGATAGTTGCACATCACTAGATTGAGTATGACCTTTTGTCCCGCCACTGGCTGGAAATGCACTTCTTTTAGCTCTGTTAAGTATTAATGTTTGTTTTCTGTCTAGTGGGCATTTTAATTAAATAAAGACAATAAAAAACCATCGACTGAATCTACAGCTAAAGACTAAACAGAAGTGATCCTAGAAAAGTAGCACAAAATAGTAATAGATACTGAAAATATAGTATTAAACCAGGACTAAACTAAGACCATGGTCTAAAGCAGAATCAAACCAGAACTAAAAAAGGACCAAATCAAGTCAATGGTATAGTGGCCGGATTTTAAACCAGCAAGTAAGAGAAAGTATCTTTTTGTAATATTTTAAAAATGTGCAGTGAGGTTCACTGAGTTCATATGCAACATGAAGCGATGGTTAAATGTTTATGTTTGCAATTGAACTATTGTTGAACTCTAACTCTCAATGTATTTTAGGTCTACAAAAAGCTGGAACTCTTTGATTGCCCTGCTTCATCCCATATTAGTTTCCTAAAAAGCAGGTGATAAACATATATTGGAGGAATTCAAACTTTTCAGGAAAAGAAAAGAATGTTTCCTCTCAAGACAATCCAAAAGTTCTCAGAGCCAAGGGAACTAATTTGAGGGTACGGACTGTGATTTCAAAGTGTACTTAAACCATATATGTTAAAATTGACCAGTCCCCAAATTAGTCCAGTTTGACTGGTGAACATGTTTTATTTAAGCCAGAGGACTCTAGTACCAACATACTAATGTTCTGGAGGTTGTGTATTGTGTGTGGAGGTGTGTGTGGATGTGGAGGTGCTGTGTGGAGGTGTGAGGAGGTGCTATGTGGAGGTGTTATATGGAGGTGTGAGAAGGTGCTGTGTGGAGGTGTAAGGAGGTGCTGTGTGGAGGTGGGAGGTGTTGTGGAGGTGTGAGGAGGTGTTGTGTGGAGTGTGAGGAGGTGTTGTGTGGAGGTGTGTGTGGAGGTGTGAGGAGGTGTGTGTGGAGGTGTGGTGGTGGTGTGAGGAGGTGTTGTGTGGAGGTGTGAGTAGGTGTTGTGTGGAGGTGCTGTGTGGAGGTGTGAGGAGGTGCTGTGTGGAGGTGTTGTGTGGGTGGTGTGAGGAGGTGTTGTGTGGAGGTGTGGGAGGTGTTGTGTGGAGGTGTGAGGAGGTGCTGTGTGGAGGTGGTGTGAGGAGGTGTTGTGTGGAGGTGCTGTGTGGAGGTGTGAGGAGGTGTTGTGTGGAGGTGCTGTGTGGAGGCGTTGTGTGGAGGTGTGAGGAGGTGTTGTGTGGAGGTGAGAGGAGGTGTTGTGTGGAGGTGTGAGGAGGTGCTGTGTGCAGGTGTGAGGAGGTGTTGTGTGGAGGTGTGAGGAGGTGCGTGTGGAGGTGTGAGGAGGTGTTGTGTGGAGGTGTGAGGAGGTGTTGTGTGGAGGTGTGAGGAGGTGCTATGTGGAGGTGTGAGGAGGTGCTATGTGGAGGTCTGAGGAGGTGTTGTATAGAGGTCTGAGGAGGTGTTGTGTGTGGTTGGTGGTGTAAGGAGGTGTTGTGAAGAGGTGCGATGTGGAGGTGTGAGGAGGTGTTGTATGGATGTGTGAGGAGGTGCTATGTGGAGGGGTGAGTAGGTGTTGCGTGGAGGTGTGAGGAGGTGCTATGTGGAGGTGTGAGGAGGTGATGTGTGGAGGTGTGAGGAGTTGCTGGTGGTGGAGGTGTTGTGTGTGGAGGGTGTGAGGAGGTGCTGTGTGGTGGTGGAGGGTGTGAGGAGGTGTTGTGTGGAGGTGTGAGAGAGTGTTGCATGGAGGTGTGAGGAGATGCGATGTGGAGGTGTGAGGAGGTGTTGTGTGGAGGTGTGAGAAGGTGTTGTGTGGAGGTGTGAGGGAGTGTTGCATGGAGGTGTGAGGAGATGCGATGTGGAGGTGTGAGGAGGTGCTGTGAGGAGGTGTTGTGTGGAGGTGGTGAGGAGGTGTTGTGAGGAAGTTCCAACTTACGTTTAGTTTTGAAAAGTCATTGTCCAAATGCTTCACTAAAGGAATATATTTATATTCTTGACACTCATCTTGAGTTCACAACATCAAAACATTGGGACGTAGTGTGGAGCTCCTAAGACAGAAGTGTGCACCTGAGTACCTGTAATGAGTGTTTGCATACCTTCTGGTCTTTGAAATCACTACTGTGTTATTTGTTTTCTCGAAATGCTAAAGAAGCTGTTTGCATGAGAAAATATGTCAGAAATGTACTACAAAGAAACTACACAGAACTACCCTACATCTCTCTCTCTTTCACTTACACACACTTACACACACGTCCTGAATCAATGACATATAACAGGGGTTCCCAAACTTTTCAGACCGGGACCCCCGAAACTACCATGCCGGCGACTCGCGACCCCCACTTTAAAATCAAAGAGATTTTTCTAATGGTTTTAAGTTGTAAATCTGGTCAAAAAGGGTTTAATCTTAATTATTTTAATTGTTTGCTGTGTTATTTGACTAAAATTAATTAAAACATACTGTTTTCAATGTAAATAATTGATTAAATACAGAATAATATGTGTAAACTTACATCTTAAAATCGTTTCGCGACCCCCAGAATTTGCTTCGCGACCCGGGTCCCGACCCCACTTTGGGAATCACTGACATATAAGGTACCAAGCAGTAAATTGTGAAAAGGTGTAAATGTGACAAAGAGGCAGAAAAAATGGTCGTGAAGAGCTTTACAAAGTAGAGTGTCCAAAAATGTTAAAGATTCTTTGTATTTATTTTTCAGGTGATTCTTATAAAAAAAATAAAATAAAAGAACCAAAGAAAAGACTAATTTAAAGCAAAGCTATTGTTTCCATAGGTTGCATTGTGGCTTTAATTAATATGTAATGTTATGCAGCAAATGTGTATATCAAGATAATAAAGTTTTTTTAACCTTGTAATTGTACAATTTGACACCTTTGTTTTAGCTCTTTTGTGTATGTGTTCTCTTTGGACAGCTTAAGTTGACCTTTTATACAGAGCTCATCGAAAGGGTCATCATTATGGTACATTTTATTTAGTTTACTTTTAGGCCGATCATTGATGTGCCTTCCACAATATAAAATATGGTCTATGACATGGCTATTCAACATCATTTTCCAGAGGGCCAGTGTGACTGAGGATCCTGACTTCTGGGCCGGTAGTAGACGCTTTTGACACAAGGTTGTGCCAAATATTCACAGGACTAGATTTGTTTCTGTGATAATAACTCATGCTGCAGTCTGTTTTTATTGCTCAACAAATTGTCAAAAAAAATAAAATAATAATAATGATAATAATAATAATAATAAAATAAAAAATAAACAGATCTAAACCAGGACCAACAGGTCTGAAGGAGAATTAAATCAGGACTGAAGTAGGACCAAATCAAGTCTAAAGTGATCATTTTAAACTAATTAATGAGTGAATAAATGCTTAAATTAAGACTTATTTCTCTTTATTTGAGCATTATTTAACTGTCATGACAACAAACAACATTTGCCAACAGAACAAGAGCAAATGAGATTATTGTTAAAATATGAAATCACTGAAATGAGTCAAAAAAATGCAGCTGGAAACAAAAAAAAACCCACACTAGATCCATTTGGCAAATCCTATTTTCCGACAAAATAAATATAATAAAATCAACATAACTATTGCTTAGTTCGAGCACTAATTGACCCATTAAGACATTTAAGTCGGACATTTTTTCTCGAGAATGAACCCAGAATTAAATCTACAACCAAAATATATTTGTAACATTTAGAAAGTGAATAGAGGGCCAGATCAGATTATTGGAGGGACGAATTGGCCCCCAAACCTTAAGTTGAATAGGCCTGGTCTATGACCTCTTTTAGCAAAAATGAGCTAAAACCACAGATGTATTTTCAAACTCTTATTGCTTCAGAAACAGCATGTTTTACATAGAGCTTTATATAAACTATTTCCTTCTACAAACCTGTGTTTACAATGTGACTCTCTCTACTCTACCTTCACATATGTGATGCCAAGAATTTAAAGCATTTGTATCATATGTTTCCAACTGGTTTGTTGGACAGAAATGGGAAATTACAGACTATATTTTATATGCTTTACTAATCACTGCGCCTTTACTGCTCGAGGCTCTGGCACGAGCTGTAATTAGCAGGTAGTGATACAGAGCGGGTCAAACATGGGCCTGAGTCTGGAGGGACTCGTTTGACCTCACAATAAGTCCCACCAGAGCAGAGAGACCCAACACATTACTGTCTAATGTCAGACATATTAGTGTTAAAGAATTAAAGTGTCCCTCCTCTCAAACATCCACTGTCTGAAAATTTTGGTCAAATTTTGACTTACACCAATCTAGATGGAGGATTTAGGTCAGACTGATGGCATGTTCTACTCTATGATATGTGTATCTGTGGTCAGCAAACTACCATTCGGGCTGTGTTTAGCCAGTTGGATTAAGTTTGTCCAAGAGACTTCTTCAGCTCAAAATATAACAAACATAAAAGTGAAGTCAAATGTTCAAAGCTTGACAGGAAAAGGCCGATGTTACGTGAACACATTTGAATTTGACAAGAACAGTTCCTCTGCATGGGGTCATTGTAATGTATGGGCAGGCGGTTAGCAGACAATTGGCTAATGACTGTTTATGTCTACTGAAAATAGTATTTAAGTTCAAATAAAGACTGGTCTGGTGCAGACTGCAGTTCTTTTCTCAGAAAGATTACTTTAAGAGAGTAGATCTGTGGGTTGTCTTTTGTATTGTGACGCTGTGATGATCCAATCCGAGGTGAGTGAGGGAGTGATGAGCTGGCGATTCCCTCTCCTCTGCTCTGCCTGTGCGCCGACCTTGTTCTCAGACACAGAGCATTCCACGGTGTGCGCTCGCTCTAGAGGCTCATGGGTAATGTGGAGGTGTCTGGCGAGTGAGTGCAGAGGAGGAGAATTAGAGGCTCCACACACTACGTGTCTGCTCCTCTGGATCAGATGGCACAGGCCGCTTGTCTCCCTCAGCTCATCTGCTTCATAATGTGTGCTTTGGCCTTAATTACAGCCCACCTGTAGTCGGCCCGGCGCGCTCACAACCCTCTGAAGGAGATCGGCCGTATAAACCTGCATTTGGACTGGGGGCTGCCAAAAAGGGCTTTTATTATTGACTGCCAATAACAATCATAACGTCTGCTAACCCCATAATTGTGCAGGTATTTCCAACAGGGGCAAGTTAAGCTCGCTGCAGCCACTGGTGTAAAAATGTAACATCTGTTTGGTTCATAAGAGACAAGACAGTTAAGCTTGGCAGACATTTACTCTACAAGGTCCATTGTTCAGCGCTGACCACTATCATACAACATGTGAAAACAAGTTTGTTTCACAAATTGAAAGTGAGATCTTCCCGCTTTAACCTTGACCTTGCCACCAAGATGGTCTGTACCAGAACTCACATTTTTCTTGATTTTAGTTAAGTAGTCTAATTAAAGTCTTGTTTCTGCTTTAATTGAACAAAGGCAAATAGTGTAAAGCTAAAAATGTAACTAATGTAGGATAATGTTGTAGATACACTTTTTATAGACCGCAATCAAATTTATTGAAATAAATGAAATCGCATTATAAATCATGACACATACTCATCAGAGGCTTGTTTTACCTTTGTATTACAAGCTTTTGACATATTTTAGATTTTAAAATCATTATGATCATGTGTTTTTATTATTCAAGACTTGTGTTACATATTGTACATAATTTCAAATTATATAGTGAACTAAGTAACCCAAACTATTATGAAATCATCTTTAATCCAAGGCAAATAATCAAGACTTTTCTGACAGTGCAAGTACAGCTCTTAAACACTGGAAATAATATATGATGAACAATATAGAAAGAAAGTGCCTTGTGTGTAGTTTGTAGGGCAATAACTGGAATAATGAGTGCTTATAGTGTTGATGAGCAAAGCTAAAAGTGGTGCATGAGAACAATGGAAGTTTCAGGTCAAACTGAATCAGCATGAGACAAAGTCAAACTAAGCTAAACACATCAAACAACCAAGTCGTGTTCAGCACATGCTCACAGCTTGACAGCTTGGCCATAAAAGTCTCAGAAAGTAAAACAAAAAGCGCAGGATAAACTAAAGACATTTATGGAGACAAATCTGCACAAAGCACAAGACATTAAACTGGATTACTAAATAAAATAATAAGGAAGTAGAGAATAGTTTTGGAAGTTCTGGCTGATGCTGTGAGGATCGGATTTCTTCTGACTCTGGCCTTAAAGAAGGAGGGACCTGCTTCTTTTACCACTTCACTTCTGTCGTTCTGCTGGCTTTTTTTCCTGCATGGAAGGAGGGGTCCGCTCTTGTCTTCCCTAAACGTGAGCAAGCAGCAGGCTAATGAGGGTGCGTCGCAGTACCTCCCAGTCTTCCACGCTCCACATATAAAAGCCCCTGTGGACGCCGAGGGTAGGCAGTAGGGAGTTTTCTGCAGGGGTCAGGAACACCGGTGACCGGACAAGAGGACCTGCCCCAGACCCCTGTGTATGAGTGGAGTGTAGGAGACCAGAAGACCCCTCCAGCTCCCTCCTTTTGAACTTCCTTTCTTGCCCCAAAGAGTCTACATGTCTGGTGGCATCTAGACATGTTCAGCTTTGTGGATATGCGGCTAGCGCTGCTGCTCGGTGCAGCAGTGCTCCTGGTCAAGGCCCAGGGAGAGGACGACAGTAAGTTTCAGCCAGGAGCTTCTGACAACAACTTTTCCTTTTTTGTTTTTACCTGCTACTTTCCTTGGATATCCCATCGGGCGTGGATGGCTGCTGTGAACTAAGAGGCAGAAGAGAGAGAAGAGTGCGGAGTCTGGCCTGATGATGCTCACCACTGAAAAAAGCTAGAGTCTTAGTTGCCAAGAGGATACAAATAGATTGAACTGTGTATAGGGCATCATCTACTGCTTGCTTGGGTTATGCCTGGGTTTTGCCTAAGGTTTGCCTCGGTCATCCCCTATGCTGGAAACTTATAGTGCGAGTCATTGCAGGTTCTCCTCCAGGCAAGGTTTTTGAAGGCAATGAGGCAGGCTTTCTGTAGTCATAAAATGTTTCAGTAGCTTTCAAATTTCTCAGGCAGCTGCTAAGTTACATAGCAAGCTCAAGATGTTTCAAGGCATAGTTAGTGGGATTTGGGATTTCACTTTTTAATTTGTGTTAGATGGAACCTTACATAAGGAGAGCATTTTGTCACCAAAACACAAAGATTTCCAAAGGAGCATGGTGGCTGCAGTGATGTGGCAGGGAAATACACAGCCTTAGGCCAACAACTGAGCAGGGCAGGTGAGAGTGTTAGGTGAGCAGGCGTAGTCTTGTCTGTTGACAGAAGCAGAGACACCTTTTTCAAGAATTTGGCCTGCTTTGGATGACACTGAGTGAAACCTGGGAAGACAAAAGAAGGAGGCCTTGGGGAAAAAAAAAGACCATGCACAAACCAAAGTCAGTTTTTCCAGATGTGGCTCTGCTGTCTGGAGGAGTTCAGCAGCTGAGGTTTAGGGGGAGGGCTGTGCTGAGTGTATGGACACACAGCGCCACCTAGAGGAACTCCCAGCTCCAGTCATCAACATCTGGCAGCCACGTCCCCCGCTCTCTCTCTTCCCTCCCTCCACGTCTTTTGGTTTTTTTGCTGTTCCTAATGGCAAACACATGTGGAGTGTTTCCAGGCCCTGCTGCCAAGCCGACTGCTCTCTCTGAGCTCAGCACTAAAGCACGTCATGTAGGGCCGTAGAAGGAGGCCCAGCAAAGCCTAGGTTTGAGTAACACTGCAGCTGATGTAGGAAAATCTGACGGGACAGGTCTCCTAGGTACTTGGAATGGCAGTGTCAATGGAAGCTTTAGAGAGCTCTCAAAAAAAGGTCCACTTGGTGCTGGTGGAAGTAAAAACACGTTCCTTTGTATCTGTTTCCAATGGAGATTGATCTGCTCTTCCTTTTTTAATTTGTCACCTAAAAGACCAACAACACATAGAAAACATTGTTTATAATAAATTAACATAGACAACAAATTTAAATGGTTAAAAGCAATATTTTGGTAAAAGTATACATATCATTAACATGCATTTACATGAGAGTAGAAAATGTGTTAGTGAAACTAAAAAATACAGTAGGTCTACCATACCGATTATGTTTAACTTTTTAGTGTATCTGTGTGTGTGATGCATTTGCTTAGCTGTGCTATAAACAACTCGGCCTATTTAATTTATATATTTATTATTCTAATTATTTGACCAGTCAAAGTCTTAAAATACAAAACACCATATGCTAATGTTATGCAGTGGATTAATTATGGCATTTAGTTGTTTTGATTGGTGCAGGCCACAGTGTTTTATGGCCCCAGATGTCTGACCTCTTCCTCCCTCTCTTTGGCGCCCCCCTCAGACGCAGGCGCTAGCTGTACCATGGACGGCCAGGTGTTTGCGGACCGGGATGTGTGGAAACCCGAGCCATGCCAAATCTGTGTGTGTGACTCCGGCCAAGTGCTGTGCGATGCTGTGATCTGTGAAGACGTAGACTGCCCAAATCCCATCATTCCCCACGACGAGTGCTGCCCGATCTGCCCCGACGACGGTAAGTCATTACGCATGCGCAGTACTGTCCGGTCGTGACTTTGGCAACAGTTAGCGATTAGCAATTTTAGCTAGCTGGTGTTAGGTTACGTGTAACAACAAACATTCACAGTATCACTTTGGAAATAACAGTAGACCTAGTAGTTTATTTAACACTTATATTTCTTTCTAGTTAATGAAGTTTCATTTATACTTGCATACTTACTTGCATAGGTTTAAGTCTAATTGAATAAAGCTTGTGGCTATATGATGCTTTTTTTGTCTTGAGTACGTCCCCTAACCGTGATCTCAAACAGGGAGTACCCCCGGTGTCTTGTTTATTTGGTGTTATTTACTAATATGTTTTTAATTAACCATTGCATTTTATTATTATTATTATTATAATATATATATATATATATATATATATATATATATATATATATATATATATATATATATATATATATATATATATATATATATATATATAATTATAAATGCTCTGAACTTGTAAAATGTGCTAAATAATTGTTTTTACACTACAATACTTGAAATGCTACCATTCTTTTAATCCTGCAATCATCCCAAGTAGGCCTACCCCTTGAAAATGATCGCGTACCCCCTGGGGTCCACGTACCTCTGGTTGAGAAACAGGAAACCTACAGCATGTTAACAATGGTTTTCTATGATCTAATCCAGTAGTCCAAACCATTATTATTATTAATAAAGCTACCTCAGTTTGTACCAGAAACCACCTGCCATTTACTTTCATAATTCCAAACAGCATTATTCAAAAACCGCTCTTGTCACACTTCAGTCATACATGGAATTTGACTACCTAATATGCACAAAAACTTTGATAGCTGATATTCTGAAAAGACAATGTTCTGAGGACAAACAAAAATCTCTGACTCCCTCCTATGTGTCCATGGCCCACAAGTTAGAAACCACTTATCATAAAATGAGTGAAATGAAACGGTAAAAGCAAAAAGTTCGCCTTCTAGAATGTGTTCATGTCATAAGGCCAGGTGGTGAGCTATAGACAGTTTTTTTCTATTAATAATATTGTTCCTTATCTTGAAATATTTAAAAGTAATTTCACAAATGTACCATATCTCGTGATTTTTTTTAATGACTTTACCATTCACAACAAAAACATCTAATCAATATTAATTTGACCTGCCCTCTATCTGTATTAAATGTTATTGACTTAACCACGTTTTGCAATAAAAACATTTGCATTTTACGAGAGGTCCCTGTATAAATGAGCAAGTTCACATAGAGACACCACCGGCAATTATGTGTTGTTGATTTTATTTTTCCTGCTGCCTCCTGATCAAAAGACATTTGCATGTGCATAATACAATTATTTTTGACTATAGTTTTTTTTTTTTTTTTATTACTGAGCCACAAAGGTCAATTATGCTTTCTATGTTTTTGCAGGATTCCAGGAAGGTCAGGTTCAGGTAAGCACTTATAAATGTCATTTGTATGTATAATATTACTACTCTTATTAAAATTTTTCACATAGACTGATACATATGCTGATCACTCTGAAGCCAAAAGGTTTTTTTTTTTTTTGTTGTTTTTTTTTTTTTTTTCAAAGAATGCCACATACAATTTCTTTAGAAATCACAAACAATACCCAATTGGAGTCAGTGTTGCATTGAATTGTTTTTTTTTTTTCCTATAATAAGTTTCAATACAAATTCAATAAACTGTGTTATTTTTCCATAGGGACCCAGAGGCGAGCGTGGACCAAAAGGAGACAGGGTAAGTTGAAATTTGCAAAATGATATGTGTGTATTGTCTGGTGTGCTTGTATGCAGTCTGTGTTTTTTGGTTTGTGGTCAAGTGTGTAGTTTGTTGTGTAGTTTGTGTAGAAAGTTAGTGTGCAGTGTGTCCAGGATGTGTTGTGATGTCTAAAGAGCTGTTTTCAGTTTTCATTGCAAAACTGAGGTTTATAACACCTGGATGCTACTCTTTGAAAATAATGCATCATTATGTCTGTATGAAGTTGCAATATGCAGGATTTGTTGGTGATGTAGACCAGTGTTTCCCAACTAGGGGTTCGAGGACCCCTTTGGTTACGTGAGCACTTATCAGAGAAGTGGAATGACTTCAGACTTAAAACAAGAAACTGAATTATATTGAGAAAGTTACATGCCAAACATTTTTGAATAGTCTTGAACATGGTTATCATTAAATCAAGAAAATCTAAAGTAATGTAAAGTATATAATCATGAACTATAAATAAAAAAAAAAAATCTAAAGTAACTTTTTACAACATATTGTAAGCAGAGTAATTTGACTAGTATCCATGTTAGGCGGCACAGAGTGTGAGACAAAGCTTAAGGTTAGGTGAACAACTGGTCTAGCCACTGGAAAGTGTGATGAGTGAAAGTCGTAATGTAATGAAAGCTTCCTGTAACATGCTGTTGAGGTCAAGCTCTGACATGCTCAGTTCAGAACTGGATCAGTTGAATCGTCGACCAAATGCTTTGTGATTCTGGACCCCAAAACATTACTAACTACAGTCCGATGATTGATTATTCTGCATTTGACATTGAGTCCATATTTGGTGATGGTCTTTATAAAGCTCATAGGCTTATTATTATTTTTTTTTTTACCTTTTAATGACTCATGTGACCAAGACAGTATTTACTTCCTGATATGTTACATGATCTGCAACTACAGAAAGAAATTGAAGTAAATGCTTGCTGTTGCTGTTGTACTTTTAATATTTATGTGGTTTGTTGGTAATCTTAATATTGATTGGATATTTTTTGTAGGGTCCTGCTGGTCCCCCTGGTAGAGATGGTATGCCCGGACAACCTGGACTTCCTGGACCTCCCGGCCCTCCTGGACCTCCTGGCCTTGGTGGAGTAAGTTTTGGAGTAATTTTGATTCTTTTTATTTCTTTTTTTTTAGCTAATCTATCAATGATGCTAGCTGCTAACGCAGATAAACCTGCAGTTTAATCTTGATCTCTTCAGCCAAGTTAACCGACTAAAAAAATTGATGGCTCAAAATCTGAGCTGTTTGTCTACCTCTCAGAAAAACTTGATTACAACATTTGTCAGTCTGGGGTCAGGGAAAGGTCACAAGGTCATATAGAGAAGCGCGCACTCTAATGGTTTTCTAAAATGAAAATAATTTACTTTTATATGCTACTGCATTCAAGTACTGCTTCCTAATGTCAAATTGTTGTTTTATAGGTAAATAGTCAGATTGGCTTAGCATTGCTTCTGGTTTAACATAAAAAAAATAAACAAAAAATGTGGAAAAGTGTGATTGGAGTGTTTTTTAATAAAAACTACAAATGATCAACTTTTTTAATAAACACTTCTTTCATTTGAGAATAACATTGTTTGCTGTATTTTGTTTTTCTATCTCAGAACTTCTCTCCTCAAATGTCTGGTGGCTATGATGACAAATCCCCTGCCATGCCTGTGCCTGGACCTATGGTGTGTATGAATAAAAATAAAGACAATACCTCCCCTTTAAATAAATCATATATTAACTTACATGTTTTTGCATGTTGTATAGGGCCCTATGGGACCCCGAGGACCCCCCGGACCTCCTGGCTCAAGCGTGAGTACACCATTTTTCTGCAAAAAATAAGAAAATTAAGTTTATACTAGACGTAAAAATAAAAAATCAAATGAAAAATGAATGATGACTTACAGTTATACAGAAGACCCCTTTAATGAGGTCAGAAACGTAGTCATTTTTATGTCACAATTATTGACTGAAATACAGATCTTGAGATTACTTCAGATATTTTTTTATTAGTACTATTTTGCTACACTAAGGGTCCACAACTTTTTTCTCACAAAGAACTACTTTAACTAAACTAATGTGTCAGAGAGCTATTACTGGTAACAGTGACAGTTCACTGGTAACAGTGGCAAACAATCATGTTTAGATGACTATGATTAGATGTCTATAAGTGCTTTGGGGGGCTTGAAAGTTAATTATAATTAGTTGAATTATTGTCATTGACCATTTATGAGTCCACACATTTACAATTTGAATTCAGTGCAATACATGTATGTTTTCAAAATCTTTGGGGAGCTACTTGGGAGTTGGTAGTGATATCGGTAACTCCCTAGCTACAGCTTTGGAGGTCTTTGATCCACACCATTACAATTATTACTTACTGATAGCAGCGTTGTAGATTTAACCTGAGAGCATTCTGTGTATTTTATTCTTTTCTCCTTTGTGGTTAGAGAGTTAAGTAATGGTCTTTGTCTCCCCCTACAGGGACCTCAAGGATTTACTGGCCCCCCTGGTGAGCCTGGTGAGGCTGGAGCTGCTGTAAGTATCCCATCAATAAAAACACAGACTTACTCATGCTGCACATATTATATTCATCTTTTTATCCTTTGACCAGGGTCCCATGGGTCCTCGTGGCCCAGCTGGTCCTCCTGGAAAGAACGGAGAAGATGTAAGACATTTTCTTTGTTATTATCAATATCTTTTGGCTTGCGTGAAATTTCACAGATTGTGTTCTTAGGGTGAATCTGGCAAACCAGGTCGTGCTGGTGAGCGTGGACCTGCTGGCCCTCAGGTAAACCCCATAAAATTCTGTTCTATGACAATGTATCTAACTAAATTACAGAACAAAAGTTTTATCCATGTGTCATCTGTTTAGGGAGCTCGTGGATTCCCCGGAACTCCTGGACTGCCCGGAATCAAGGGACACAGAGTGAGTGTCTCTTAAGATGTCAGCTACACATTTGGCATTGCAAGAAAACTTAACATGTTCTTTGTCATTGTAGGGATTCAGTGGTGCTGATGGCGCTAAGGGAGACAGTGGCCCTGCTGGACCCAAGGTATGTTTGTATGATTTCTTATACGCGTTAATGGTGTCAAGACACAAACAGCACTCAAAAGAATGAAAGCACCAGTTAGTGAAAAGCAGTATACTGTCAAAAGGCCAAATATTAGGCACGCAAAAGCATAACCCAGTGAAACCTAATTACAAGCTATAGTACTTTATTCAAATATTTTCATTCATAAAACTGAGGCAGGATCCTTAAGCATACATTGTATTACAACAACTATGCAAAAACTAAGTCATCACTACACTTGAAACTGTTGTAAACACTAAGCAGTAGTTTCTAGTGACAACGTTGTTTAATACATTTTTCTGATTCAATTGATAGAGTTTAAAATGTAGTTTGAACTCTATGTTAACTGACTTAATACTTGTATCATTTTATTTAATCAGTCTGATCTACACTTGTTTAATACTTAGAATTTATATTTATAAGTGAATTAAAATATATTTTGTAACATATTCTACTTTGTGATCAGAGTACTGACTTATGAATACTAAGAACACTTTTACCTTGAGTTGTATCATAAAATAATATCAAACAACAACTGATTTAAAACAGCTTTTGTATTTTCTTTAAAGGAGACGTGTTTGTTTGTTAGTTTGTTTGTTTGTTTTGCTCTTCTGCTTTTTTTTGTATGTTTGTGTGTTTGTTATAGCCTTCCCTTAAAAAAGTATCATGCATGTTTGAGTAATCTTGATTAATCTACCACTTATCCCCGCCCACTTTTCTGTATTTAATTGTGAAGTATTTAGATTCATAGTGAAGCAAGTATGATTCAAAATAGTCACATAGCCACTTTACAACAATACAAATTACAAATTTAAAATCGGCTGCTTGTTATATTAAAATCTTACACTGAAGAGGCGGAGCTTATCAGTTCTGCAGTTTTGAACAGGAAGTAAATAGACCTCTTTTTATTTCTAAGCTGTTTTCCATCAATTTTGTGTTTTACAGAAAACAAAATGTAAACTACTGATCTACATGTAGAGCATTGTTTATTCTTAAACACATAGAAAAAATGCAATAGGTCTGTTTTCATTAATAAACATGTATTTCTACATTTTGGATGCCTTCTATTGTCTCATGAATGGTAATAAGTCATGAATCAAACGCAGGTGTGTGTTTATCTTAGATATTAAAAATCTATGCTCTAAGAGCATCTAACTATTAATATTATTACCTTTGTAAACTAGAAGTGCTTGTGAATGCCTTATAATAACTATGCTTGTTTTAAAAAATGAAAATGTGGAAAATACAGTCTGGGTCTATTGTTTTGCTATTTATTAACATCATAATTTATTTGTATAGGTGAAAATTACAGTATATTCTGAAACTTTAGAATTTGTAAAAAATGATTAGCTAACACTACAAAAGACAAGTGAAGGCATTTGGCACCATACTAAAATAGAAAAATTATAACACAAAACATTTTCAACAGAATGTTTATAACTAAGTTAATTTAACACTACCAGTAATAAATGTATGAATTCATTTATGTATGTATGTATGTATGTATGTATGTATGTATGTATGTATGTATGTATGTATGTATGTATGTATGTATGTATGTATTATTTATTTTGGGGCAATTTTAGAGCAAACTGAGCACATTTCTAAAATGACTGTGCTCATTGCAGTGGCACAAGACCAATGCTAGTATAGTTGTGACATCTGCGTGGGTTGCCTGATTGTTTTTAAACACAAAGACCTGCTGTCAAACTAATCACCCTGCTCCTCTCTACTCTCACCCCCTCCTTTCACCCCTCCTTTATTCTTCCAGCAATGCCCTCCCTCTTTGAGCACTGCCAGCTCGGTTTTGGGTGGAGTTTTGGGTTATAGCATCACTTCAAAACAAATTAATAGCACTTTCATTGTTATCACACAGAATATAATTTAGAACACTTATGGTTAACATTTAATTGTACTAGGTTTATTATATCAATAGTAGTTTTTGCATTTGTAGACACTTTTGATAAGTGTAATTTAATGTCATACCTTTGTGGCGCAGGGAGAGGCTGGAGCCCCTGGTGAGAATGGTACTCCTGGTGCTATGGTAAGTAGCAATATTTCTGCCATCCTGAACACTTGATTTTCACAATTGGAGTCTCACTTCTTGCTGGTTTTCTTTAGGGACCTCGTGGTCTTCCTGGTGAGAGGGGCCGCACTGGTGCTCCTGGAGCTGCTGTAAGTACACCAACCATTTCTGTTTACATTATTATGATTTGCTATCTTTATTAGCTTAGATACTTCTGCTATGTTTTCACTCTTTCAAAATGTTGTTGTAACATGTACAATGACAATAAATAAATGAATAAATCTTCATACAAATATGGGGAAACATAGAAGAGGGGAAAAAATCTAATAAGTAAAATATGACCCAATGTATTAGAAATAAGATAATATTGTAATTCATACAGGCATGATAATGTGTCTTGATAATGTGCTCATTCAACCTAATGTGTGTGATGTTGTAGGGAGCTCGTGGTAATGATGGTGCCGCTGGTGCTGCTGGACCCCCAGTAAGTCCACAGAACTTTCTCAAATAATCTAACAAAATAATGTCATTTGTAATCACTGTGTTTCTGTCTCTTCTTATAGGGCCCCACTGGCCCCGCTGGACCTCCCGGATTCCCTGGTGGCCCTGGATCCAAGGTACGTTTAGAATCGTTTTTTTACACACCATCATAATCAGAGGTGAGTAGAGTAGCCAAATATGTATTCAAGTAAGAGTAGAAAAGTAAGAGTAGAAAATGCAAAGCAACTCTTACTCTTACTTGAGTAGCCAAAACGTTGACTTCAAATAAAATGTTGCTCAAGTAGTGAGTAAAAATAAAAATAAGCTGCAACAAGAAAACAACTCTGAAAAGTATGTTTCTTCGAAAGGTTACTCAAGTAAACGTCAGTGAGTAACTGTAACTGAGTACAACCCATGTCTGATCCAAATGAATGTGTATTTGGCCAGTATTTTTGTTGAACTTTTACTTGGTACGTCCTCAAAAAAGGATCATATTTGTGATTTTGCAATTATTGTGTTATTTTGAAGTGCAATTCCTTAACATTATTGTTCCTCTCTTTCAGGGTGATGTTGGAGCTCAGGGTGCTCGTGGACCTGAAGGCCCCGCTGGTGCCCGTGGAGAGCCTGGTAACCCTGGACCTGCTGGCCCTGCTGGCCCCTCTGTAAGTGACATCAGTCATCCATGTTCTCTCCAGTGTGCCATCAAAAACTGAACTGAAAGGTTCATGAAAGCTCAGGCCTAAGCAGTGTATTGCTTTTTCTAGGGAAACCCCGGAGCTGATGGAGCCTCTGGAGCAAAGGGAACTGCTGTAAGTCATTCAAAAATAAACTTATTTTGTCAAAGCAAGTTTGAGATAGCAAGAGTAATCTCACTGAAAAAGATTGTACTGTAAGATGAGATGAAGTTGTTGTATGCTGCCCTCTACAGGGCGCCCCTGGCATTGCTGGAGCTCCTGGTTTCCCTGGACCTCGTGGACCTCCTGGACCTCAGGGTGCTGTCGGTGCCCCCGGAGCCAAGGGTAACACTGTGAGTGTTGCACTTGAATGGCAGAAATTCTGCTTATGTTCTGTATTGTTTCTGTTTGGTATGTGTGAACTTACTGTTGTACAACTTATGTGTTTGATTTTTTTTTCCTCAGGGTGAGGTTGGTGCTCCTGGAGCCAAGGGAGAGCCTGGCGCTAAGGGAGAGGCTGTAAGTACAATTCACATTACGTGTAACAGTATGCATCAGTGCATGACCACCTGCATCGATGTAACTTTGTGTGCCTTTACAGGGTGTTGCTGGAGTCCAGGGACCCCCAGGAGGTCCCGGTGAGGAAGGCAAAAGAGGTGCCCGAGGTGAGCCTGGTGCTGCAGGAGCCCGTGGAGCCCCCGGAGAGAGAGTATGTATCTTTTTAAGTAATTTTCATTCATTAGCCAGGGCTATTAGTCATTCAGGACAGGCTCACTAGTGCTATCCTGCAGGAGTAAATTAATATGTATACATAAGTATATAAGGTTTTTGTTTTAGAAGTGAAGTCAGTTCAAAACAGTGCATAGTCAGTGTCCACTCATAATTGTGTTTACTTCAGGGTGCCCCTGGTGGTCGTGGATTCCCTGGAGCTGATGGACCTGCTGGAGCCAAGGTCAGTTCTAAAAACTACAATACCTGATTGATCTAATTATGTAATCCTTCTGCTTTCATATGTGTACATATTTGATTTGAACAGGGTGCCCCTGGTGAGCGTGGTGCCCCTGGTCTGGTTGGACCCAAAGGTTCCACTGGAGAGGCTGGTCGCACTGGTGAGCCTGGTTTGCCTGGAGCTAAAGGTATGACTGGTAGCCCTGGCAGCCCTGGACCTGATGGAAAGACAGGACCTGCTGTGAGTCTTATTTCACAAACACAAATGCTTTGATTGGTGCTAGACTCATAACACTGCTGATCTTTTTCATAGGGAGCCCCTGGACAAGATGGCCGCCCTGGACCCCCAGGACCTGTTGGAGCCAGAGGCCAGCCTGGAGTTATGGGATTCCCCGGACCCAAGGGAGCCGCTGTATGTCTTTCCCATGATGATGGCTTCATTAGAAATCTGACTAAATGTAGCAATATTGACATGAACTGTCTATGCGTGTGTCTGTAGGGTGAGGCTGGAAAGCCTGGCGAGAGAGGAGTGATGGGACCTACTGGACCAGCTGTAAGTTTTAGCAGCAGACAAACAAACAAAATAAAAGCATTATAGACAACTGAAAACTAAAATGTGTAATGTGTTATTAAGGGTGCTCCTGGAAAGGACGGTGAAGTTGGTGCTCAGGGAGCTGCTGGTCCTGCTGTAAGTGTTTAAGCCCTACATCAAAATGCTAACTATTAAAACATATGCAGCTATTGATAGTTCTTTTTGTTTGTCCTAGGGTCCTGCTGGTGAGAGAGGAGAACAAGGTCCTGCTGGACCAGCTGGATTCCAGGGACTTCCAGGACCTCAGGGTGCTGCTGGTGAGACTGGCAAGCCCGGAGAGCAGGTAATGACTTCATTTTAATTTACTTAGCATATATATCAGTCACTCATTTTTTTGTGCATCTTTGTAGGGTCTGCCCGGAGAAGCTGGAGCCCCAGGACCTGCTGGATCCAGAGTAAGTAACTCAACTTTTGTCCATCCTTCTGGGTTCAACTTGTCAAACCCATAGTTGCAATGGGAAAATATTCCTTTGAGTCTGAACTTTCTAAACAGTTTGATGTCTCCTTGTAAGGGTGACAGGGGATTCCCAGGTGAGCGTGGTGCTCCTGGTCCTATTGGACCTGCTGGTGCTCGTGGAGCTCCTGGAGCTGCTGGAAACGATGGTGCCAAGGTAATGTTTCATTTTAGATGTAATTAGTTAGTTAGTTAGTTAGTTAGTTAGTTAGTTAGTTGAATAAATATGTGTGAATAATCAGTTTTTTCTCTCTACTCTAGGGAGATGCTGGTGCCCCTGGAAATCCTGGAGCCCAAGGACCCCCCGGACTGCAGGGAATGCCTGGTGAGCGTGGTGCTGCTGGACTTCCAGGACTGAAGGGAGACAGAGTAAGGGCCAAATAAGTATATATACTCAAATGTCTTAGTACGCAATTGACATGGTCGTGTCAATAAATTGTTGTTATTTTAGGGAGATCAAGGAGCAAAGGGCGGTGATGGTGCCCCTGGTAAGGATGGTCCTCGTGGTATGACCGGACCTATTGGACTTCCTGGACCTGCTGGTGCCTCTGGAGACAAGGGAGAGCCTGGCCCTGCTGGACCTGTCGGACCCTCTGGAGCTCGTGGTGCCCCTGTATGTTTGAATTTTTTTTTTTTTTGAAAAATGTTTTTAAATAGGTTTACAAATATAAATAATAATAGCCCATATCGGCTTCTTCTCTACTCAATATAGGGTGAGCGAGGAGAGGCCGGACCACCTGGACCCGCTGGATTTGCTGGACCTCCTGTTTGTGATTTTTCTTTGAATTCCTCCATTTTTGTGATGAATAAACTCAGCTTGAGCAAACTTTGATCTTGTTAATTCAGGGTGCTGATGGACAGCCTGGTGCTAAGGGAGAGTCTGGAGACAATGGTGCTAAGGGAGATGCTGGTCTTCCTGGGGCCGCAGGTCCCACTGGTGCTCCTGGACCTCAGGTTTGTGAGCTGCAACAAAATCACAACAGCAAAAGTATCCCATCCATACTATCTAGAAATACATCAAGTTTTTTTTAGGGTCCTGTTGGAAACACTGGACCTAAAGGAGCTCGTGGACCTGCTGGACCTCCTGTAAGTCACTTACAAAATCTTTCCCCTTGAGTTTTAGTTTGGCGTACAATTGTTTTGTAATAGTGGTATCAAATTTGTTTTTGTAGGGTGCAACTGGCTTCCCTGGTGCTGCTGGCAGAGTCGGACCTCCCGGCCCCTCTGTACGTTTTGCTCTGTAAATGTTATTGTTGAATCTACTCACTTATTTTGGTCAGTGTTCAAATTTAATGTGCTCTCATTCACCGATTAGGGCAACGCTGGACCTCCCGGACCCGCTGGACCTGCTGGCAAAGAAGGACCCAAAGGAAACCGTGGTGAGACTGGTCCTGCTGGTCGCGCTGGTGAGGTTGGTCCTGCTGGACCTCCTGGAGCCCCCGGAGAGAAGGGTAGCCCTGGTGCTGAGGGTGCTACTGTAAGTTATTCAGGAATATCTCCATCTGTTCTTTATTTTCTAGAAAATTTAGGCCTTATGTCTGTCTCTTTCATCTTCAGGGTAGTGCTGGTCTGCCTGGACCTCAGGGTATTGCTGGACAGCGTGGTATTGTTGGTCTTCCTGGACAGAGAGGAGAGAGAGGTTTCCCTGGACTGCCTGGACCAGCTGTAAGTCACTTTTTTTTTGGATATCAAAGTAGCCAAGTACCCGACATATTCCATTTTTGTTGTTTTTATAGGGAGAGGTTGGAAAGCAAGGACCTGCTGGCCCCGGTGGTGAGCGTGGACCTCCTGGACCCATGGGACCCCCAGGACTTGCTGGTGCTCCCGGTGAGCCTGGACGTGAGGTACAAACTGTCTTCCAAACTTCAGATTTATTTTTCAACATTGCTTTTCATATTATTGTTAAAAGTCCTTATATTTATTTTTAGGGATCCCCAGGTAACGAGGGATCAGCTGGACGCGATGGCGCTCCTGGACCCAAGGTAAGTCCCACACTGTTCACGGTGATTGAGCGGCAATTTAAGTATTGTTGATTCTCTTAAACACATGTATGTTTTCCAATCAGGGGGACCGTGGTGAGAGCGGTGCTGCTGGTGCCCCTGGTGCTCCTGGACCTCCTGGTGCCCCTGGACCTGTTGGCCCTGCTGGAAAGAGCGGTGACCGTGGAGAGACCGTATGTGTCAAATACAGTGGTACTTGAGCCTGAGGATGTCTTTGATGACTGATAATAACTGATATGGTTTTGTGGTTGTGACAGGGACCTGCTGGTCCTGCTGGAGCTGCTGGCCCTGCTGGACCTCGTGGGCCTGCTGTAAGTAACTGGTCAAATGCATTAAGTTCACAAAAAAGCCAAAAAGAATGAAAAATAAAAATAAAATCATCTAAACAGGGACCTGCTGGACCTCGTGGAGACAAAGGAGAGACTGGAGAGGCTGGTGAGAGGGGAATGAAGGGACACAGAGGATTCACTGGCATGCAGGGACCTCCTGGACCCGCTGTAAGTTAAAATTACATAGAGTCAACTCACCACATAGTGCAGTTTCTGATATGATGACTTTTTGTATCAAGGGATCTAGTGGAGAGCAAGGACCAGCTGGTGCTGCTGGACCTGCTGGACCTAGAGTAAGTGGAAGAAAAAGCTGAGCATTTGTTTTAAAGTATTATAGGCAGTTTGAGTGAGTGATTTCTTTCTTCCATTTTTAGGGTCCTGCTGGATCTGCTGGAGCCCCTGGCAAAGATGGAATGAGCGGTCTCCCTGGACCTACTGGACCTTCTGGACCTCGCGGTCGTTCTGGCGAGATGGGACCTGCTGTGAGTACTTATAACTAGTAATTAGTACCTGTAACTGTAACTAACTGTTTCAGTTACTAATTAGTATCTATTCTTTTTAGTTTCAAATTAGTAAACGTTGTATTTTCCAACAAAAAGTGCATTGTAAATGCAACACTTTGACTAATACACACTCTATATTTTGAATTATAAAGTATTTTGTCTGTCTTAGATAGCCAAAATGGAATGCTTATTAAGGACAATGTACAATTTTGCATTAAGCACAAAGGCGGACATGCTTGCACCAGATTATAGCTTACAGCTAATTTAGGGGGGAGGCACATTGGACATGTTTTTAGATGTAGGAGAAAACCGGAGTACCCGGAAGAAACCTACACAGACACGGGGAGAACATGCAAACTCCACCGAAAGGCCCCGGGCGGCCCGGGAGACGAACCCAGGACCTTCTTGCTATGAGGCCAGAGTGCTAACCGCGGCGCCACCGTGTCGCCCCAAAAGCAGCGCTCTAGTTGGCTGTGCTTGAGTGGCCTATTCCAGTTTCACTTTACCATCTGTAAAAAGATGTTTTTAGGCCATAATTGCCTACAAATATGAATGTATGTGAATATTAACTGTGATGAAGAATTTGTAAGCACAAATAGCTGGGCAGATTGAAATTCAGAAATCCTTTTGTAGCGTAAAAATCAGGTACTTCAGCTTTAAGCTACTTTATATGAAACTTTCTTCTTGTTTTCTTTTCCAGGGTCCTCCTGGACCTCCTGGACCTCCTGGACCCCCAGGCGCACCTGGTGGTGGATTCGACCTTGGCTTCATTGCCCAGCCACAGGAGAAGGCCCCTGATCCCTTCCGTATGTTCCGTGCTGATGATGCTAATGTTCTGCGTGACCGTGACCTCGAGGTGGACAGCACTCTCAAGAGTCTGAGTCAGCAAATCGAGCAGATCCGCAGCCCAGACGGAACTCGCAAGAACCCTGCCAGAACCTGCCGTGACCTGAAGATGTGCCACCCAGACTGGAAGAGCGGTGAGTTTTTATATGTTTAATACGTTGTCTGGACGTGAGTGACAGACAATTGTAATTGTCAAACAAAACATTACTAATGTGCTATTGTTTTAGATTTCTACTGGATCGATCCTGACCAGGGCTGCACTCAGGATGCCATCAAAGTTTATTGCAACATGGAGACAGGAGAGACATGTGTATCACCCACTCAGCGTGAGGTGGCCCAGAAGAACTGGTACGTGAGCAAGAACATCAAGGAGAAGAAGCACGTCTGGTTCGGAGAGACCATGAATGATGGCTTCCAGGTAGTACTACTTTTCATTATTTTTGTCACAATCTTCTTCAAGATTTTTTTTTTAAACTGACAATGGTATTCCATTGCTTGTCTCGACAGTTCGAGTATGGCAGCGAAGGTTCTCAGCCAGAAGATGTTAACATTCAGCTGACCTTCCTGCGCCTCATGTCCACTGAGGCATCTCAAAACATCACCTACCACTGCAAAAACAGTGTGGCCTACATGGACGCTGCTGCTGGTAACCTCAAGAAGGCTCTGCTTCTGCAGGGCTCCAACGAGATTGAGATCAGAGCTGAGGGCAACAGCCGCTTCACCTACAGTGTTCTGGAGGACGGATGCACGGTAAGACAGCAACATGGTTCTCAATCTGCTAGAACAGGGGTGTCAAACTCATTTTGACAAAGGGCCACATTAGCATCGGGGTTGTCTTCAAAGGGCCGGTTGTAACTAAAATTAATAGTTGTACTTGATTATTAATACTCATATATTTATTGAAGTGACAATTACTGAATATACATCTGCATTAGTCTGAAAAATGACTTGTTATGTTTCAGACGAATCATTTCATTAGGTTAAGACACCCAGATTACTCCTGGCACTAATATAAAATGAAAGTAAACCTTATAAGACCTTGAGGGCAGCATGGAATGAAGTGGAGGGCCGCATCTGGCCCCCGGGCCTTGAGTTTGACACATGTGTGCTAGAAAGTAGTAAAACTAATATCAACTAAATTCTTTGAGAAATCATTGGAAGGCTTTAACCTATTATAAACTTACTCAGAGTTACATTTTGATTGATTCATGTTTCATGCATGCTTGAACCTTAACCCTAATATTGCTTTAGCCTGCATTTGATGCTAGGGTTGAGCTCAGAAAATTTCAGTTTTCACCTACCCCCTATCTTCACTTATCTTTCTAAAGATACCGCCAAAAAACATATAATGCGCATCATGGCAAAAAATGTGTAGTAACATATAAAATGAAATGTTGGTAAGAAACATAAGAAACATAATTCTGTCTTTGTTGCAGTTGGCAATTCTAGCATTAGATATAGGTCAATGACAACATTCCTAGATTTAGGATATAAACTAACTAAGCTACAAATGTACTTACCTGAGATGTTATTTTGCATCAAATTAATTTGGCATGTTTTCCTTTTCCTTTCAGTCACATACTGGAACATGGGGCAAGACAGTCATCGACTACAAGACAACGAAAACATCTCGCCTGCCAATTATTGATATCGCTCCTATGGACGTTGGTGCTCCAGACCAAGAGTTTGGCATTGAAGTGGGACCTGTCTGTTTCTTGTAAAAAGAGCAATCTGGACTTGAAATTGTTGTTGTGTGTGTGCGCGGCGAGTGAGTTATGTTTTTCTAGCAGTCATCTCTCTACAAAACACCCATCAGAACGTAAAGAAATTTGAAAGCCCTCCATCCTAAAACCTGCACTTCAACAAAAAGGCGATGATGTAGAAATGTTGGCATCATCGTGTTTGGGACCACTACTTTCTTCTTGAGTTTTGAGTTCGTTTTTCACAACACCAAGGATCCTATAAAGACGTTTTTGTTTCACTGGCAACAAGAAAATAATATATGCTTCTGTAAAGTGTAAAAAATGTACTTCCCCTACGTTCACCAAGCCTCGATAGGCCTCTCTGGAGTTTACAAAGTGACTTATTTTTCTACACCACTGCAAAGAGAGGAATGAAAGGACAGTCCCAACAGACCCAAATGCTATGTACCACGTTCAGGTGTCGATGAATAAACGGTGAAACTGACAGCCATGTTTGTTTTTGCCCATCCTTTGACTTGGCATGGACACATTCTTGCTTGTTCCTTCCTGTCCTCTTTATTAAAACCACCAGCAGAGAACACATGGGTTGAAACCTCTTTTTTAAAGAACAAAATGTCTTTCGGCTACCTCCAGCTTTCAAAAAGGGGCCCATATGTATGAAGGGAAGCCTGTTGTGGCAGTCAGTGGGGTAGATCACTTTCAGCAGCAGAAATAGCTAAATTTAAAGGTGCTATTCTTTCTTAAGGGTCGACTGGCTTCCAGCATGGTGGTATTGTATTGTTGTGGTCATGTTGGAGGCTCAGGACCTTTTGGTGCTAAAAATCCATCGTGAAATTTTCTGGTGTCGAGATTGAGAGTGTCAAACTTTGTAAAGTGGACTCATTTTCATCACTCTCCCCTTCCTTTCCCCATTAACGCCTTACTTCTGAATTTTTCCCCAAATCTTTAATGTACAGAAAGAGAGTCGGCGGTTTGTGAGCAGGCAGACAACAGCACATGGATCTGTACCTATTTTGTATGTGTAAAATAATTGAGATGTGTTTAATTATTTTGAATGCTGAAATAAAGCATGATAAGTGGTTTAAATGTTGAATGCTGACTATTCCCTGACTGACACACTGACTGCCCCCTGTTAATTTGTTATTAGGTTTATTTTTAAATTTTTATTAATTTATTTAAATTTTTTTCATGTAAAGTATTAAAAGGAGCTTGGCATTGACTTGAACTGTAAGAAAAGTTGTTTTAAATCTCATGTTTAGTGATTGCTTTTTGAACATAGGACTAAATTGAATGCTAACAACATTAGCCATGTTTAGCTGCTAGCACCTTAGCTCCTGCAACAATGCAACTTCTAAATAAGAAATCATGGCCTACCTCTTGTCATTGGAGCTCCAAGAGGACAACAGGTGCCCCTACAAATGTAATCCAATGTTCAGATCCCGTATTCCACTGTCGTCCATTTGTTGTGATGCTAGTCCAAGAAGGAAATGTGTGCATCCTTGCTTTGTATATTGCACCATTCTCCATCATTTCCCTTCGTGCTAAGCCAGTCCACTCACTCTGCAGAGTTTCGAGTGAATGTCTCAGTTTGTGCCGGACATGCAAAGACTGTGGGCATGACCATGGCTTCACAAAGACACTGTTGTCCACCTTGAGGCGTATAGGCTTTCATTCCCTGTGGGATCCTAGATTATTTCTTCAAATATTTGGGTCTCTATTTGAAGGTAGGGGTGAGGAATGCCGCCCTCTCTGGTTTCACACACAGAAGAGGCACTGTGTGGAGCTGCTGGGGAAGCCCTCTCCTCACAAGGTAAACACTGGCTCTGTAATGAGGCTATGGCAGGTGAGAAAGGTGCTCTGTCTGAGCCCACTACCAGTCATGGGAAGTTGCTGAATTGACTGATGATAAACTAAAACTACTCATGAAGTCAATGTTATGTTACTAACCTTTACATATGGTATATTTACAACTGTTATGAATTAGCGATTTTTGAATTTGTAGTCATGTTTGAGCATTGCTTCCTCATCAAAAAACAGCTGTTCAGTCTGTGACTTATCATTCTGTCTTCTCTGCCCCTCAGAAAACACTGTTCTAAATTTGTGATGTCATAAGTAGATCTCTGATATCTTCTGCTCTTTCTAAATCCATCAATTATCCAGACTCGTTTTTGAGTGTTTAGGAAGCATTAGCATATCAGACGAGATGAGTTTGATTATTTAAACTTTGTGTTTTTCTTTACAGCCAGTAGATGGAGCTCTAAACTTCCAGAAATGGAAGCATGATTGATATGCTTTATTTAACTTTTTTAAACAGGTTCTAATCAGAGGTGGATAGTACTCAGCTACATTTTTGATACATTTACTTGAGTAAACTTTTGGGAGAAAATGTACTTTCCAGAGTACTTTTCTCCTGAATACTTTTACTCATTACTTGAGAAATATTTAAATTGAATTAACTAGACTTTTACTTAAGTACGTTTGTGCTTCTTGCTCTGCTCTTTCAGTTAGGCTAAAATTTAAATTTATTTATTTTTTTTTTTTTTTTTTTTTTCATTTGTAATGATTTTCCTTCCAATTAAATCAGCTTCAATTTTAAAATTCAGAAGCTACGTCCAGAAAGCTATTTGTTTTCCAAATAACTTTTGACTTACTTGAGTAATTGAGTAATTTATGCACTTTATAAATATATATGATTCGAAAATAGTCTTACCCTTGAGTAAATGTTATGGCTACTCTGCCTACCTCTGGTTCTATGAGATGCCAAAGTAATGGTACAATGAAAATGATGCAAATGTTTTATCCTTTAAATCACTTTTATTGCAAATGTGAGTGCTTCTTCGGGGACTGACACTTCTTTCATTGCTTTATTATGACACATCGTGACATCCCCCTGAGCTGTCCTGATTAGTTGTATGTCTGTCTAAAACATTGCATTAAGGCTGACATCTTGTAAGACTTTTTCTTATATGTGTATTAGCTTTATGTTAAGAGTATTAACTCAAATAATGCAGGACAAAATGTGCTTCGAAATGTATTAATAGGAAACGCCGATTTTTAAAGAAGCAATTTAAAGGAATAATTTAATCTCCAAAGACTATAGAAGCAGACAGTCAATGCAGGATGATAATGAAAGCAGCAGTTGCCAGAGTTTCGAGCATAAACATGAACATTTGGTGATGGAGGGATTAGGGGATTATGACATTGCTCGCTGCACTCTCCTCCATCACATCAGTCTGACTCACCAGCACGCTCAAACATACTTTACTTTCACAATTTCTTCTGAAAAAAGGTGAGTTATTCAATTATTACATTTTGTATATACTTTATGAATGACTCAACAAACATATTAAATAGGCAGTTTTCGCAGAATATACAATGAATTAGCGGAGTTGTTTAACCAATGTAATCTTGTCACCTGATCTGCTTTTAATGACCTATTACGTAAAGATATACATGTAGTTTAATACATTAGCATGAGCTTGGATTCCTAATCCACATAAGTTTTTTTTTTTTTTTGTTGGTAGCATCCTACGATCGTCACCACCAATCTTCAGTCTTCAACTACTAGTTTCTGTTGGACATCTCCATTTTTTTTTTATAGCTGTATTACATTACAAAAAAAAAGAAAAAGACATCTACAATCAGAACAAGTTTCCAGCTCAGCGATTGTTCTATGGCGTGAGCATCTCTCCATTCTCCTGGTGTGGAAGAAGAATGCCTTCTCTCTATCTTGTCCTCTTCCTTCTGACTGTTTCATATCCACTCCCATCTTCCCTGAATTCACACTTGTGTCCCGTGCGGTGTGTATGTTATGAGCATGCTAACTTGGTGGACTGTCAGGACCAGGGCTTTGAGCAGGTTCCCAGGGGTCTTCCTCATGGCACCTGGCTCCTGAAGCTGGGAGGAAACAACCTGACGGAGATCAGAACTCACGCGTTTGTGGGATTGTGGTCTCTACGTGTGCTTGACCTGGGCATCAGCCAGATTCAAGACATACGACCTAAGGTATTCTTTAAACCACTTTAATGTGCACAGGAAAGTGATAAAACTGATCTATAAAAGTATGACAACATTTTTCTCAGGTTGAAATTTGTGCAGTTATTTAGGGTGAAAGCAACCAGACTAAGGATCAAAAGGATTAAATGGCTATTGTTAAACATTTGGAGTCCAGCTGGCAGATGTGATAAGCCTGTTTGTCCTGTGCAGGCGTTCTTCTCTCTGTCCTTCCTGGAGAAGCTGGATCTGAGTTGGAATCTGCTCACCACTGTCCCGGCAGATTTCTCCTCCAGCATGTCGACCCTGAAGGAGCTGAGGCTGGAGCACAACTACTTACGCTTTATACCTGCAAACAGGTGAGTCGGTGCTGATGCTTCAGGTGGGTCAATGTGGAAGGCCAATGGCAGTGTTTCCAAAAGTGGGGTTCAAGGCTCCTGGGAGCCTTATGAGCATTGTAGGAGGGCCCTCAAAGTTGTCCACACCACAAACAAATTGAGTTGGAAATTACGTAATTAATTAGTTTAATATACTTAGGTAAACCATTTTATTATTAAAACTTGTGATTAAAGTTTTAAACTACTTATGCATTGCACTGATGATTTGATGTAGATATCTTAGATGTAATAAAAACAAATAGGGAAAATAACGAACACGAACGGTAACATATATGCACAATGGATGATGATTGCAGTTAACAAAAACTAGACTTGCCAAAGATTAATAGCAATGTAGATTGTTTTTGGTGTTGGCATCTCACTTAATATCACAACTACTTTATGTATCTGGTCATTCTCCTACACGGACACAATCACTCAAAACATTTGGAACTTTTTTTGTCTGGAATCAAGACTGACAACCATAAAATATTTGAATTTACGTTAAAAATTGAAAGTGAAAAATATATTACTTCACACACAGTTTAAAACTACCAAAATTGGACAAATGTTTGATAAAACTGGGACGAGCAAACCACATTTCACATTCAGAACTACAGTGCTGTATTATGTGTTTCCCCTCTGTTTCTTCTTCACTGGTTTGTTTGTATGTGTGTATAATATATATTTATGCTGTCAGTTTTGAGAATCTGGACAGCCTGGAGAAGTTGTACCTGAGCTACAATCAGCTGGAGACCGTGGGTCCTGGTGTGCTGAAGGGACTGTCCAGACTGCGGCAGCTCTACCTACAGTACAACAGACTGACAGTGGTGCAGCAGGGCTCGATGGACATGCTGCCAGGCCTGGAGGTGTGCATCACTCACTTACACAGCTGAGCTCACATTTACATGCAGTCAAACCTGGAAACTAAATCTAATAAGCCTTGTCCACACAGAGACAAAACAATGATCATTTTTAAAACCAATTGCATTAACATGGAGCAACCTCAGGATCAGTAAACTAGCTTGATATTGGTGTATGCCTGTAACTGACCAGAGTGAGGAGCTCTGATACAGCAAGTCACAAAGCGAGAGAAGGACTTGACACTGAGCATGCGCAGAAAGTTGTTTAATGTAAACAGAAACATAGCAAATAATTCTATTAAACTTAGCAAACATTCTGAACGAACAACATTGATCTAAGACCTACCGAAGAGACACACAAAGTGGATTTATGCTCCAGATGTTTATGGAATATTTTGACAAAACTTCAAAACAGATTTAGGGGCGATTGTGGTGGATTTATTTAATTTTCCGTATCTTCTGTGGTTTATGGTGCAATGAAACAGCAGATTTTTACAGTAATCATCACACAAAGGTCAGTACATTCTGCAGATGAGACGTGACTCTGGGGCAGTGACTATACCTGTGGAAACGATAAACTAGAGTTTTGAAATCTTTGCACTCTGGGACCTGGTTTCAGAAATGTGCGTTTTCAGTGTCCTGAATCTAATGCTTCATGGGAATAATGAGTAGTTTAGGTCAAATATTTGTTCTGAAACGCCTGAGCTTGGCTTTGTGTGGACAAGGCCTTAGCCACTTAGCTGCTTCAAAATCTTTCAAGGCAGAAAGTGAAATTGTAAACCAACAGAACTTAAACTTTTATTACACACAGAAGAGACACAACAAACTTATTTTCCCCTAAATTGATATGTTGTCAACACATATTTGCGTTGGGGCAAAATTGAGCTTAATGTGTTGAGAAAAAAAAGTGTATAAAGACCATCATGGTACACCTGGACGCACATTCCAATCACAGTGTGAGTGGCCACCAAAACCAGGCATCAGGATCTGGATCTGGATCTGGACTGGAGGCAGTCTGAATAGATTTGGGTCTTTGCAGTGCCTTTGTCGAAATGGAGAAACAGCAAGGGCTACAAGACAAGAACGTCCTTTTCGCCTCTAATCTATTTGTCCTTGCTTTAGAGCTACTTGCATGTGCAATCGGGTCAAATCTAAGTATAACGGTATTACAATTATACAGTTACAGCCTGAGCAGCGACCTGGTGAGAGATATCCTAGAAAAAAAGTCTTTTTTAAAAATGTTTGTATAATAGTGTACTTTTTAATGCGTTTTATGGTCTTATAGTAAAAGACTTGAAAAGGTGGTCAAATTTACCATCAGCCTATCATTTTAGTCAACCGTCAAATTTAGGCTGTGATGCTTTGTGGGCCAAAAAAAAATCTCGCTTTAAATCAAATAAAACATGCTCTTTTGCCGTGTAGGTGCTGCAGCTGAGTTCCAACAACATCTCACATATTGACAGTGGCGCTCTGGCTCCTCTCTACAGTCTGGCTGTTTTAGCTTTGGATGGAAACAACCTGCACAACTTGAAGTTTAAACGTTCATCAGCCTGCACACAACTGCGACCCATATTCAGCTCTCAGGTATGTGACGCGTTTACTGTTTCTGTAAAAAAATAAAATAAAAATGTAATATGTAATGCCTGTATAGCTTTTAAAATAATTAACAAAACAATGTATTCAAGGGGTCAACATTTGCAAAATACTTAGATTTTCACCTCTAGTAGAATTTCCTGAAAATTGGTTGATCTAAAGTTTTATTTTGATTTAGATCTTCCTTAATTGTTTTGTTGCAATTGGCTTGAGCGCTCAGAAAAAATTGTGATGAAAAGTTGTGATGATTTGGAAGATTAGGAGTTATCTTAGGTCAGAATTGTACCCTTTTCATATTCATTTTTATTGTGGGGGGCCTCAAGGGCAGCCTTACCCTGGGCCCCCAAATTTCTATTGACGGCCCTTAATGATGGTGAACTGCAGCACTGTCATGGCTGACCTGGAGCAAAGTGAAGGAAAAGGACCATAAATAATCATGTTCAACATTCCAAACATGATGACACAAAAAGCCAATAATAATTTTAACTTTATGGTTCATGACAAATAAGAAAAATTGCATAAAAAACCATGCATGTGAAAACTAGTAACATGCTAACAGAATAAGTGAGGGATACTTTAGCAGGGTAAATCAATTTGACATTTAATAATTACATAATCCTTTTAAATCTCCCCCCTTAGGAACCCATGGAGCTGTGACTGTGAGCTGCATCGTGTCTTCAGTAAGATCTTATTTGTGCGCTATCTTCACATCGACGACTATCGTAACGTGACGTGCCACGAGCCCCCACTGCTGGCCGGATACTCTCTGGCTTGGGTGGACAGTCGGCTGTGTGTGGCTGAGACCGCCACTGTTCTGGTCATTACAATTACAGTGTTAGTGACGGTGGTGGCTGCCGTGGTGATGGCAGAGAGAAACAGGAAGAGGAAGGAAAGGAGGACCTGTTATGGAGAGTCGCCAACACAGACACAGAGCCCTCCATCGTAAAGTCTCTGATGGTTTTAACTCAATTAGTTTATCATCTATTTTCTATTAGAATCTTCAGACAACAGGCTACACAGGGTTGACTTAACTTTTTTTGTTCTGAAATACAAATTTCTTTCAGTAGGCCTACAGTTATATTTCCAGAATATCTATTTGGGTGAAAAGTTACCAGAGTCCTATCTGTATTACAATTTTCAAAATGAACTAGGTGGAGGAAGTAAAACTGAAGAGCGAGTATGTGGTTGCCTGAGAGACAGAGCCACTTTTGATACATTGTCTATAGGCATTATTTGGTGTTATGGGGATTTTCTTTCTTTTCTATTTTGGCTAAAGAAATGACAATGTACGTTAGTTCTCTCGTTAGGATTTGGGATAAGTCAGTGTGGTTTTTTTTTTTTTTTACTTTTAATGACTGACATGGGACATGGCTCAAAACTGTGCCTGTCCTACCTAATAAGCGATATCTGTTCAATTTGAACAATTTGTTCCTCAAATCAAGGAAGTGTACAATTCACATGTTTGTTGCTGTTAGCATGATTGTTGCTTTATTGTGACAAGACACGCTCTGACTTCTCAAAGATATGAAAAGTGCTTAGAAATTTAGTCTGTCATGTCATCATGATGCATAGGTAAGTGAGGTAAAAATTTACTGTATCAAATCAAATCAAAATCAAATCAATTTATTTTTGTATAGCCCAAAATCACAACAACAGTCGTCTCTGAGGACTTCCCAAGATGATTAATTTTAGCAAATATGAATAATCTAATATAATAATAGTCTGTTCCTAACTGACCTGACCATAAGCTAAGCCGAAGAGGAACGTTTTGAGCCTAATTTTAAATGTAGAGACTGTGTCAGCTTCTTTGACATGAGCAGGGAGCTGATTCCATAACCAAGGAGCTTGTCAGCTAAATGCTCTGCCTTCTAATGTGCTTTTGGAGACTCTAGGAACCACCAAAAGTCCAGCATCTTGAGAGTGAAGTGAACGGTTAGGATCATAAGGAGTTATTTCATCTTTGATATAAGAAGGGGCCAAGTCATTTAAAGCTTTATAGGTTAGAAGAAGAATTTTAAATTTGACTCTAGACTCAACAGGAAGCCAGTGAAGATCTTTTAGTACTGGGTTAATGTGTTCTTGTTTTTTAGTACCCGTTAGTACTCTTGCAACTTTTTGTTGAGCTTTTCGGACACGCTGCAAGCAGGGAGTTACAGTAGTCTAACCTCAACGTGACAAAGGCATGGATTAGTTTTTCAGCATCATTTTTAGGCAGTAGATTTCTAATTTTGGCAATATTTCGCAAGTGAAAATAGGCAGTTTTGCACGCTTGACTAATATGTACTTTGAATGAGAGCTCTTGGTCAAATAGACGCGCAGATGCTTAGGGCCGAGTAAAATCACTTCTGTTTTATCAGGATTAAGGAGTAGGTAATTAAGGCTCATCCAGGTTTTTTTATCCTTCACACAGGCACTGAGTCTTTCTATTTGATCAGTTTGATCTGGTTTCATTGATAAGTACAGCTAAGTGTCATCTGCATAACAATGGACGTCAATGCCATGCTTTTTGATAATGTTACCTAGCGGCAGCATATAGAGAGTAAAAAGAATTGGACCAAGTACAGAGCCCTGTGGCACACCACAGGTTACTTTAGAACAATGAGGAGCTTTGGTTTACATTAACAAACTGATACCTATCGGTTAAATAGGATTTAAACCAGCTCAGAGCAGTTCCTCTGACACCTACATCACATTCTAATCTCTGCAGTAAAATATTGTGATCAATCGTATCAAACGCTGCGCTGAGATCCAGCAGAACCAGGATTGAGATCAGTCCGTTGTCAGCAGCTAATAACAAATCATTTGTGACTTTAAGAAGAGCTGTTTCCGTACTATGATGAGCTCTAAAACCAGACTGGAATGTTTCAAAAAATTATTCTCCTGTAGGTGGCGACAAAGCTGTTTAACTACAACTCTCTCAAGTATTTTGGAAATAAAGGGAAGATTTGAAATAGGTCTATAATTGGGGGTTTGGCTTTTTCAAAAGAGGTTTAATTACAGCATATTTAAAAGACTGTGGAACATAGCCACTTTTTAATGAGGTATTTATTATATTAAGGACAGGATCTATTATCAGAGGGAGAGTATCTTTGAGAAGTCTACTTGGGATTGGGTCTAAAATACAAGTTGAGGTTTTAGAAGACTTAAAAGCTGAAATTAAATCTGCTTTACTAAGAGAAACAAAGTTGTCTAATATTACAGGTGGATTTAAACACTGCGACACGGTGGCGCAGCCCGCCTGGGGCCTTTCTATGTGGAGTTTGCATGTTCTCCCCGTGTCTGCGTAGGTTTCCTCCGGGTACTCCGGTTTCCTCCTACAACGAAAAACATGTCCATTAATGCCTCCCCTGACCCTTCCCCCAGGGCTCCCCTGCAAAAGAGATTCTGAATCTCAGTGGGACTTCCCTGGTTAAATAAAGGTCAATAAAAAAAAAATTAAAAAAAAGACCCTACTTTCACAGCTTGGATTTGTTCAGTGCTAATAGCAGAAGTGACTTCATCTATTTTATCTCTAATATTGATTATTTTACTATTAAAATTTTCAAAAAATCATCAGAACTGAGAGTAACTGGGATTGATGGTTCTACTGCATTATGGCAGTTAGTCAGCCTGGCTACAGTGTTAAATAGAAACATAGGATTATTTTTATTTACTTCTATTAGATTTGAATAGTATTTGGTTTGAGCCGTACGCAGAGCCTGTTTATATGACAGGAGGCAGGTTTTCCATGCTTCTAGAGACTGCTCAGTGTGCGATCTGCGGTACGGTCGTTCTAGTTTCCTAACCTTTTGTTTAAGTGCACGCAGTTCTTCATTATACCATGGAGAAGATTGTCTTGGCCTAACAGACCTCTGTTTTAAGGGAGCTACAGTATCAAGAGCAGTTTTCAAGGAGTCCATGGTTTTGTCAACAAATTGGTCACTCATATTGGGATTAAGCCTATCCTCATCTGGGTCACATGACATGTCACTGACTATTGGCCCTAATATTTCTTTAAATTTTATAACTGTTTTTTCAGATATTGTTCTTTTTGTTATTATTTTATTCTGAGGAGCAGAGAAATCTTTTAGAGTAAACTGATCTGATAATACTGGGTTTTCTGGGAGGACATTTAAATCACTGATCTCTAAACCATATGTAAGGACAAGATCTAAAGTGTGCTTGTGACAATGTGTTGGTTTATTTACATTCTGGGTGAAACCAATGTCATTTAGAAGAGCGCTGAAAGCTTTACTTAGGCAATCATTGTTCAGGTCTATTTTAATATTGAAATCTCTGAGTATAATATTTTGTCCGAGTCTAATACTAGGCCTGATATAAAGTTTGAAAATTCGGTTAGAAACTCAGAATAAGGACCAGGAGGTCGATAAATTATTACAAATAAACACCTTTTGTTTTTTCCACTTGGGGCAGGTTATAGATAGTGTGAGGCTTTCAAAGGAGTTAGATGCATTACTAGTTTTTGGGCAGAGAAGTGAGCTAGAGTGAGCGATAGCTGCCACACCTCCACCTCGGCCTGTGCTCCTAGCAGTCTGAAAGTTATAGTGACTTGGAGGTGTGGACTCATTTAATCTTACATAGTCATCAGGTTGAAGCCATGTTTCAGTCAAAGCTAAAATATCAATATTGTTGCCAGTAATCAATTCATTAACTAAAAGGGATTTAGAGGAAGTTGACCTAATGTTTAGCAATCTGCATTTTAAAACTTATTTACTGATTTACTAGTAACACGCATTGGTATTTTTATTAAGTTTTGTGGTCTAACACCTGAGTTGGCTTTTTTGGCGATACATTTTTTAGTTTTGTTTTTACGAGGGACACACACAGTATCTCTGTAAAACATAAACAAAAAATATCTAAATATAGACGCTCTACTGTGCATGTCGCCTGCAGAAAGATAGGCCTACTATCTGTCTAGTTGATTGTGGAAACCGCTTTGCTAAAAACAACAAAACTGCTGGCGATCAGGTATGAACCAGTATGATGGACTACTGAAGTTTTTCACTCACATGAATCTAAAGCGTAAAGGTCATGAAGGTGAATAATTTCCATTCACAATGGTGATTTAGCAGCATTACTTTTGTTTTTGTATGTGATAAACTTTTGTAGATAACTGACAACAGTGTTGGCCAGTGTTGCAGAATATTCAAATAAACAAATAATACGCTATACTCTGTTTTAGTCACAAAAAAAAAAAAAAGTAAGTTGAGCCATGTTCGTGATTTAGCCCAATGCTAACAATATAAACAAGTGCTCTTCGTGGACATCAGGAGAAAAGCACTGTATTAATAATGGACAAGTGAGACACTGCTGACTAGCTTTCACCTGAATAGATACTGTAAGTTATTTATTTAAATAAAAGGCTATATAATGTTTAAATTGTTTGTTTTTTTTAGTTTGTGGGATGGTAAAAAGCATTTAATCCTTGTAACAGAGTCTTTATTTATTCATGGTTCAAAGCTTTTTATATGATACAATCAATAAATGTTCCCTGAGTCACACTTCTTTTGATAATATGTAGTGTGTTTATTTTTTATGAATAATAGTCAAGATAATGCTAACACAATTGGTCTAGATGGGCTACCGTATAATTAAAGGAATAAGAAAAATAAGTTAGTTAAACAGAGTGGGGACTTTGTTCAGTGGGCACGCAGCCACTTCACCCAAACTTACATGAACCATCACATTCACAGTGAGCAACAAGGTAAGGACAAGTCTACTTTTTATACACCATTAGAGACTATTAAATATAATGATTGATTTGTCCATTTCTGAATTAACACATTTTTATATTTTATCCACAGATGAGTTATTATGTTGTTGCGTTTTTGGCTTTAGGTTCTGTGGTGGCGCCTGTCAAATTTGTAAGTAATCTGGAAATGCAACAAATACATGTTTTGCTAAAATTTATGTTTGTCTGTTTTTCAAGGTGCCTTTTCAGACTGCAACTACACAAGGTAAGACTTAGAAACATTCTCAGTTCTTAAGTTTAAACAAAATGGTAAACACGTGTTTATAACCAGACCATTGATTGTCAGACAATAGCAGTAGAGTTGAAAGTTTTGCTTGCTCATTCTGCCCAAAACCCAGTATTAATTCTCCCATTATTTTATATACCATGTTTATGTTTTAACCATATATATCCATATTTGTTTGGTCACAAACAGTTAATGTACTATTACAGACTGTTTGTTCACAACATTGTAAAAGTGTGCAGTCCTAGCCTGGCAATATTCCACTTTCACATCCATTAAAAACTCTAAACCCTTTTGTTGTGTGTTTTTTTTTCGTGTGACAGGGGGCGCTGTCGTCTTTTTCACTGCACACCAAGGCCCACTTAGAGAGATAACATTTGACCCCATCGTTTTTAACCAGGTGCTGGTGAACCAAGGTTCAGGGTACAACAACCAAACTGGAATATTCTCTGCACCAGAAACCGGCATTTACCAGTTTATGTTCAGCGCCCAGCTCTGCCGTGGAGGCGCCAACAACTTCTGGCAATTTGTGGTGAATCAAGTGCCAAAGAGTCTTTGCCATGCACAGGTTAGGCATTAGAAACCATGCTTACTTACATTACTGTCATAGGTCATAGAACTGTCAAATACATCATGCCAATATTGTGCTTGAATAAGATGTCCATAGAAAAGGCCAATATGACTAGAGATACAGTATAACATGTCTTCTCTTGTTCTAAGGTGGCTAATGGAGACACCACTCTGAACACATGTTATATGGTGGAGACTCTCCAGCAGGATGACAGGGTGTGGGTGAAGCAGCGTGAAAGTAGCTGTGCCTGGGCGTCTGCTGTGTCCAAAACCATCACTTTCTCTGGAGTCCTACTGACCTCCAGGAGGGGCATGTACAGCAGCTCTTGTGCCCTGCTTGGAAGAGACATGTATGGGACATCTGTGCAAAGCTCTGTGGCCACACTTCACCTCACTGCTGTACCTTTGATGTTGTGTCTGCTGCTGTGCCTCTGCATATGGCTTTGTTAACAGTCAAATCTGTTGGGGTCTTAATTACTTCTGAAGGAAGTTTTCTGTTCAGACTGCTGCCTTTAAGTTTAAGTTGAGTGTTTTTTTCAGATATTTTAGGTGAGATTAAAAATAGATTAATTAGATTAATTTATTACAGATCATAATTAATTAATCTCTCTCTCTCTCTCTCTCTCTCTCTCTCTCTCTCTCTCTCTCTCTCTCTCTCTCTCTGAGAGAAAAGGTTTTTGTTTTGTTTTTATTCAATTTATTTAATTACACTATTGTTGCAGATGGAAATATTAATAGACTTTGATTAAGACTTTGGAAAGTTTTTGAACGTAAAATTCCCATTCATCAGTTCAATAACTTTCGCCTGCTCCTTTATTTTTGTCTCGTTGCTACTCGTCACCAGTTAAAGATTTCAAAATAGATTAATGCGATTAAAAAAATTAACTCGATTAATATGTAATTTGACACCCCTTATGATGACAATCTACTTTCCCCATGTTTTTTTTTTTTTTTTTTTCAAATCAATAATGACTTCCACTTATTTTTTCTACTAGTCGAGTGTCGTTGGTTTCACGCTCTGTACCCAATCAAGTGTACACGTCCCGAGGGTTAATGGCGCCATCTGATGGCAATCAATGCGAAGTGCAAACACGCTGAAATAAACAACTATGTCAAAGGGGGAATAAAAGCGAAGGTATTGTTATGATTATTATTGACATTTGCCAAAGTACCAGAGGTAAAAATATAAAAATTATAAAGTTATAAACACGTCACACGACATGACACGTCATGGTCATACTGACACGTCATGTCAGTTTCCGGAAGTTCAGACGGATGTTTGTTTGTTTTTTCTTTTCCACTATTCGCTCACGAGTGTTTTTGTTTTTCTGTATTGCACGTGTTTAGTTTATAATGAATGTCGTTTCGTGCAAAGCATGTGGCATTTCACCAAATATATGCGGAGAACGAAATACGAAAGGGAACAATTTCTCAGTCTTAACATGAGCTACGTTAGTTAGAGCTAGCTAACTTGTTAGCCACAGGTAAGTGGTAACTGTCACACAGTGTACTACTTTGACTGTGCAGACCGTACATGCTGCAGCGCTTTGCTAAAGTTAATTTCAGCTTTGTGGTTTTAAGGATAGATGCAAAACTTGTACATGCAACCTGTGAAACAGTTTACCATTCCTCTTCACTTCTTGTATTGATAAACTTTTAATGTTCGCCTGCTAGAATGGTTAATTAGATTTTAGTTATATAGTTACATCAACAGAAATGAAAAGTAAATGCATTTTTGTTGGTTCTTACTTTCCTATTGTTATCTGTTTTCCCTGCAGTCAAGTGTCTGAATCATGGCAGAAGCTGGGGCCCACCTGACCAGCCGCACAGCCCTGGAGCAGCCCTCCATCTTTGAGGTGCTGGCCCAGGAGTCTCTCATGGAGGCTGTAAAACCTGCTTTGAGACATGCAGTCAAGGTACAGCTTCTCACAGCTCGACCTGCACAACATGTAGCTGTCGTGGTTCAATGCTTCTTGTTTATTGCTGCTACTATCCTCAGGTCTTGGCTGAATCAAACCCGTCCCGGTATGGCTTCCTGTGGAGATGCTTTGACGAGTTATACCTGCTGTTGGATGTCCTACTGCAGAAACATTTTTTATTGCACTGCAGCGCCTCCTTCTCCGAGAACTTCTACGGCCTCAAGAGGGTATGTGGAGGTCAGCAGGGGTGCCTCACTTTAAACAGCACATCCCATTGGCGTTCTCTCCTCTTGCTGTGTCTTGTGCCATATCTGCGTGCCAAACTGGAGGCTGTGTTAGCTAAGCAGAGAGATGAAGAGGACTTCTCTATTCGCCTGGGTCAGAGCTACTTCCAGAAGATGTACCGGGCAGGAGTAGCTGCGTATCCGTACGTCAGCTCGGCCTGGCAGGTTCTGGTGTTCTGTCAACAATTGCTCTTTGTGTTTGGTGTGGCCAAGACTCACAGTCCTCTGCTGTGGTTAGCCCGGTCAGACTAGCCCGGCTCACAGCACAAGACATCAGGGACATGGAGCTGAGGGAGGAGAGCGAGCGAGGCCCAATAGGAGGGAGGTAAATATTCTAGTACAAGCTTTAACTACAGCTATAAAGAAATGACACATGTTAATAGAATAAGCATCAGTTTAAATCAAAGTAAAAAAAAGTGACAAACAATAAACAAAACACACATTCAGTAATACAAATTTATAATTTGAATATGTTTTAGATTTGATTCATCGTCATTCGTCATAAAACTATTACAATTTGAATGAAACAACAAGTGGGTGCATATATCACCAGCAAATATACTGTATATATTTTTTTATCCATTTGTGATTATATTTATATACTATAGGTATAATATTATGCTACAAATAAAATTAGTAACTAAAATAGATAGTGTTTCAAATTAGTGCATTAATTACGGATATATTAATCGAGTAAATTTTTTTTATTGCATTAATCTATTTTGAAATCTTTAACTTCATTGTTGACATATGCCAGTTGCAAAGTGGACATGAGGGTTGTTCAACTTGACAACTTGCAACAAAACATTTTTTGCAATATATTAAAATTTCCCATCTGCAACAATAATGTAATTAATTAAATTGGATAAAAACAAAACAAAAACTCTTAAGTTGTGTGTTTTTCTCAGCAATTTTTAGGTGAGATTAAAAATAGATTAATTGGCCTAAAAACAGAATAGCTTCAAGTCCGTAATTTTTTTTTGTGAGCGATTCTATAATTATAGAATAATTTCACTAGTAGGTTTTGTTTGTAGATAAAGTGATTCATGTCTGAAACATGACAATAGTCATGTAAATCTACATAAATGTGGTGTCTTACTAGTTTTAAATAAAATCATGATCCTAACTGACTGTCTTTTGTTCTCAGTCTTCTACACAGAACATGGCACTTACTCTCCCAGGCCACCAGAGGGCTCGCAGTGTCTTTGTCCACCACGCTGTCCTTGGGCGTCTTCTTCCTTCAGTTCTTGGAGTGGTGGTACTCCTCAGAGAACCAGAGCACTGTGAAGACCCTGACGTCTCTGCCTGCCCCTCCGCCTCCCCTTCACCTGCAGCCAGCCAATCAGAGCGCAGCAGAGTGCGAGCGGTACTTTCAAACGTGTCCACTGTGTCACAGGCCGCGCACAAATGCTACCGTCCTGTCTACGTCTGGCTTTGTGTTCTGTTATCGCTGTGTGTACACATATGTGAAGGCCCACCGTCGCTGCCCTGTCACTGGATATCCCAGTGAACTGCAGCAGCTCATCAAGATCTACTGTCCAGAAAGCTAGTACCTGACTAGCATGAGCACTGAAACACTTACAATAGAACAATTCTACACAGACATCATGCTCAACTGTCTTTCCTCAGGTTCTAACAATGTTATATTTTTTCACCTAAAAGCACAGATTTTTTTGTCATTATGCTAGAAAAGTTTATTTTGTTGAGTAATCTTTTCCAACTTGGCCTCAGAAACACACAAGTAGAGCTCAAAGATCTGCCCAGTCCATTAATCATTGCCAGACTTGTTTTAAGCTAGATTTCTTTATTTATCCTCTGCTGCAAGTAGACTGAACCATGGCTCTTTTTTATGTGAGCAAAGGCCAATATAAAGGTAATTTTGGAGACAATTTTGTTAAATGTTTTCAACAGGAGATGCTAAAAACTCTTTATATCATGAAATTTCAATAATCTCTCATTTCCGTTTCTGTAACATCTTTTAGGAAAGTTAACTTGATTAGTTTTATTTTGACAGTCTTTTCAACTCATAGTCAAGCACGCCCCTTAACACACAGTATCTCAGAACCTCTTTGTGGGCCAATTTAAATCTTCTGGAGGGCCGAGTGTGGCCCCCCGCCCCACTTTAAGCACCACTGGACTTTGACATTAAATTCTGCTTGTCAAAAAAGTGTTAAACAATAACATTTGTTTTGTCTTAATTATACAGAGATAAACATTTATAATATGAAGTGTATTAATGAATTACAGATTTTGATATTTTTTCCACTGAATTTTTGCAGAAATAAAATTAGCATATGATAAGTTTGAGATGATTTATTGATGAACTGAATAGTTTTGTAGTGGTCATTTATGTGTGCAGCTTTATAAATCACACGAGACTTAAAAAAAACTAACAAAAAACAGATCAGCTTGGGTTGTCATACCTTGTCAGTGAATTGCTTTATTGAGTTTTCAGACAAATTTAACAACAGGCCCACTTAAAAAAGAAACTGATACTGAGGATCAACATCACAACAATACAGTGAGTAATAAAAAGGGTTTCCAAATGTCCACAAAACCCTGTATGAGTGAACGATCAGCTTCCCTTTGACTCCTGACTTCAACAGAAAAGACAGAAAAGAGGAGGGGCTTCATTGCCAGTAATAGTCACAGTAATAAGATTGCTCGGATAGTGTATTGCACATGTGAACACAATGATGCACTTTTTATTTACATGTGAGTCAGCCAGAACTACACACATGTCGTGTTGTTGCAACAAGAAAGCCTCCGGATCAAAACAGAAAAAACAACGGCACGGACAGAAGAAATAGTCAGGAATGTGCTTGCGATCGGCGCCAGATTTCAGCCACAAACTATAGACGACACAGAAAAGGCCCCCCTCGGGAACAAAAGGAGGAGGTATGTCCTGTCCCAAAATACAGCCCCTCGGGTTAGAGCAGGACACTACAGTAACACCACAGTATCAAACATATCAAGAAATATACAGTAGTATTTGCTCATGTAGCAAAGAGTCCTAATGGTGAGAGAAAAGTAGTGTGCGTTTAGTTGTAGTGTGTGGTTGGTAGTCAGTCAAATCTGCCTTGAACTGGGGAACTAATTTAAATATTTCACATGTTCTTTTAGTTTGGGGGTAATGACAACTGAATGAACGTATTAAGTAATTACATAGTAAATAATATACCTGTAACTTGTTTCCATAAGGACATTGGCTTGGAATGTTCCACAAATAGTTATTTTAACATTCAGTACATAACTTTTAAACCGGAAGCTGTCACATTATAGATTGTGATGTCACTGGTCAAATGGTGGGCAAAGGCAAGCTTTTTCTTATATATTTGCAATAAAATATCTTATAGGTAGTTTTTATTGTGTTCATTTCGATTAGAGACAAGGGGGGTTGCTGTACAAAACCCATTCATCACAAATATTGTCTTCTAAAAATCGGACTGGCCCCAGTTCATGGCTTGCTTTTACAACTACCAATGGACAAACGGTCTTAGTTAAACAATAGTTAGTACAAAAATGCCACACTTCAGTTTCTGAAAAGGAGGCTCAATTAGTCACTGCTTACAATTTCCCCAACATTTTTCACCTGTAAGACACAAATTACACTTGTTAGTCTCTTGATGTGAAGTTTCTATCAGTTTTATCAAAGTTAACACATCTTTAAACAGATTTATTATTAACTCATCATTAGTTTAAAATAGCAACATATAATAGAGGTGTAGCAAAGACATTCATGAACCAATCGAATGCAAAACATGTTTAAAACATACAGTATGTGTTTTTTGACTTAGTGAACATTCCTTTGAATCATTTTAGTTCTTTAAAAACAGTAGTGGACATCCAGAACAGTCTTTCACAGGCTTAAAGCTTTCTACAATGTGCATCAACTTGACCTCTCCTATGGACACTTTTAGATCTGCCCAGGAATGTACTATTTGATATTGGTATTACTGGTGCTTAAAACAGCAGATGGACAGCCCCATTAGAGTGTCAGATCATTCGCCACATCCCAAAACAAACTGAGAAGAAGAAAAATGAGCATTAGCTTGTGCGTAAAAAGCTCCTTTTTCGATGAATAGTCTGTACATCTATGGTAAAGTAGATATATTCAGTTTATTTCTTAATTAGACATAAACTAAACTATCCACATATGTGGATCATTATTTTACATTAAGTACACTGTAAACAGCAATGTCGACCTAAACTGACTTCTTGCAGAACTGATTAGCTATTTTGAGCAGTGAGTTGTGGTACTCATTGTGGCTAAAAGTTAATTAAACATATCTCCTTTCAAGTGAAAATGAACAGAACAAGATGCAAATGCTATATTGCAAAACTACAATTGCCATTTAAGCTTTATTATAATCGTGTATATGCATATTTGGTAAAGTAACAAAGAAAGATAAAAAATATGGCTTTAAAATATCTGATGGCTATAATATACAGTAAACTTGCTCTCTTGTATATCCTGACATTGCATGTTTGTCTGATCCTGTCTTCTGTAATGAGCTCTATTATTGCTTACATGTGCTGATGGACAATGAGTCAACAGGTGCATAAGTGAACACAGTCTTTGTGGAACAGGTAACCTGACGTTCAAATGGGGCTTCCACCTGCTTTTGAAAAGGACATTGTGGGCTCTTCCTGAATGTGTGGCACAAGATGTGGATAGTGCAGGGCTAATGGACAAGAGAAAAGTCTGCGTCCAACAAAGGTCCACAAAGGAGGTGTGGACAGTTTATCACCAGAGGGTGGGCCTGTCCCTGACCTTTAAGGGGATACTGTTCAGTATATGGTACAAAGGGAGCAAACACCTGGCAGTTCGAAGATAAAGCCGGGATGGAAATTATATTTTAGGTAATGTAAATGTGGTGAAAATGCAGATTTAGTCTTTAACGGGTCGAATGCATTGTTTTATTACCAATTTCCAATAAATCTGAATCCTGTACATTTTAAATGTTCGGATTTTCAGAGTGATGAAGTTTGCATAAAACATGATTGTTGCTGTCAGCATAAATGGAAGAGGCAAACATGTTTTTTTGTTTTTTATGAGAACTTTTTCTATATAAATATATATATTTGGTGAGTACAATTTGTCTTTTATTACATTTGGAAAGCACAATTATTGCTTGATAGTATATTGTTCCAGAGATACAATGTATTTTTGAAATGAATGAATGATTTGAAATCACTGAGCCTTAGTAACCACATACTGAACAGTCAACCTTTTGAAGCTGTTAAAATGTAGTTGCTGGTGTTGGCCTGCTGGGGCAGTGTGCCTGTGGCTGGACCACTGCACCTCCATTAGCTCCAGCAGTTATTAACATGTGTAAACAGACAGATGGTCTGAGCCCTAACAGGTGCTTCCAGCTCATATGAGAAGAAGAGTGTCACACTCTAGTCTGACTGGACAAGACATACTATTTACAGCTAAAGGAATATTAGAGGAAAAGGAGGAGAAAAAGAGGGTGTGGTTGTAGTCACATGATGAGCACTGGATCCTGAGGCACCTTCACCAGAAGAGACGCCATCAAATGCTCCAAGAATATTAGAATTAGCAAATTAGCACTTAGCAGGGCTTTGGTCATCTGCAATGTCCTCTGTACAAGCCACTTGTAAACTTGTCTTCATTTTCAAGAAATGTACTGGTGTATTGAAAATGGAGCTCATTGTACTCGCTCATTGTGCAAAAGAGTGTACACAATAGTGCCAAACTGCTGTACATACAGTTACACACTTGTACGGAAACAGTTCATTCATTATTTTTGAATCCCACTGACTTTGTTGTTTTGCCAGATCTCTCAAACTAGACCAGATGTACAAAAGATATAGTATGAAAACATTCATGCACTTTTCATTATCAGCTATAGATCTGTATTTTTGCCTATTCTCGTGGTATTAAAGAAGATGTCTTTGACCCATTTCAACATTTTTAAAATGTTTTTTTTTTCTCGCTATGTAACATTCTTTGTGCAGACTTCTGGGTCCAGACCCTTTGTTAATAAATATTTATACATATTTAAGATTACCTTTAAAAAGGTACACTGTAGTCTGTAAATAATCTGATCTATTAGTATGTACAGTTGTATTTACATAAAGCAATATTCAGTGGAGATGTTACATGGCGCTCTCTGGTGAGGTATGATGGCTTAACTGTATTATGGAATACTCAAACCTAAACAGCACATAACACCTCACTCCTGTGGTCACTAAATGAACAACAAATTAAGGCATCAACATGAAGAGAAGATGAGGTGACACTGACACTGGTGAGCGTGTGCATGACTCAGGCCATTGTGGGCTGATTGTATCTTTGTCTTGTTTAGTTGAGTTTTTTGCTGAGGTGTTCCGGCGGTGGTTTTATGTGGTTTTCATATTCAACAGTTTATTTCTGTGGGCAAAAAAGGCACCTAGGTCCTCATCCTCCTCTGATTATATCAGAGTTTGTTTGTTTTTGCCTCATCAAAGTCAACAGGTCTGTGGACAAGTCGTCCACATGTCACCTGTTCAAAAGTCCTCAATGGACAGAAGAAAAAGGAGATGAGGTCAAAGCTCAGTGCTGTAACCACTGTCCTCCTGGTTGCCACGGAGATGCCAACAAGTCGTCTGCTCCTCCTTCAACCAGTACAAGGTCGCGGTGAATTTGTGCCGAGGGGGCACAGGCCCCGATCCTCCCACCCCAGAAAAAGTCCTCCTGCTGCAGGTGCCAGAGCACACTGTGAGGCAGGACAAAGAAGAGAGGTGCCACAAGAAGTTTACATGTGCTTCTGTTAGAGTCCTACAAAACAGGCTCCTGCTCCATGGGCTCCTCTGTGGACCTGCACATACACACACATTCACATTATATGTGTATGTTCAAGGACAAGTATACAGGACAATATATTTTTTCTTGTTTTTTTTATATTTTTTTTTGTCACGCTAATAGAGCTCCTGCAGCCTGACATCACGCTATCCTGGCATGCACCGCATATTCTTGGGCCGGCAGGGACACTACTATTAGAATTCAACGGCGGCGGACAGGATTATCAAACAATATCAGAGTTTTACAGAATATAGATTATTTTTGCACACTGGACTTACAAATGATCGAAAACAGAAGAAAGCCAGGCCATTTCTAGGGACTGACAGACCGCCATTTTGACAAAAAAGTGGATTTGTGCAGCTAAAAGTGAGTCAAGCTTGTTCATTATGCTACAGATGTATTTATTAGTGTTTTAATATGGTTAATAATTTAACTCATCTTAGAACAATTCAAAATCTTTATTCCAATTGTACTGGAGATCCCATTTAGCTTCTGTCACGTACTAAAGCTTCATAAGACAAAGCATATGTTTCACTTTATGCCTCAAGATCAGAATGTTTAAGTGGTCCGTATGAGTAAAATTTTTATGTACAGGGATTTATAGTAAAATATTTTTCACACAAACATCATCAAGGAAGAGTTTTAATGATATAGAAAGTTGAAAAGTAAATCAGATGTCCAGAAATGGCAGACTCAGAGTGTGATTTATGCTTCTAAACTTCTAAACTCTAGAAGTAGTCAAGCCACACAATGGTCGCTAATGTTTATTTGCAGTGTGTTTTATATATACGGATATTTACGACCTAATTTAATGCCACAGATGAGCCACAGAAGCTAAATTTCTGGCTTTTTCCCATAGATTAAATAGTAGCGTCACTGTCGTAATGGTGGAGCAAATTTAGTCATGTAGGTGCAGGAGCTCTATAGAGTAGAACATTGTGAAGAATGTACGAAGGATGATTTGTGACAGTGTTTGATCAGACCTGCTGGTGTGGGAGCTGTCCGGTGCAGAGCTGGACTCCACATCCACACTGAGAGAAGCCATAGCACTGACAGTCTCTGCCTCCTCCCTCTCCGACTGCCCCTGGGGACTGTCCAGCTGCATGTGTCCTGTGGACTGGGACAGGCTGTGCAGACAGGGCCAGTGTTTACCTGAAGGACATCACAGTCAGAACTGCTCACACAAGACAATGTACTAAAGTTTTATATACAGTTACGAGTATTAGTGAACATGGTGCTTACTCTGGATGTCTATGACAGCTTCTAATGACGAGCACGCTTTTGGACACGGCTGCTCCTGAGGCCACTGGAACGACTCGCACTGACAAAGGATCATAAACAAAACCAGTAAGATCACAATGTGCAAATGATATTTACCAACAAAAGAAAACACATGTAGTAAATAAAAGTTCAAAATCATACCCACATCTCCATCTCTCTACAGTCTGCATATTTACACTAATATTTTCACGTAATCTGAATAAAACTGAGCGACTCAACTTGATCAACTGTACTAAAAGTTTTTCTTTGAGTGTTAGCCATGTTTTAATGCTCCAAGTAAATTATAATGCTTCGACACTAGATGGCACCATATTGATGACGAATGCAGTATAGTCATTATACATTGTCAGTCAAGTTTGTTGTAGTTAAATTACACTAAATTACAGCAATAAATAATTTTGCCAGGCTGCATTTAAAACGAGTATGAGAGTCGACTGAATCTCGTGGTTTTACTGCTGTAAGCTTGTAAACGGTTTATATACAATGTCTTGTGTATGAGCACAACCAGACTGCTTCAGTACTGGAGTATTTCATGCTTTCAGAAGTGTCTTAACCGGGAGTTTTACTGTGCACTGTTACTGTGTGTGAGGCTGAACATAAGCCATGTAAAGCTGGTGCTGGTGACAGAGGTGCTGTGTCTCACCGGCTCTCCCAGCAGTGCAGACACGCACGCCTCAGAGGCGTCACAGATGGCAGTGAGGTCGTGACCGCCCTCCAGCGCCATGACAACCCGCCCACCGGCCAGACCCATCAGGAGCTGCGTCAGCTGACCAAAACCTGCCATAAACAACACCCGTGTAAATATGACACCCCATCACAGGACATATGGACCGGTCACCCTCAGGTCGCCGTGGTTACTGAGTGAGTTCTTACATTTAGCAGAGACTTTGTACCCCCCCAGAGGAGACTGGTGGCCCTCCACTGCGTCAAACCCTGCGGAAACCAGCACCACATCAGGGCTGAACTGCTGGGCAATGGGCATCACCACGCTCCTGAGAAACAAAGACAGTCACATTTCATGTTAAAAGCCTGTTACTAGTGATGGGAAAATGAAGCTTCAGTGTCTACTCGAACCAGTCAATGCTTTGCAAGTGTTTTGTTTGCTCTTCTGCGCAATCTTGCGTTCAAAAAAATGTAATGATAAAAAAAAAAAAAAAAAAAAAAAAAAAAAAAAAAAAAAAAAAAAAAAAAAAAAAAAAAAAAAAAATGTAATGTATGTAAATTGAAAACATGACATGAACAAATAAAAGCTGATTGTATTGACAAAACACTTCACAAAGTAACATCTATTCAATTTGTATTTTTTTTTTTTACCAAAAGCAACATTCAGGTACATACAGTATAACATATTAATTGATGTTTGAATGGGTCATGCATTTTTTCTCCAATATAAATTCATCCTTGCATGCAAGCCAGCATTTTTTCTTAATGTATTTTTTATAATAGGGCAAAATCAAAAATACAAAAATATTCAGAGTCTAAACATTGTTACTGCGAGTGGGCATCCCTGCTTGGGAGATCTGTTACTTCACAGATGCATAGACTTTGATGTGGCTTTGTTCACAGCTTCACAGCCTGCTTTACCTGTGTGTGCTCACATACAGCTCACACCTCCAGCGCAGACAGCTCACTCAGCAGTACTGTTACACGTGTGTGGAGAAATACTGTGTAACACTAGGCACTACTTCTTTGTTACTTTGTGCTAGTAATTGTAGAAATGCTTTACAATATCTTCCAGTCTATTTTGTGCAGTTGGTGTTTACCTAAAAGCAATGAGATACTCCACATCCCCCATAGGTGGATCCACTCCTCCGTCCATGCGATGTTTACGTTGAAGCCCACACCTGCTCCAGATCCCACCTGCAGAAATACATGTGGCTGTTACTATACGCTCATATGAGAGCGGCCAGGACTAAATAACTGAACTAACAATACCTCCTCAGGGGCACCGCTGCCAGGGAAGAAGTTCCCGTCGTCATATCGGTGTAGGGAGATGTAAAGGACATTCGGGTCGCTGTAGAAGGCCTGTTGAGTTCCGTTGCCATGATGAATGTCCTGCAGCAAAGAAAAAAGTACATTTAGACCTCTCCCATGGTACGCAAGAAATTCAATATGGAAAAGCTTGATATGATTATACGCTGCTTTCTTACCCAGTCTATAATAAGGACTTTGCCAACTCCTAGTTTCTGTCGCAGTAACTTTGCTGTGATTGCAACTGAGTTGAAGAAGCAGAAACCCCTGTGGTCAAATGTTGATAACAGATTACAAACGAGCATTGATTACAGAACAATATCAAAAGAGCTAGTGTTCTTGCGCACTTACATAGCAGTAGACTCTTCCGCATGGTGTCCTGGTGGTCGCACCACTGCAAAGCCATTCTGATAAAGCATAACACAGACAAATTAGAACATTTATTTGTATGACATAATGATTCATACTTCGATTATTAATACATCTGCTTAAGTTTAAAACAAATTCTGGTTTTCCTGTTGATTCATTTGGCTTAAACTATATCACGGGGACGAGCGAGATCAACCTGTCACGATACTGTACACCAGGGCTATTCAACTTATTTTCAGAGGGCCAGATTTTATCGAGGACCACGGCTTGGGGGGCCAGGCGGTTGCACAATACATCGCAGTTTTTGACGCAAGATTGTGCCCAAGACTCGAGTTGTTTCTATAGTGATAATAACTAATGCTGTGTCTGTTTTTATTGCTCCACAGCAGGGCTATTCAATTATTAGAATTAGAATAACAAAACTGCACCAAGAACTTATGTTTAGTAAATTGAAAATAAGTCTAAATGGCTCTGTCATATTACAGTCTTACACTAGCAGAGATAAATGAAAACTAAGTATAACGTGAGCAAACCAGAACAACAGATAAAAGACTAGGCTAAACCTAGAGTTAATCCAACTCTATGACTCTAGGTCTACATATTTGCTTCTTCAGGGGTGAACCTCAATTTGGAACAGGACTAGAGAACAATTTGTGAACCAGAACAAAAGTGAACAAAACAAATATCAGTGGAATTTTAGCTGATGAAGTTGATTTAAAAGTACTGCAGGCGACTGAAAACCAGATCTAACCAAGAAATGTGGCCAGTCCCTGCCCACTTTATTATGATGGGCCAGTCTTTCATTCAAAGCATTATGTTGCTGTATCCACCACTGTTCACTGTAAATCAGATACGGATTGTTTCCCTGGCTTCTTTACAATGTGGCCCAGTCCACGGCCCATTTTACCAAGGTGGGCCACATCATACATCATACAATAGCGGCCCGCGGGCCCTGCTGTACACACACGTACAGAACTATCCTTATACAAAGGCTATTATGAATGGTCATGTTTTGTATCTTTGAGCAGCTGGTTCCAACAAAAAACAGTCTAAACTCTGTTCCAGTTTTTATTTCGATAATAGTCATAATAGAGATAATTAGTCCTAACATTGTAAAAGTTAGCCCGAAAAATATATAATTTAAGGACATTGCGGGAACAGCGCCATGTTTTTCACATTTAAACATTGTTTCAATCAAATCCACAGAGATATTTTGGCCTATGTCATCAATAGCTTTGTAAAAGTAGGAAAGTCTGTCTAAATTATTTCAAAATCTCATCTCGATCTCGTGACCTGTCTATATATATATATATATACATATATATATATATATATCTCCCAGGGAAGTGTAACATTAGCCGAGCTATAAAATTCTTTAGTGTGAATGTTGCTTGGCCTTGCTCTGGCTGTGTGCCTTTAGATGTATTATTAGAAGTGCACAAAAAGCCTGTGTGTGTGTGGTTGTATGTGTGTTACCTTGAGCTCCCCCGCTGCCACTCGAAAGGCCAGCTCAATGACAGAGCCCACTGCCATGCGCACGGCCGCCGACGAGTGCATCTCATTCCACACTGTGTCACTGTCCACCTGCAGGGGGCAGTACAGGGTCAATACACTTCAATCAAACCATATTCTATCATCCTGAAGTTTGATGAAGGTGTTCAGATTAAATACATATAGTACTGTATGTGTGGAAAAAGGACACACATGCAATTGCCCTTCAATGAGCTGGGCACAAGAAATTCAATTTTTAGATTTTTTTTTTTTGCATCTTTTTTTTTTTTTCTTCTTGTCCAATTATCTAAAGTCATGTCATGTTATAGTTATACTGTTTACCCAATAAGGCAAGAGAATGCTATCCTATAATGTTGCATTTAGTATTAATGGCTTTGAATAAAAGCACTTTATAAATCAGGAATGTCCAAACAGCGGCCCAGGGGCCAAATGGGGCCCTTGAACCAATTTAGTTTGGCCCTCAGACATCCTGCCAAATTGGCTTCAATTACAAAAAGTAGTTTTTAATGTTAAATTAGATCAATTCTTCTGTTAAAGTCGAAATAACAAACAATTTGATGTCATATAAACATAAAATGAATGTTTAATGACTCATTAAAAGTGTGGTAGTTCACTAAAGTGAGGTCAAATGAAAAAATTTTAATGATTCACTTTATTGCAATGCATTATATGGCCCTCCGCGCCATATAAGTTTCAAAATGCGGCCCGCTGTGAAAAATGTTTGAACACCCGTCATAAATCAAACAACACTATTACCACTATTACCGGTAGTATTATTAGTAGTATTAGTATTAGTATTGTTTAAGTAGAAGTAAGTACTACTACTACTACTACTACTACTAATACCTCTAATAACAATAATCATAATATTAATAATAACCTGTGCTCACACTCATTGGTAAAAAGTAACCATAATCGTCTAGTGGTCTCATTAATAAAACTTGAAATTCTTATTGAAAATGTGAACAAAACACTAACTTTACAAACTTGATCATTTCTTATTTCTCTGAGACTGTCAGTTATCCCTCACATACTATATTCACAAGAGTTTATTTCTAATGACAAACAAAGAAAAAGAGAGACAACTCTGGCTTCTACAGTATGCTTTATCTTACCCCAATGCCTCCACAGGGGAGAACAGCATACATCTTCTGGCTGATCGGACCTGGACAAGGCAAGCACGTTATGGATGAGTGTAAAGTGATGGCTGAGAGTCAAGCCCAGACAGACAGGCAGAAGGAGAAGTACCTAGCAGCTTCTTGTGGTCCAGTTTGTGTCGGTTGAGCGGGCTGGTGCCATAGAGCAGAGTGTAGAACTCTGAATGGACCGTCTGGATCTCATCCAAAGACGCCTTCCTCCCACGGATCCTCTGCTCACACACAGACAATGATGAAGCCCAGTTTAGTGCTTTTTCCATTTGCACAAGACAGAGGAAAGCAAGTGTTTTTCTTTGTTTTGTTTTTGCATTTCATGAAGAAATTAGAGAAAAACAGTATTTTCAAACAGATGGGGCAGCATTATGCATGCATTCAGATTATATATTCAGCAGGGATTTTGTGAGCTTATTATGGGGTGTTCTATCATACTGTTATAGAACCCCATAGCTGTGACCTTTGTGGAAATGCAACTGAAAATGAACAACTCAATAAATATATGCAGTGTCATGTGCTAGTGGAGGTTTAAGTAGAAAAGTGAAATAAAAGTGAGTTGTTGTTGTGTGTACCTCGCAGCGGCTCAGCAGGCCAGTCTCCTGCAGTCGGGACCAGATGCTCTGCACTCGGCCGGCGTGCTCCGGGTGGATGTGAGCGTTCCCACAGATGCACTGGTGTTTGAGCATCAGACTGTCGTAAACAAGCCCTGCAGACACAACAACAGAGGCACAGCTGGAATCATGAGCTACTATCACATACTCACTATCACTCATTAGTGCTGTAATCCCCACTATAGCAGCTCTCCTTTCTTTAAGGAGAAGGAAAGAAACCTTTACAATATAATCCACAAATGAATTTGACCCTAATCCAGCATAACGCACAGAGCATCACCAGTCACACTCTCGGTACTTGAAGGGAACCTTTGATGCAGTATTTGTGGACATTAGTATTATTTTATTTATTATTGTATTATTATGTTACTAATTACAGCTACTAAGGTTTTAAAGTTTTTTTTCCCTTTAAAAAAATGAATGAATGTATTTTATGTATTTTAAGAATCTCAAGTAACCTTAACAAACACATTAACAGCGGTGACGCACGTGCTAAAGGAGGAAAATGAGTGACAAACAATAAATATGATTAAATAATGGGCTGTATTTCAGTCCACTTGGTTCATTTGAAATGTTAGACGACACACTGTTGGCTCTGTGTTGCTAGGCAACAGGCCCTGTGGCGTATGTTAGCAGAGTTAAAGTGAAGGTGTCATCCAATCACAGTCCAGCTGCACAGGCGGCATACTGACCGGTGGTGAAGAGGTGCTTGATGGGATTGACAGTTGCCGTGGCAGGAGATGACTGCGTTCTACCCAGAGTTCTGTGGGGCAGTGCCGACTGGAACATGCCGACCTGCTGCAAGGCCTGATGGGGGAAAAAGAGAAAGTTATGAGTCATCACTGAAGCATTAATGAGCGCACACTTCATTCACTAGTTTCATGCAGAGCTCAGAGGCCATTTAAGTCACTCTGTAGTCTCTTTCATACCGGCTCTATGCTGTAGAGGTGTGAGTTCTACATATCTGTGATGTAATTACTTGGTAACAAATTGGCCTCACTCTATTTCTGTTTAGTGTTTGCAGACTATAAAAGAGCTATCTGTGTAAAACAGTCTTTCTGTCATTTTCCAACCATGACTGACACTCTTTGTAGAGCCGGAGGGCTAAATGTCTAACGTCACACATTAGATGACAGTATTGTCGCTGCAGTCTGCACTCGTAATGACCATGGTCTTTTAGCCACTTTGACCGACTCCTCCTGCATCTCCACTTCTGTCTCTATATTTAGCTGGCGTTGCTGTGGCCCTGCTGTGCTGGAGGTGACTCATCAGGAGTGGGTGGACAACTAAAAACGCTCACAAACGCACACAAACACAGCTCCACAGAGGTGCGTCCAGAGGTTGAGTCACCACTTGATGATGTCACTGGCGTGTTTCTGGCGTGCAGCTGGACAGCTGAACTGACACCCAGCAGAGAGACTTTAACACTTCTCAAATGTGCACTCATGACAAAAATACTGCAGCTCACCTCCAACGTTTACATTGAAATTCCACTTTTAGGCCCCCTCTTTTTACGAAATGTCAGTGCTCACTGACGATGACTCACTCTCCACTCAAGGTGCATAAAAAGTACAAATTGATGATGGATTTGGAACTCAGACAAATTCCTCTGGAGTCTGGCATTAAAGTGGCGTCTTCAGCAAGGACCATCAACATACGAAAAGAGTTGAGCTCAGAAAAGTGCAGGCACCGGTGAAAGGATTCTGCATAGCCATTCTGCATTGTGGCTTCCATTCAGGGGTTGCACTTCTGTAGCCCTCCTCTACCCCAGCACCACCTTTGCTCACAGCATCCTTATTGGAGAACTCCACTTTCTTTCAAGTTTGATTTTTCATCACCACCAGGTCAAGGCAATTTCTGTCATTTCCTGCTCTGCACTTTCTGTGCCTTAAAATATTGTCCCTGCCGGAGACTGAGTGCCAAATCTGTACCATGTGCATTCATTATCCTATATTGCTCATTGTGCTCTCCAAGTTGCTGTCGTGTTAGTTTAAAGCCCCACTACAAAACTTTTTAGCCAAAAAACAAAACAAAGCAAAATGTTTTTTTTTTAATTTGAATGGTTTTGCTGGACTAAAATAATATTAAAGTCTGTCTCATTATGGTGAATGGACTTTTAAAAATGTCCAAGAGGAGGGCTTCCTCTTGTTCGTTTCCCAGGGGCAATAATATATGCATAAAAACATACTATCTCCTTTGAGATGATTAGAAAGCAGTAGCTTTGACAGATAAACATCAGAATAGCAACTGAACATGTTGTTTCTTCTTTATTACCAATAACTTTGGATAACTAAAATTTCAAACATGGGTCAACATCAGCGTGTGAACCCAACCAGTCTAATAATACGTACTAGTATGTAGGAGAAGAGCAAGCCGAAGACACATTTCTGCCATAGTTACATGCTACAGACAATAAAGTTTTCTATTCTAGTCTATTAACTCATCTAAGCCAATAACAGGATCCAGCTAAATTGGTGCCGAATCCAATATCCAATCCCAGTATCATATTGGTGTTTCACAATTTGCATGGAATAATAGAGATGATTTTAACCTTAGAGAGTTACATGATGTCAATTTAAGACTGGATTTACAATGAACAAAATGTAAGTGAATCATCTTCATATCTTATAGTTAATACTCACAAAAAGCATAAATCCTCCTTTTACTTGTTTGTGAGATCAGGGTTTTAAAAGGAACCATAATAAAAAAACTACCACAAATTGCAATTCGCACATAACTTATTTATGCCAAAGGAACATCTATTTCTATTGACTGTGCAACACGTTGGTGGTGTCAATCAAAGTGGGCAAAGCATCATAAGCGGCTTTACTTTTCACAGTCTCCACGACTCTCTCCATGTCAGTACTCTTCCTCACAGATCTTGTCATTTAAATGTCAATTAGTCAGACTAGTAAATGCAACATGATGTGGCCGTCACTTCAATGGCCCTATAAAAACACAGCCTCTTTTGCTTCCTTTCAGCTCATGTGTCAATCATGCTGCACCCACTCAACATTCATATATAAACAACTACTTTGACTCTCTAATAGCTGCCAATTCAGAATGGCTTCTATTAGCATTTTATGTTATTCTGTTATGTACCAACTAAATTAACTGTACGCTAGCAATCTGTCAAAATGATGTAAAGTGGTAAAAGGAAAAAGACACAAAAATAATGTTTTAATAGTTCAAACACTATCAAAAGTACATTAGCAAGAGACTACTGCTGTCACGATACTAACTTTTTCAAACTCCACTTCAATACAAAGAAGTAAAATCACAATAGTTGAAATAAAGCTCAAGCTCATTCTACAGCTGTTTAAGAGTTGTCAATGGAATGAGATATACAGTATGTTCTAGTTTCACAGTTTCACACTAATAGCTCTCTCCAGAATCACATAGCCTCATGTCAAGCATGCAAACCAAATTTATAGGCAACAGTACTTCATTGATTTATAATGTGTATTATCACACAGTAATAAAATGTAAAGAAAATTGTGGGAGGGTGAGAAACACCTGAAGGAGCTGAAGACCGACGCTTTCTGGGATGAGTCACAACACTAGCGCACAACTATCTCTAGCGTGGATCTGAACGGCGAAGCTCTGAGCAGCAGAGGTGGGCTGCTGATGCACACTGTGATTCATCCCCTGTGTTTATGACGCTGGGTAAACACAACCTCTAGTGTTTTAACAATGGACAAATGACACCTCAATAAGTCTGGTTTCGGATCAGGTACAACTGACCTATATTCAGTCTAACTTTTATTATAATCTGCAGTGACCAGTCATGCAATAAAAAATAGTAGAACTAAAAAGTAATTTTAAAAACTGAGGCTAAATGAGTAGAAGTGATTTTGGATTTGGCCTATTTGAACGTTTGGTGATTGTTCAGAGGCTACGATAAAAGTAACACAAAAGTTAGTGCCACTGCAGCACTGCGTTGTGGAGTCTGGCCCACACACCTGACTGTAGCCTCTCTCGTCTTCATCGCCCTCCCTCAGCTGGATGACATCATCGTCCTCTTCCTCCTCGTCCAGCTCACTCTCTGTGCTCTCTCCTTTCACGTGCACACTCCCTCGCTCATCCTCGCCCTTCACGTGCATGTTCAGCCGATCTGAGGAAGGCATGCTCTCATCAGAGCCGTCCTTCTGAAGCCTAAGAACCACAGAGAGGACTAGTCAATGTCACATCAGTGCAATAACCTGTGCATGTGCTGTACAGGGCAATTTTACATTTTTACAGCAATTTCATTTTGTGAATTTATAGACGTGTATGTGTTTTTTTTTTAAGTTCTATGTAAATATAAAGTAAGTGATCCAATCCTATTGTTTGACCCAGTTCATGAGCTGAATAAAGATTTATAGACATGGTTGTGGTATAAAAAATAGTTTTATAGGCAACGTAAAATTAAACAAATATAAACTTAATGACCTGTAGTGCCTAGGCGCTGCATCATCGTCCTGCATGTCATTGGTCTCTGTCAGCTCTTCCTCTGTTTCTTCAGGATGTGTAGGTGGGGGTCTTGGGAGCTCCGTCCCCTTGGACAATATCTGAGACCACACAGTAACTAAATGTTAGCGTGAGGCTGCATGCTGAACCCTTTACTACTGAGAGTGGATTGTACCTTGTAGTGTTTCTCCAGGAAGTGCTGGTGCTGCTGTTGGACCACAAGCTGCTGCAGGGCCTGAGGCGACTGGGGCAAGGGTGCGCTCTGAGTGCGGGACAGGGGACGGTGGCGAGGCAGTTTGTTGACTGGACGAATGCTGCTGGACACACCTCGTTCAGCTGTAACCAACGGCGACTGGTTGTACATAGGTACTGTGGTGATAGAGATAATTTACATATGATTCTATGGTCTACTCTATACTAATCGTGGTTAACAAATATTAGGCATCACACCATTAATTACCATTAATTGGATGTAATAAGACTGAATAGAATGTCTTACAATGTTTGAAAATTTACATTAAATAAACAGTTGCGTAGAAATATCATCCATTTTCTTAGTAGTTCACCACATTTTGGGAATTAGAAAAATATTTGTTGTCCCTACGCTGATATAAATTGATATTGGGTAACGACAAAAAGATCCAAAACATCAAAACTGAAAAAGCTGAATTGATGCATCACTATCTAAAAAAAATACATTTACAAACAAATAAATAATACTATTCATCATTATCATCATCATCATTAATAAATGTTAATTGTCTTTGATAAGGCATGAGTTTTTGAAAGGAGAAAGCCTGCAAAGCTCAGATGAAACCATGACTATGTTTGTTGTATAAAATAGCATTGATGAAAAGATAATGAAATTATTATAATCTTTTGTTTTGTTGTGTCTTGCTTTTCAAAATTCAAAATAAAGTCACACTGAATCAGGAATTGGACTGATTAATAAAAGAAGAAACATGATTTAATGTACCAGCGAGCATGGCGTTCTGCTGCCGAGCTTGTTCCAACAGTAACACGTGCTGCAACAAAGAGGAATGGGTTGAATGGGAGCTGGGGGGCGGAGTCTCTACATCATGACCAACACCTGAAAAGACAAATTTGATTTGAAAAATAAAAAACATGTAGCAGCATAACTCTATTCATCTATGTTGCTTTTCCACTAGAAGTCTATTATTTAGTGAGGATAAACTACCTGCAGGTAGCGACGACGTGGAGAGAAACTTCCCTGTTAGAGCCCCGCCTCCTCGTAGTGATTGGATGGCTTGACGCTCTGCTTCCTGTTGTGCCGTCAGTTTTTGTGTTGTCTGAAGGAAGGAGATTGAAAGTGAAATAACTATTTTCAGTCTAATCCTACTACAAATACTAGGGACATAAGACCAATGCAGAGTGTAAATCATGGACAACAGCAAGGTCAGAGCAAGACTTTTGTAAAACAGGAGTATTAAGCAGAACTTCTATCACAATACAGTATTTTCATTCATATTTTCATTCATTCAACCAGGTTTCCTCTGGTTGCTGATAGATAATTTTGTGCAAAATGCATTTACTTGAGCAAATCAAATCCCACTTAACCATTTTGAAAGGTACTGATTATAAAAAAAATATGAAATAGATAATGATAAACTGCTTTAGCAACAATGTGTATGCCACATGGACACATAGAAACATATGGACGCCTGACAATGCATATGGCAGGCCATATTTGCAGACAGTTTGTGCACATTCTGAGCCTATAGAAGAGAGTGTGTGGGAGCTTAGGTGTGAAGGAGTCTTACCGTGATATGTGTGTTGGCAGGGAGTCCCAGGGAAATATTGGGCAACGAAGGAGATGTATACAGACTCAAAGGACTCAATGTCCCATCAGCCCCCAGTGTCTGGTGCAGAGATCTCAGCTACAGACATATCGTCAGACAGTGTTATAGTATGTTGTACATTTCACATGGAACATAGACACATTTTTTTCCCGTTTTTTTAAAAACACATTTTATCCTTATAATCCTTTGTTGCAAAAAAATAATTCTGGAGCAACTATACATAACAGAGCTTCTCAAAGTGTGAGGCGTCGCTGTTTGAGGTGGCGCAGAGCTCTACCAATTGGGCTAGCAACAAACAACCAGTGCCAACACAGGTTAATACCTACAGCTAGCGAGCAGAGGCATGAAGCAGTCTGTTCCTGTTCTCTGATCTCGCACACATTTGCCTTGGTTATAGAACAGTCATGGTTATGGCCAGGGTCCTATGCTTATGTGCTCTTTACCTCTCAGTGACCCTTTCCCCCTCCAGGCATCTGCTAACATATCTGAGGAATTTGTTGCATGTAAATGTTTGCCTCCTTCTTGCTTAGATTTTACACACTTCTTGTGGGAAATATAAATCATGAGTGTAGGGTAACATCATCATCATCATCATCATCATCATCATCATCATCATCTCTCAGCTGCTGTAATGTCTTGGTTGATGTAGATGTATGATAAGATTAAATGTTGAATAGAATGTGTAATGTTTACAACATGCATGTACCTCTGTTTGAATGTTTGGGACAGATCCTGTGTTGCCATTGGCAATGGCTGAATTGGAACTGTTGGGACTGCTGGGACCTGAACCAGGAGCGCTGTTACACAGAGACGACACTGGGAGAGAAACACAAAATAACAAATTTTTCAAATCCACACCCATAAAAAAAGAGATTGAAAACTTGAACCTAATGAGGTTAGTGTGCCTTTAATGTTTTGGTTATGGGCTCCAATATCATCTATCACTCAAATGTTCAGAAGCAGGTGCAGAGCTGGATATGCACAACTGATGTTGACAAATAATTACCAGATATTTCAATGGCTCTTTTCTTGAATGTGCTGATGACTGTTCCATCTTTTCTGCGCAGCAGAGGAGAGCTCCGGCGTTCAGCTACTTTTTGCTTCAACCTGGAGCGCACTTTAAGGTTTGGCTCAGACACTAAACAAACACACAAGATAAGATGTAGTAATTGTCATTAGTGTCACTGGTCTAATCCTATGAGGGCATCTTTGTTTGCCAAGTTAATCTGAGGTATTCTAAATTTGCAGGGTTACTTCTGCCAGCATCAGGGCGGATATGTGGCGGATCTAGCTTTTGGCTGCCAGACCATGTTGGCAGATTGTTTACCAAATAGATGAGCTGCTATAGTCTGCATTTGTAAAGTAACCTTGATTCAATGAGGCTAAATCAGGCTTTTGTCTATTTGAAGGATTGTAGTAGGATATAGAGTAAGACATTGTTTATACAGTAATTGAGCTTATGACGCTAGGCTAAGGTATGGCCTTTTAAGCTAATGACAAAATAGGCAATGTATTATTATTAACATTTTGTATTCATTTTATTTACATTTTCGCCCTTAAAACGTGAATTTATGAACAGTAGCAACTATTTGGTATAAATTAATTACAAAAATATTATATTTAGAGCACTGATAAATACTGTGCACAAGTGGTACCTGTTTTGCGAAGCGGGAAGTCGTCTTTGCCCTCATAGTTGCCCAGCAGAGGGGGCAGTTTGTAGGACGGGGGAGTTCCTGGGGTGTTACTCAGTGGTGGTGAGCTCTGCTCCAGTGACGGGTGCTGTCCTCCCCTGTGGACACAATCAAAATGACATCAACATGGAAACTAAATGAATTTATGCTTCTTATGCTTCAGCTCCTGTGTTTCCATGGAACACACAACAATAATTCACTTGCATGTTCAGCACAACAAGACTAGGCATGTTAAGAAAGTTGCTAGAACAATGGTAAAGCAGTCATCTCTGAAGCACAGCCTCTGCATCCTAAAGCCATTTCCTTCATTTCCTAGAATGCATTTGGTGTTATTTCCTGTTTCTATGAATATGGACATTTTCTGTGTGTCCCTGTTTTAATGCTGTCCTGTATGGCTGCACATGGTGTAAGCGCTCTGAAGGTCTGACAGTGAATAGTGCCATTGTGTTTGATGTTTCAGATCAGTGACACACTTCCACTCTTTGTTTATGTGAGACTGCTAAAATAGGCCTGCTCCAAAAGACCCATAGCATGCAATACATTACTCACATTCTTTTAGTCTCTCTAGGAGCAACTGCCATAGTAAAAGCAAGCAGCTTCTCAGTTTTGTTATTGTTTCAAAAGAAGACCGAATAGTCGACTTCACACTGCGTTGTTGTAAGCCCATCCATGAAAGACAACTGTAGTTATTCTCACCAGCATTTTGGGGAGAAGGAATGGTTGAGTCCACCAGGGCCAGGCTCTTTCTTATTGAGAAGGAACTCCTGCAGCTTCAGCTTGACCTCTGTGCTGGCAATAGCACCTAGAAGACCAGAGGAGAGACGTGTAGGCTGGGGTGGACGGTGTGTGACAGGCCTGTATGAGGTAAAGGCAGGAGGAGGCCTACTCTCTTTGCCCTTCTCCTTGTTCCTGAGCAGCAGCAGCTGTTGTTCCAGCCTCTGCTTCTCCTGCTCTTCGTGTCTCTGCTGCTCCAGCTTTCTCTTCTGCTCCAGCTCCTGCTGACGCTTGGCTGCCAGCAGCTCCTGCTGTTGCTGTAACACAAGGCATTTTTTATCACATTATGAGCAATGTTATGCAATAACATGAACATGCAGAAAAAAAACATTTTGTAAATGTCAAAATCTTTTGTTGATGTGCCTTACATGCTGGCTTAAGTACTATATAGAGTGATGCTCTATATAATAGAGTGGGCAGAGCAACACATGCAATACCTTGAGGTGCTCTTGTAGCTGGACTTCATGTTGTCTGGTCAGAACCTCATGTTTCTTCTGAAACTCGGCGAAGAGCAGTTGTTTCTGGAGCTCTTGCTGCTGTTTAAGAAGAACAAGTTCCTGCTGGAGCTGTTGTTCTCTCAGAGCTGTGTCTACTGCTGCAGAGCCCCCAGACAGACAGCCTGGTCTGGGATCCGTGCGCAAGTCCACTGGACCTCCTGCTGCTCCGGGCCCTTCTCCCTGACCTCCAGCTGGAAAAGGGAACATCTTCAGAAAAACCCTCCTAAGCTGACTTATTTGTGCTCGGCATTCCTTTATGGTAAGGTATTTTACACTGTGTACACTACTGACCTCTCTCTCTCTCAGGATGCATGGCCTCCAAGTCTTTATACTACAATGACTGACTCATTCATTTATCAGTGTTGATTACAATATTATATTAAGAATCAAATAACTATAGTGTAGTTTCCAGGCAACTACTAGGCTTTAAGTACTCCTGGATTGTTTTTCATGAATAACACAACTTGTTCAACTTGGTATAAGGAAAAATGTCCACTTGAGCAAAGGTAAACAATGCACGCTTCTCTGAACGAGCTGTGCTAAGTTCACATATAATTATGAACAAGTGCACACAGAGCCATTCTCTATGATCGTGTTAAGCCTCCTGCAGCACACACTGACTCGTGCTTTTATTTCAGTCTTTTGTTGCTATAAAAGTGTGTGGAATAAAATTACATGTAATGACAGCTTTTGTAAACACCTCTAAATGTCCAGAACACTACAAAATGAGAAACATTTGATTTTAGCTCTCTCAAAAAGAGTTTTGTCCATTTGACGAGGTTCCCAACCTTTTTTCTTTGTCCATTGAAGACTTGTCAGACTGTTTATAACTCTAAAAATATTACATAATAAGCTTTTTTCCTCGAGACCAAGACAAGACCGAGTCCAAGCACCCTCGAGACCAAGACAAGACCGAGTCCAAGCACCCTCGAGACCAAGACAAGACCGAGTCCAAGCACCCTCGAGACCAAGACAAGACCGAGTCCAAGCACCCTCGAGACCAAGACAAGACGGAGTCCAAATGTGCTTGAGTCCAAGACCAGACCAAGACCTTAAAAAAGCTGTCTCAAGACCGGCCTCGACCACTACTACACTACAACATGAACATTGTAGTTACACAGATGAATTAAACTGACGTTGGAGTTTGTGCAGAGTTGAATGTTAAATGTGCCACTGCCAACAGCTACCGACAAATAACTCTTACTTACAAAAGTTTGCCAAAAATGGCACACATAAGTTATCAGTTGTGCGGCTTTACAATCTTGCTACTAAATCTGAATATTGAATGTGACTTTGAATGCATAATGTCAGAATATAGGTGATGCACTCAGTCATCTTGTTGGCTTTACTTTGCCCACCTCAAACACAGAGTCCTTTCTCCATTGGAGGGTTTTCCTTCAGTGGTGTCTTGGGTCTGAAGAGCTGTTGGCGAATTCGTACTCACCAGTGTCTCCGGCTGCTCCTCTCTGCTCCCCGGCAGCCCCGACCAGACTCTGCATGCTGGATGGGAGACCGCTCTTCACCTCCACTGTAACACAGAGCAGAGAGGCACACTTGATTCACATGAGCTGCCATCGTGGTGCAAGAGCTCAAGTACACCAAGTTCTCACACCTAAATATAGCCAGTGTCACTGAATTTGCACGGAGCAAAATTAGAAATATTCTAGAGTTGCATTGTTAAATGGAATTATCTCATGTAAACAAAATCAATTATTTATTGAGTGTTTTTATTTATAAGCCAAAAGTAGCATGGTATATTTTGGACAGTTCATCCAAAATAAAATACAAAATCTATCAAAATCACAATTTTATTGGACACAATTAGCAAATTGCAAAGGCTGCAATTTATACCATATTTTACTTCACAAACCACAAAACATCCAACCTGGCTCACACCAGACAGATACGTGTTGAACTCTGATTTTAGTTATGCCACATTATCCATCTGGAACTTCCCTCGATGAAAGCGAGAAAAGAATATTTTTCGAGATGATTAGGTGACTTGTGAACTAGAGCCAGCCTAACTTAATAATTTCAATAGGAGCAGAAATATGTACATCCACGGGAACAGACATCTTTGTTTTGGGTGATTCAGGTGCTCCTCGCTGCCATCTTTGCTACAGCCCCCTCAACCTGCACTGCTGCAATATGACTGACTGACTGGGTCATTCAGACTGCAAACCAATCAGCTGGCCCAAAATGAATTCTCTGAGTTTGTGAAATTACAAATATCACAACATTCCATCTGGCTGGCCAAGTTACAAAGTATCATATTCACATAAAAACCATCAAGCCTGTAGTTTAGATCTGTTAAATATTTTTAGACATGTTTTAGTTGTTCCGTCCTGCATGAGTTTGAAATACAATGTGGTTGCTAGGTAACATTTGTGGAATCCTCTCCACATATGTCATATTTACTGGACAAAAGAAAGTTATGAACTTCACCAAGACCACCAAATTGGGTCAAATCAAGCTAAATGTTGTGAAATCTTAATCATAATCATGTTTACTATGTTTTACTGTCATACACACTTTAAATATTTTCAAAACATAAATGTGTACATTAATCAACTCCAAGAGCTTTATAAAACAATTAGTTTTTAATGGAGATTGATGCACTTTTGTGACAAATATTTGTTCAATAATTAAATTTCCATTTTAAATGAGAAACAAAAGACTGTGTGGCTAGAATTAGAAGTATTTTATACTTTTGAGTAGATTTTGATTGATTTGAACCTGATTGCCAACAGAACAAATATAAAATATCTATTTTTACTTAAAAAAAATACAAACTAATTTGAAACTATGTGTTTTTGTGTTGACTACATTTACTTGTTCTGCTTTATATAGAACAGTCAAACATGCTTGAATCACTACGTCATTCAATCCATTTTAAACTTATTAGAATATTTAGGGCTTTCGTTTTTCCAGTGTAACTACTTTGAACACAGGTTTGAACTGACAGAATATCGTCCAATCGTTATCGGGAATTGCCAAAAAATTATCGAGCTATTCATTTTCATCAATATCGCCTAGCCCCACTCATCAGAAAAGTGGCAATTAGATATTGTCCCAGTTTTGGGCAAATGATGTGATACTCAGTCTAAAAATACTGGACTCACTAAAAGCCCTGGGGCATAAAGTTTTTTTGTAATATAGACTGTCACATGCGTAATATCTTTGTACATACACTATGTATGCTTTATAAATGAGACCCGTCATCATTATTATTATTACAAAGCAAGAAGTATTCTATTGATTGTAAACACTGCTATAGTCAGAGTCAGTGTAAGTGCAGCTGCCTGTGCACAGCCACAACCACAACACGCCTCACGCTGATGTAGATCTGTGGCACCACTTGAGCTAATCACTACAAGAGATTAATATTGATCTCCTGCTCAGGCCCTGGAGAGGTGTGAGCTGACACGGAGCAACCACAGACGCATGGAGCAAATCACAGTCACTATGTTTACATGCACCGGTAACTACTCTGACTACACTCTTCATGCCATTTTTGTTGCAGATATATTACATTAGGTTTGTTTCATTTTACAATGTTTCGATTAATTGGCTTGTAGGCCTGCAGCAAGTTAATCGATAAACCGCAGCTAATCAATAATTGTAGTCATCAACTAAATTACCAAATGAGTATTTGCTAAATTGAGTTTACATAGGCTCCCATACATGCCCTGCGCTGTCAAAAGAAGTTTCACAACTCAAGATTGAACAGAAATAACGTGGAAAATATTTACATTTTGTGTTTTAAATGGAAGCACAATTTTGTCTGTCAAAATAAATCTCCAGGACGTACGCAAATAACATCACAGCAGCTGTGTCTGGGGCAAATTGTGTAAAAAAATCTTTTATTTGCTTGAATTTCACATTCTAAACAACTGATTTATTAATTGAAAAAATACTCCCAAAAAGTGGTTACCAAAATGACTGTTAGTTGCAGCTTCAACAAGCTTCATTTGACTGGCATATAACAGAAGGTTTGTATGTGTGCCATTAGCTGTAGGTAGTATTTCTTCCCCTTTATTTTTCACACAAATAACAATCATAAAACAGTTTCCATAGTCTATAATTTGTTAGTCATTTTATTTATAATTTTGGTTTGTTTTAACACATGCATACATATAATTGCATAGTTTATTTATTTTTCTGTTGATTCTGGTGTAACATTTTTCTTTTACCATTTTGAAAATAGGTTTATCATTTATTACAATTTTGGAGTTAACATTTAATTATTTCTATTTTATTTCTGTTGTATTCGTTTTAGATTGTAATTTGATATTAATTTTATTATAATGATGATGATTAATATTATTGTTGTTATTATTGTTATCACTATTAGTATTATTATTATGACTAATATATACTAATCCTGGCCAAGACATTTGAGCACATTCTCTCTTTTTTCTCTCCATCTCTTTTCATGTTTTTAGCCTCATTATCAGTTTCTATCATATACCCCTCTAAGATTAGATATATCTGTATAAATATATATTTTTAAATAAGTTGTATTTAATAAGTAGGTGGGTAGTATTTAGTTACCAGTAGTTACAGTTACTCAGTTGCATTTACATGAGTAAGTTTTTGGAGAAATTGCACTTTAAAGAGTACTTTCTAGAATCACACTGTAGTTACAATTACTTGAGTACTGTGATTTTCTCACTATTGAGCTCACTTGTTTATAGTAAGACAAAGAGAATCTATAATTATAGCTTTAGTGACAAAAGTGTCGGCTGATTGTCCAGACATTGCAGTATATTTCAGTCTTTCTTGGGTCATTTCTTGGACATTACTTTTTGCTTGAGTCTTATTTTACTTTTACATGAGTACACACATTTTGCTTGAGTTTTATTTTACTTTTACATGATTACACACATTGTGACTACTTAACCCTCGTGTGGTGATATGTGAGTAGACTGCATTTAAAAGGTGCTAAATGTTATGTTAATGACTGCATTCTCGTGAGAACACTAAGCTAAAGCTACAATTGCAAATGTAAAATCCTTGAGGCTAATGTAGCAGAAAAGGCACAACGAATAGTCTCTTGACAGAATACAACTTGTTTTACAAATACAGTCTGTTATGTAATCATCGTAGAATCAATAGTATATAACATACAGCACATCATGATTCGTGCCTTCATTATATTCTCCTAGTATTCCTGCTCTACTACTCTTAGTCTCGCTCAGATAGGAAGTTCTCAATCGGCTTAGCCTCACCAATCAGCTTACAATGATCACTGTAAATGTACAGTAGTAAGTGAGTCCAGCCACTGTGACGTCAAATACATGACTAAGTCAAGGGGGCAATGGGTCAGGTGACAGCCAAGGAGAGCTGCAGACCCTTATCACAGTTTGACCCCGGTGCTCCTGCTGAACTGGCCCACAATGAAGCACCCAAATCATATTAGAGGACTTTTGACCTTTCTATAAATGAAGTTGAGCAGTGTTGGTTAAAGACAGGCAGAGATTTGTTAAGAGATTTAATCCAATCAAGGGAAGGCAAAGTAAGTTTGAGCAAATTCAAGCTAATAAAACGATGCGCGCGCACCCTGCCTGTAGAAAGAGCCTCCGCACATAGACACAAACAGTGGAAACAAGTCAAAAAAGCTCCGTTGTCAACCAACGTCAAGAGTTTATCACTTTGCGAAAACAAAAGTTATGCTGCTAAGTTAACATTTATGGATGAAATTCGATCCTACGACCCTTAGAAGTTACATTCAGGTAAGTGAGGAAAAACGGCGAGAAAAACGCTGTCTCAAGCTTCAGGGGACAGATGTCTATCAGACCGGTTCATACCTGATGAAAGCAGCTAGCTGTCATCCCGTTTCGTTGTTTAATTGGAACAAGTTTCCCAATGTAAACAAATGGAGAGGCGCATGACGCAAGCGCAGTAGGGCGGAGAGTGACGTCAACCGAAAATCCCTCTATATGTTGTTTTCATTTATTTTAAAGCAGAACCAAGCAACTTAAGCTCTCTTTCTAAATACACACAACCCCCTCGCTCTTTAACCCAATTGTAGCAGGCATTTTTAAACTTTTTAAATGATCTTTTAAATAATCAACAAGATGATTGGTTTAAAAATCGTTGTTCTCAGCATCCCTTCAAAACATACTCACTGCTCTGAATGCATATCATGCAACATATAAACAGCAAAGCTGAGTAACAATTTGTATAAAATGTCACATATCACACATGCTGCATTGTTTTGTGAACCATTTTTATCAAATGCAATCTTAGTTTATGTGACACTGATGAGTTTTTTGACATGAAACTCAAAAACTTGCTTTCAAAAACTTAATTATACTAAATGTGCAGACGGATTTGTGAAAGTCTGTTAGAATGCAGTCAAACTCCAACTTCTAGCCAACTTAATCATGCGACTACTGTCATTAAAAATGTACATGATACTATGCAGAATTTACTTTTTCCAGATTTTAATCTTGTTCTAACATCACTTTCTCATCACAAACACAGCTGGAGTTCTGTCTGTGAGATACTATTCTTTCCCATCTGGGCATCATAGATAGTTCACTGAGATTTTCTATTCTGTTTTCAGACTTGTTTGTGGCATTAGCATATTAGGCAAGATCAGTCTGATTTTTCCCTGTGTCATTTCATTTGCCGTTAGTAGATGAAGCTCCACCTCAGCTCATTGGAAACAGATGACTTATCAGATTTGCTTCATTTTCTTTTAAATTCTATTACAGGAAAAGTCATGTTTAAAAGACAAAAAATAATAATATATTTAGAATAACGCATCATATTTACCCTTTAATTCAATACCAGGAAAATGTGTACAAGGCCTTGAAAAACATAGAAAGTAGGCTTTGCAAATGGGTTCAATCAGTGAGTTGGTAACTTAAGCATAAAGCAAGGCTGCACAAGCAAGTTATGACACTACAGTCAGACCTAAAATTGTATGTATTGAGCTACAGATCTCGATTTTGCATGAAAAACTACATTTGTTAAACCTAGAACAACTAAGGATATAAACACAGGGATGGACACCAGCCAAACTAACAATGAACAATAAAAACATGGTCCAAACGTTATTCAATGAAAAAAAAAAAAAAAGATAAAAATATATAGTTATACTGATAAAAATGTATGAGAAATGTTTCTATGAAATTCTGTCAATTAAAAAAAAAATCTTCAAATCTTGCCAGAATTACAACTCAATGTTTATCTTATTCTACAAAATATGTATTTTCTATTCACTTCATGGTCAAGAAGACTACAGCTTATGACTTAATACGTCAAATGAATGGCCAATTTAGACTTGCAGCCAGCCACACAGAGAGTAAGTCCAACTTTATAGTGTTTTATTACGGTGGCTAGGGCTTGAAAAAGTTGGTCCAGAGCCTAAAAAAGTGCTGCAAGCTGGGAATAAACAGGCTAAGTGTGTGCAGCGAGCGCTCCTATCCAAATGACCTAAACAAATATAGTGCCGTTTCACCGTGACGCACGTGTCCTCCGGTCTACTACAACACACACACTGTCCCGGCCTGAGCGCGAGTGTGTGTGCGAGTTTGGCAAGCGTACAGCATTCCTCAACAGCCAGCGTCTGACGTCAAAGCTGGGACATTTATAGTCTGGTAAACACACACACAGTTAGTTACAAGCAAGGCTAATGTTCGAGTTGATCGTATAATGAGAGTCCTAACGGACTCCTCGCTTGCAGTCATGAGGTATCTGAGGAAAAGGGAAAAAGATGCATTGTGTCCGGGAGTTTTAGTTGGTCTAGTCTGTTCAACTAGAAAAACTTAAGAAGAATTTGATCTTTAGCAAAATAAACTTTAGCTAAAGATCTTTAGCTAAATAAAGTTTTTGGTGCATTAATAAACTCATTGATATTTTTGTTTACTGACTTTCAACTCGTGTAACTGGGTGTTTAATATGTGCCCTCTTATTGTACTTTGAGTTAAATCTACTCACTTTGTTGTAGTGTTACTGCTTAATTTGGTCCACAACCTGTAGTATTTAGCTCAAGTTAACATTGATATAAACACATTACAAGCGTTATTGGTCAATGAGATGGGCCATTGCTAAATTCATTAATGGTTATGGGAAGCAACAAGGAAGCAAGCTATTGTATGGTTGAGGCTGGGAACCAACTTTACTTTTCCAACTGAAGTTATTTTGGGTGTCAATATGTTACATGTTGCCTCATCACATTTAATGTTCCAGGAATCAAAGTTCTGTTTTAGCTCCACACTGACAATGGCCTTATAGATGGCACTGTCCTGATGACTACTTTTGGAAATTCCGACAACCACAATTTAAGAGTTGACTTAGACTGGACTTTTAAAAGACCTGTACCTGATATATGTACACACTTCTTTAGGGCTGAGACAATATATCACTTTGCCATATATTGTCATACAGTTCTGTTGTACTGTATTGTAGCAGAAAGCCTGTAATGTTTAATAAAGGACAATTCTGTTACATACAATGCCCCTTATAAATCCAGGTTGCTCACAGAAAGGTGTAAATTTTGGATGTGCATTCAAAATACATCATGACATTTATAAAGTGGTGCCTACCTGCCCATATTAGGTTTACACGCAACATGATCTTGATAAATGCAGCCGATAAAAACTGAAATAAGTAGCTACAAATCGAAACAAAAGTCAATGTTTAATATTTCAAAATCAATCAATCAATTCTATTAAGGCAACAGTTAGATTCAACTACCACAAAAATATGTTGTGCTGATATTTTTTTATATAAAACAATATTGCCAAAAATGGTCAATAGTTACATTTTATATAAGTAAATGTTGATCACACTAGTGCAGATGTTAACTGAAAATATGTTTGCAGTGTTCCATCTATGTTGTTCTCCTGTGTATATTTATGTTTTTACTATGGGTTAGCTCCAGTTAGCATAAGGGTAAGAGTAAACTTATGCTAGCCTCTGAAAGCATTAAAAAGCACTACTAAGTAACTAATAACTAGTTCAACTCCATTAATTCAATTTCAGATATGGATTAAAAAATAAAGTTAGAGCTTAGGTTAAGGTAAAAGTTAACCTTTTCCTGAAAATGAATGTAACTGCTGCACACTAGACGATTTAAAATTAGAAAATGGCAAAAAGGCGCATGCCATGAGGACATTTTGCGACCATATTTGTCTCAGTTGCAGATTGTATTTTTTATTATTAAATCTATGTTGAAATTCTATGTTTAAATCGGCTGTTTTTCGAAATTTTACCAGCCTGTACTAGGCAGCAGATCTGGCTGCTATGATTTGATGTTGTTATGAAGTACCTCAAAACATATTGAAAGCTCATAACTTGACAAATAGTTAACAGTAACAGAGTCTTGACATGTTACTCAGGCCACATTTCCCTTGAAGCTGTGATTACACCTAAATAAAACTTCTAAAGTGCAGAAGGTTTTAGTCAAAGTAATGTCAATACAGAAACAAGGCCACTAAAACACTGAGACAAAGAGAAAAAACAATGACCTGGTATGTAAAGAACAAACAGAAATATCACAAGTGAATAATGTCTTATAAAGACAAGGAACGCTCCCCTGCAGTGACATCACCCATGTGGTTTGATTGTCTCAATGTCACTTGTTTACATTACACTATTCCTGTGGTCAGAAGCTATTTTTTCATGAGGACGACCACTGGAACGCACTGCAAGGAGCGTCAAACCACCACTGGGAATTTCCAACATGCGTGTGCATGATTGTGAACGTGGATTTATCCCATTGTGGGGACAAAAATCAGTCAACTTCTCCATGAAAAAGAAATGATGTATTTTTAGATTATCAACATGATTTAAAGTAGTGATAGGTTAAGGTTTAGGCTAAGGTTCGGCAAGCAGCAACACATTATCAGCAAGACAAGATTAAAGGTTATGTGCAAGAAAATGTAAACCAAAATAATACACTTTAAACTTCCTGCATGTTTTGCTCACTTACCTAATGCATTCTGAGTCTCTGATTTTTCATCTGTATGTGTTTTAAGCTTTTTTCACAGCTCTTAGAAGTGAAACACGCCAGTATGCTAACGGCAGTTAGCCACAATGCTAACAACAACAACAACAACAACAACAGACAAACTTCTCATCGATAGGTGAACAAACGGGACATTATTAGACGTAGTTAGGACATTGCAGACTCATTTTGAAGAACAGATATCTTGTTAATGTATCTAACATTAACAATAATATTAAGATATCTGTGCTGGGATGAAATTTATTATTATTTTTTATTATGCAAAATCGAGTGTAGTCCCTTTAACTCGATAAGAAACCAGCCTTTTTTCATTAAAACATGTACATTTTCTTTGATAAATATATAAACAAAAAATGAATTTTAAATTAGACTTAAAATAGGTTTAAAAAGTTTAGACACAGCCCAGTAAGAAGTCCTAATAATTTTGTACAAAATGTATAGCTATATTTGTTATTTGGAAGAACATTTAAACAAGCACAGAATCATCTTAGAATGTTTGATTTGAGTGTAGGGTTACATCAACTAACTAACCCTTTCTTCTAAATATACAGAAGTTAGTTTTTTTTAGGAGAAAACAGTCAAAATTGAAAATATAGGAAAAAAGGTGGGGTTAATGTAAAAAACATAGAACCATGTCTATGTGCTTGAGTCAACCCTGATCAGACCCTGACATCCTTCATCAAACATTGTATTAAATATGCTTCAATACTGCATCAAAGATAAAATGATATTTGAAAATCAACTTTTTTGTCTTTTTCTTTTGTTAACATCCATTTGCAAGGCCTGTTCTGCTTGCCCTGAGTTGTTCATTCAGTGCAGCTAAAAGAAATAGGCACAGTGACGTCAGTGCAGCAAAACAGGCAGCAGAAAGCGAGACAGAGCGGCAGAGAAGAAAAGAGCAAGATGTAAAAATAGTATAATGGCCAAGTGTACTTGAGACAAATTAGAAGCTTAGAGAAGAACAAACGAGTCGCATGTGTGAGGTTACCGTAGAGACGACCGGGACGTAATATGGGCTGGCAGTCTGTAGGTCATGGTAGTGGTTGCTCTGCAGCTGCCATTAAGAGTACATTAAACATCTGGACTGGTTAAGTGTTCAATAGGCTCATTACAGCTGTATATTTCAGGCTGGATATGAAAACACTTCAGACACATTACATGAACAGATTGTATTTACCTGTATCTAGATGCTCGCACAAACCCTTTGGTACAAAATTATATTTCCATGAAGTCATGCACAGTGCTTCCCACACCAGGAATAGAACACCATCTACTGGCTACAAAGAAAATGACACAGAAAATAATCAAACTGACCTTGCCTGATATACCCATATTGTAGACATGTTCAAAATGAGTCTGAAACTATTTTGGAAATTCAAAATAGTATTTTCTGAGGCTCAGGGGACAAACAACAGTCTCTCATAGAAAGACTCCAGCTGTGTTTTTGATTAGGAAGCAATGTAAAAAAAAAAAAAAAATCCAAAAAGTCAATTTTGCATATGTGTCCTTTGAAGTTTGTGTATTATTACCTATGTAAAACCTTAGGAAATGATAGTTGTTTATTTGATATCTTCTGTACAACATGCACTTTCACCACTCTGTTATTTCACTAAGCACGTAAATACTGTTTGCAAAGTTTAAAAATGTGGAAAACACCTGTGCTACATAATTAGGGTGCTGTGACAGCATCTGTGGTTTACAGAATATATTTTTAACAGTGCATTCCCATTTAGTGTATTACACGTGAGCTGACGTAGCTACTTCAGATCCTTGGGGAAGGCCAACCTAAAGCACAGTGTTATTCAAACTGCTGCTCTAGAAATGAATCACACAAACCCTTCAACAAGATTCTGGGGAAGCACACGGCTAACTTTGGAAAGCACTGCTCTGGAGTTTAAAGGACACACATTATGCAAAATCTACTTTTTGAGTTTTTAATCTTATTTAAAATTTTCTTCTTCATCAATAACACTACTGAAGTTTTGTCTGTGAGAAAAATTTTGTTCCCCAAAACACTGTTCTGATTGCCCTTGATCTGTCATAGACAGATCTCTGAGATCTTTTGCTCTGTTTTTAAATCCACCATCTAGACTCAATTTGAGTATTTCTGCAGCATTAGCATATCAGGAAAGACGATTTGTTTGTACCCCATTGTAATTTCCTTTGCTGTCTGTAGATAGAGCTCAAACTTTATTTTTTATGGGGAAACATAAGACTGTCACTTGTGATTTACAGCACTGTTTGATTGGTTCTGATGCATGAGATTCCAAAGTGGAGACAGGAACAACACAAAAAATGCATTTATTTGTCCTTTAAGTGCTGCTAATCTCCAAATCCAGATCAGTTAGTGGACAAAAACAAAAAGGATTTTTTGCTCTAAAAATATAGTATTTAGCAAATGTTTTAAATATTAATTGGATGACAACAACAAAAATATTATGCATGATAATTTTAGCAACATTCCTACAATGAACACAAATAGGACACCTACACTATTTAAAGTCAAGGGGGCCCCTGTAAGAAAAGAGCCAACTATAAACCATGTTGGTCTTCAAACATGACTTGACAGACAGACTGGCCTTTCTGACCTTAAGCTTCTAGGTTGGTGCACTCCACTGACCTGCATCTGCCAGTGAACCAATAGAGTAAACACAGCTCAACAGAAGATTAGAGAAAACCTACTTCCTGTGTGTCCCAGTAAAAATAGTTCAGAACCTGGCTTGCAAGCAATGCACGAAAGCACTATTAGCTATAGTAATTGTATTTCCTTTTCCCTTAACAATGGGAAACCATATATATCAGCCTGCACTGCATTGCATAACCTGTTTCAACATAGCATTATGGACACATGAAAAATATTTGAATTGCTCCTTTAATTCTGTTTTGTCCCATACAAAACCACACATTTCTGCGATCAAGAAATCAGCGCTAAAGTCTTCACTCTTGATTAAACAGTTTCACATTTCTATACCTGACACATCACTCTGGAAGCAGTGCCTCACATGGAGTGCAGAGCTATTCTGATGCTAATGCCACTGTTGTAAGCCCACTAAATCAAACTCCACTTTGTAGGACACATCTCTGAGGACCAAGCACAAAACTGTCTTTAGTGTGCCTGCACTACAGAATGAACAAATGCTGGAGCTCCACACAGAGCTACTGCTATAACCGTGTTTCTCTAGCACAGCTCCTCTCCCTCCCTCTGCTCTTCCAGAGATGACTCACCGGCCGTGGGCACGGCAGCGCCAGAGCTCCTGCTGCTGTCTCTGAGGAGCTCCAGCGGCTGGTGGCTGTCCGCTCCCGACGTCGAAAAGCAAGACTCTGTCTCATAGATGGTCTGCAACATGGTGCACAGTCCTGACACAGGGGGATGCAACAGCATGCCAGGACCAGAGGCGCCTTTCTCCCAAAACACCAGTCAGTGGGTCCAGATGTCAACATGGCTTTCTCAAGAGACACTACAAAATGTCATTGAATGCCTGACATTGAAAAATGCTCCAAGCTTCTCACTCTCAGAAAGTATCCAAACATCAGCAAACTTCACAGACAGCTCTGCCGGTTCTGCAGTCCTAGTAAGAGTTTCTCATAATTCCAGAAGACATAGCAAATGTTTTTTTCTTTGCAAGCAATACCAATTTTGGCAATTTTCAAAAATGCTGGTTGTTTGAAAAAATATCAGTGAAAAAACATAGAGCTATGTGTGAAAGTAATGCTGCCTGCATCAGTTCTGAAAGTCCTTCAGCCCGCTTCTGTGCAGACCAGAGCAAGTGGAGAAAGCTGCAGCTGCTTCCACGTCTGCAACACAAACAGAAGGTAAATTCCCCTGCACAGCGCATCAAAGCCTCCTCGTGCCCATCTACTCCTGTCTGACTAGAACTGGCCCAGAAGACGCGGAGGAAGGGAGGCGAGGACGCAAATAGCTTTGGGAGAGCGCTCCCCGAGGTTCCATGCTTCCAAAATTAGAACGCAGAGAGAATGACAGAAGAGAGAAAGAAGGAAGAAAGCAGAAAAGAAGTTAGATTATATGTTTTAAAAAAAGAGTGAGAGAGAAATGATAGAAGGGAGAAAAATAAGTTGAAAACAAGAGAGCTGGCAAAACAGCTGCCGGTCAGACTGCTAATACTGAGTGTCTGCGAGTGTGAATGAACAACAGCGGAGAGAAAAAGAGAGAGAGGGAGGAGAGAGGGAGGGAGGGAAAGTGGATCAGTGAGAGGAGAGGAAGTGAAAAGACAAGGGGAGTCCTTATACAAGCTTTGATCCTGGCTTCACAGTGCTGCTTTTACTGCTGTAGAAAAAAGACATTTACTAACAGAGCGAGAGATGGTGGTGGTGGAGGTGGTGGTGGCGGCAGTGGGGGGCATAGAGCTGAAAATAGCCTTGTAGGGAGGAGGAGCTGCTGGATAAAAATAGCGCAGAGTAGAGCAGAAAGCCTCCAGCCAGTGTTGTTGGTGGGGGTTGTCATGTCGCTATGGCTTCTTCACCTGTCGATTGAAAACAAGATGTTCATGTCTTAAATTGTGGAGACAGATCAGATTCCACCAAATATGTCCGTCTCCACATGTCTACAACAATCGTATCCCAGATAAGATAAGGACAGGGGGGCTGGTTTTCTCTTTCACCCTGGTATCTATGGCGACCTGTCCCGTTACCTTGACCGTCTGCTGGGGCTTGACAGAGACGTGGGACGGTGGCAGCTTATGGTGGCAGATGCTTGAATTAATGAGGTCTGTCATCAGTTACATAATCAGCAGAAGATTGATTGGAAGGGATAGAAAATCGTGAGAATGCACTCACCTTCTATCAACAGAAATTCAAAGAAGACAGAGCTATGTATAGAGGCCGTGTCATTAACACAAAGAAATGTTAGTGCAGCAAGATTAGATGCAGCAGATTAACAATTTGAATGAATTTTTCAGCAAAAAAAATAACAATAATAATAATAAACTTTTTTTCCAAAATAAAAAGACTGATCTTCTGACTCATGCCAGAAGATCTCGAATATGTATATTACTACATTTTTACAAATTTTCAACTAAACAAGACGTTTTTGTTGGAGTGACATAAACATAGGTGTGGTATTTTTTGTTTTATTGCTGTATTTTAATGACATAATTACATGTTGACTGTCTTGGTAAACAAAGCACTGAAAAAAGTTATGGTCATGATGAAATCAATACTGAAAAAAGGGATGTACCGATCCGATACTGGGAGCGGATATCGGTGCTGATCCAGGCAATTTTGCTGGATCGGGTATCGGCTCCATGATATCGATTCAGACAATACCATTGCTGTGCATTTATTTGGAGACAAATCTACAGGTTGGTGTTGATTCAGAACATCTCATAATGTGACATTTTGTTCAGATTAAGTTGTTAAGTTGTGACTTGCACTATAAATAATAGTTACATAACACTACATAACCAAATGTCTTGTGCTTTGATAAGAAAAATAAGGTATTTCAGTCCTTACACTAGTATGGTTGATATCGGGTATCGGCAAATACTTAAGCCAAAGTATCGGAATCGGTATCGAAACAGAAAAAGCTAAAATGGTGCTTCCTTAACTGAAAACCATTTCTTGTGTTTGTTTGTTTTTTATTTTATTCATTCATTCATTTTCTACCGCTTAATCTGTTAGGGGTCGCGGGTGACTGGAGCCTATCCCAGTGACTTTGGGCCTTAGGCGGGGAAACACCCTGGACAGTGGCCAACTCGTCGCAGGGTTAAACAGACAAACATTCACTCTCTAAGGAAAACTTACAGTGATGCCCAATTAACCTAAACATGCATATTTTTGGAGGTGGGAGGAAACCAGAGTGCCCGGAGAAAACCCACGGTGACACGGGGAGAACATGCAAACTCCACCCAGGGAGATCGTGAGATGTTGATATGGTCCGACCCGGGAGTCGAACCCACAACCTCCTTATTGGGAAACCAGAGCTCTAACCACTCTGCTACCGTGCAGCCTTTTTTTATTTAAAAAAGAAAAATGGTTTCTCACATCATATTTTAGCATCTCAAACATTAACAATTACAATCATGGAGGTTTAAAACAGCTCTATTCTATTACACATATGCTACATTATAAGGGCTCCTCAAATAGCAAGGCCCAAAATTGCAGAATTGCACTTAAAATAAACTTAAAATAAGTCTCCATTAATATTTAAGTCAATCTAAAACAGTCATCTTGTACTTCATCAGGTGGTGTACTGCCGCTGGCTGGGAACGTCCGTGGAAAACCACAGAAAAGCTTATTTTAGAAGCAGGAGACGAGGCAGCACTCACTTCAGTGTCAGTGCGCATATTATTAATTGAAAGTGCTGGCTGCTATTTATAGTCTTTGTTTGTTCCATTCACTTGAAGTAAAAGAAAGGACTTAAAACGATGAGCTTATATACATAGCACATTTCAATGTCAACGTAAATGCTCTGGTAAAATTGCAAGTTTAAATAGTGATGGAATAGAGACAGAAACGTTAATTGTAATCTTAAGATTTTTGGTGTGCGTGAAAAAAGAGATTAAATGGAGTTTAAAACTAGGGGTGGTACACAATCTAATGTGGTGCCACAAGATACACGTGCCGTAGATCTGAGCAGAAGAAAATTGTGTTCGAAAAGCAAAAACTATGCCATTGTTGAACTTAAGTGTTATATTTTTCACAAGAGAAGACTGTGTGTGAGTTAAAGTTGGGGTAACTAACTTTTTTTTTTCTAAATAAGCAAACTTTGTGCTTTCCACCAAGAAGTATAGGTAATGCAGGACTTTGTGAAAAAATGAGACCACTGAGTACTGTTTGAATTGAATAATAAAGAGTTTTAGTTCTCATCAGGAGCCGAATGCAGCTCTCTGATTGGCTGAGCTTGGCTGGTCCTCTCCAGTTTCACTTTGGGGTTTGTAAAAAGAGGTTTATAAACTATAATTGCAACCAAAAAGAATTCATGTTGATATTAACTATGTACTAGGATTTATAAGAGAAAGTTGTCTGCATTAAACCTAAATTGTGTTTTGCAATGTAAAAATCAGCTACCCCAACTTTAACTACACTATTTAGATCATTTTGTTTGGCATTTTTGACGCGTTATAACAGACGTACATGACTATACATCGGTTGCTGATATGAGCGCTTAAGGACTATTGGACTATATTTATCCGTGGAGTTGTTTGTTCGTGTGTCAGTGATGCCGGTCTGCACCTGAGAGCAGCACCAGACACACTGCACTCTGACTGACTGAGGAGGCGCGTGATTTAACTCTCAACTCAGCTACTAACTCCAGAATAAAAAAAACAACTTCAGCACAGGTCACACCGACCAACAGCAACATTATATTATCAGGAATGACAGTTAGTATACTATCTAGCATTGTGATTTAACTGTTACATTTGGTATATATTGTTGTTCACTGGACATATATTCATGTAAATATTCACGGAAAGAGGTAGTAATCGTCAGCATATGGGCTTATAATTCTCGTGGCATTGAGCATAATGAGGCTAACTGCGCAGCACATGATTTCACTTCAGCAGTACACGTCTGTCTTACACAAAAATAAACTTTCAGCCTTTAAAATGAACAACCTAAATAAAAACAGACACATTTAGTATATAGTGACGTGACTCTCTATACTGTATTTTAGAATAGTGCATGAAAATATCAAGCAATCTTTACTAGCCCAAATATTGTCTTGTTTGCTCTCCTATCACTCCCCGGTGCATTCATCCCACCTCCTCTTCATCACCTTCCTCCTCTGCCTAAGCTCTGTGTAAACAACTCAGTGTCCTCCAGCAGCTTCAGGGATGTCTCACTATGACACATAAGAACGCAAGGGCATCCAGTCTACAACATCTACACAGTGTCTAACAATCCTCTTTGCTTTAATAATTCATTTCTGATTGGCAGCGCGGAGTTGTCGGAGCGTCAGAGCGGACAAAGGAAGGTGAGGGTGACCAGGTTCCTCCAGGGCCGAGCCAAACACATCTGTTAAAGGTGAGCACTGCAGCAGCCCGGCCGATGACTCATCTTTGCGTTTCTATTTGAGGCGCATCAACCCCGGGAGCCTGCGCTGCGGCTGTCTGTACTCTGCCTGTATGTACTATATTTGTATCCATGACGACTGAGTTACAGCCAGTCACTCAAGCCGCCACCTCAAGCCCCAGCGGAGAAGTGGCTGTTACACCGTGAGCCAAAAATGCTCTACAGGTGTGACACTTACGGGACTCAAGCGTTAAAATGTCCTAAGCTCAAAACTAAATATACTGATTAGAAAGCCATTTACTGATGACAAGTATTCACACGCAAGACCGTAGAAAGTGTTTTTAACAAGATAAGATCCTGAAAAACTGATAAACCTCCATCAAATCTTCTCAAACTTTTTATACCAAGCACCATTTAGAATAATATTATTTGGCTTTCCGAGTATCTTCTGAACTTTGAGTCAAATCTAAAGCAAGGGTAAACCATTAAACTAATATTTTAACTGCCAAGAGCTTCACCTGCCACCAGAAACAGCTCACGTAGCATAGTTCTGGAAATATGGCTCTGAACTTTAGGTTTAACACCTGTATTATAATTCAACAAGTGATTCATTTTCACACAAAAAATACGGTTCTTCTTTGCAAACAAATCCTGAAATGTACTTATAATTCAATAATCCTTTAATAAATTACAGTGACATTTTTGTTATTCTGTACAACACCACAATAAAGCAAAATTTTTGTTGACTAATGCCACTGACATTTTTATGCTACTGCAAATTAGTAATGTCCCCCATGATGCCATAATGATTCAACCTAACAATTAGCAAGCAGTCTTTGTTTGGAGTGTGGACAGATCACACACAAATATAGATTTACATTGCATAATCCATATAAACACCTCACTGAGCTAGCTGTACAGACTATTTAAACTCCCAGCTAATTGTGTCAATGTGATGGCGGAGGGAATCTGTTTTAAAACTCAAATTACTTCCTAATTTTCAACTTTTTTTTTCAATTTATTCATGAATTGCAACTTTACTGCTGTATAACTATGATAAATATTGCACTGGAACTATCCGACTAAAATAAGACAATATGGTAAGGTAAACATGTGCTCTATTAGACGATGGTAGCAGAAAGCCTTATGCAAGGGCAATATTGGCAGACTGGTATCAGTGTTTTTGGCTTCCACTACAACTCAAAGGTAAGGTAACTAACTTTTTAGATGTGAGTTACTACACTTTGTCTTTTCATCCAAAAAGTAAACTGCAATTTCAGCACATTGTGCTAAGTATCAGATTGCAGTATACTTTCTCAAACCAATTCTAAAGCATTTTAGTTCTCAGAGATATCCAAAAGCTGCACTCTGATTGGCTGAGTTTGGGTGGTCTACTTTAGTTTCACTTTGCTGTTTGTAAAAAGTTCTTCCTAAGCTGCAATGTGCCAAAGTAAATGAAAATCAGGGAATCCTGCTTTAAAGAGGTCAATATAGGCATATCAGTGCACGCTTAAAAAACAAGTTGTTACATCAAATGTCTCAAAAGACAAAAAGTATTCCCAACACTGCCTTTGAGCTCTCACTCCAGCTTCATCTTAGACTTACCTGAGCTGTGCGGTGAACTCATGAAGCTGGGTGTGTGTCCTGCTCTTGCCTGGTCCCTTCCACGGTTAGCGTGAGTGTTAGAGCGGGTCCTCCATGGCGGCCAGCGGAGGTGCAGAGAGACAGGTGAGTCACACTCCTCTGCAAACAAGACAAAACGCACCAGTCAGACGTCATTAATTACAGATAAAGGCACGCTGACATTTACTTAATGTGTGGGCAGGTGCGCGACGCGCTGCAAAAAAAAAAAAGGCTTAGAACCTCGCACAAAATGCAACTCTCAGAAAGCCTCATTCATTATTTAAGCCATGTGTCACATTAGCATTCACTTCCCTATTTGTAGTTTGGAAGATAACATGTATTGAAAATCTACTGTTTTGGTCTAGAATTTGCAGCTGGACACCTGATGCCTTTTGTCCCTCCTGACCTTAAGCTTCACATCAAAGAGACATACTGCTTTCCCCTTGTTTGTCTGCACACACTTTCAGAGCTGCTTTTAATGAAGTTGATATTAATAACCCATGAATAGAACAAAAGCCAACAGCTTCTTTGGTACTTCTAAATAAGCTTTTAGTAGTATTTGACAAAAGAATGAATGATGGCTGATTACACCCAAAAATAAACTCAAGTAGTAGTGCACAATTACAGTACAATAAAACTACCATGATTGTCGCTCTATTGAGCCCACCTGAATATAAGCCACACCATTAACCAAATACATAAACCTCACGTGTTTATAATCAGTCCGTGATAGCCACATCGCTGCATAGGTTGCAGGGTTGTTTTACTGGCTACATAAAAAAATGCTAAATTATTTCTTACTGACACCACAAATTTCTACGCAATGCCACAAATTACATTTAAAGATGCACTGTGTAACTTTTTGGACAAAAATAGACCTAAATAAAAGCATGTTTTTCCATTTACATTTATTTGCTGTACTGAATAAATAATAAAAATCTGCATCTTTACTTTGAACAAGGTTGCATGAACACAAAATGGACTGTTAGAAAAGTGGTTGCTTTTTTTTCCTATTAAGGCATAAAATGTATTTAGACCCATTCAGAATGTCACAAAGTATAGTTTTAAATGTTTAACCAAAGTGAATTGTGTAGTTCACTTTCTTTCTAGCCTTTCTAGCTTTTTCTCATGTGTCTGAGAGCTCAGCTCAGTGTGTCATGTCGAAATCAACCAAGCAACAGGCTGAACCCCCACAGAACACCTCCCTCCATATGTGTCAGTGACAAAGCCCTGCTAGGGCTGGCCCATGGTAAATGTGTCGAGCCACAACTACTTGAGCGGCACATGCTCACATACATGTTTCCAGCCAGTTCAAATGCTCTTGCTTGGATATTGTTATAGTCAAATTAAATTAAATATAAGACTTTGAATAATAAACAATATATGATCTGTCCTATTCAAATGGGCATTACATATACAATGCATCAGAATACAAGTAATTGCACAGATTTGCTCTAATTTTTTTGGGTCAAAACACCCAACCCCCTTGTTACATATGACACTCTCAGCACCCTTCTTACATGGAACTATTTTCACTTTAAATACATACCGTGTGTGACCTGCTCCACCTATATTCAATTGCTGTATATACTGTATGTATAATGTATATATTATTTTTTTTTTTTTTTTAGTTAGCCAGCCCTGCAGGTATGTCATAGAATGAACAGCTGGCTGCTGTTTGAGTGATATGAAGTCAATGATGGAATAAACCGTCATATAGGGCAGTACATGCATGAGCTGTATATCATCGCAACATACATTTTTCACGCAATTTTAAATGCAATTCAATATCCATTCAATATTTTAAATTATACAACTCCTAGGAAGGTGTTTTGTAGTTTACTTATGATGTCTCTGGTCCACTGCGCTAAAGGTTGAAGCAAGAAGCATCTTGATGGAGCTGTAGTATGGCTCCACCTACTGGTCCAGCCAGTGTCTGTTCAAATTTGAAGAGGATGAGAAAAGTGCACTGAGAAACTACCAAAAACTGTTGCACTTGATTTTACATTTTACAAATACGACATTTGGCACGTGTTTGAAAATCCCCCTCAGTTAAAAGCTAACTTATAAGTGAAGTGGTATAAATACATTGCATTAACAAAAACAATGGCATTCTTAACTTCAAAAACAGCTTTCATAGAAATGATATTTCTGCTCACCTCAAACCAGATCAAAACTTTAAAGTGAATACTGAGATTTTCACCTCATTACAACATAATTGCATAAAACACATTTCAAAAATGATTTTGAACATTTAGAACAAAGATGAATACAGCTCCTAAAAAGTGTCCTCTGTTCAAAGTCACTTTACAGAGAGCGGCACAGAAAGTAGTCCTGTATGATTCTCTCCAACTATCTGAAACTTAACTCACAAACTGACCTGGAGCAGTTAGTGTAGATCTGTGTGGGATTAACATGTCTTGTAAATTAACAGTGGCCTTAACTGACACATGCTTATTTACTTTACTGACACATCACAGTACAACAGCAACTGATATTTTCACATCAAGCCAAATGAACAGCCAAGTCAGTGCCACCAGGTGAACTGCAGCAGCTTCCTGTAAAGAAAGATCAATAAAGTCAGACTGTAAAGAAAGAAGATCAATAAAGTCAGACTGTAAAGAAAGAAGATCAATAAACTTCACATGGTTTTGACAAGCTATAACAATTACTTTGCAAACTCTTTCCATTACAGTACCTGCATACTAGAGTATTGGTATATGAATATAGGAAAAGTATAAGGAATAGTAAGAGCTATGTGACTTTTAAGTATTGCTGCAATTAACGATTACTTTGTAATTTTTTTATTTTTTTTTTTTCAATGAATCAATTAGTTGATTGGAATGCAAAAGAGACTTATACACATTTCACCCCAGATGAAGGATGTACATTTACTGGCAAAATATTCTATTAAAAAAAACTTTTGTATTTACATTGATATTCCACCTTAGGCTTGTCTCAACAAATAGCATGCTTTGAGGACCAGTTAACAAATATCTCATTACCGTACAAAATGAGTAGATGACTACGGTACGTCAATAATCGATTAGTTATGATTAATCAATTAACTTGTTGTTTATTGAATTCAGTTCACTTTAAGAAAAACAACTTGGTAGTGAAAAGTGAAGCGTATTATATAGCTTAATACAGCATTAATCAACATAGCAGTGCGCTAATGAAAGCACAATGAATCACAATAGTAAAACTGTAGGTGTGGACAATATATACATTTCAGATTAATATGATTTATTTATTATTATTATGAAAGTTGTTTTGAAAATATGCAAAAACTGGATGAAAAGTCTATATTGATTATAGTAACAATTCTTCAAAAGAGCTAATTCAGAATGTGTAAGAAAACCTTTAACATATATCTGTTTAGTGAACATAATATTGTTTTAATATTGCAATGAATTTATGCCAAAAAAAAAAAAATAGATGTAATTATTTTTGTCAATATTGCATATGAAAATTACCCAAAAATCTAAAGGGTTTCTTATCTCCTCCACTGGTTGTTTGTACTCTTCACAAACAGAATCATAATGAACAGGTATACAAAACCAGCCTGAAGAGGTGTCTGTGCACTTTCACTCTCCATTAGCTCAGGGCAGGTCACACGAGTCAGCACCAGTGCCAAGGCATCAGCCTGGATAATGGGATAGAAGTTAGCATGTGTCTAACCTAAACCTGCTGCGGGCCAACTGCTCCGCTGGCCCTGAGCACGCACACCCTCAGCTGCAGTCACATGACCCGGGAGCGTCGGGAGAGAGTTGCTCACATGGCCACTGCTGTTTTTAGAATTACATCCATATTGCTCCCTCAATCTGGCTGCGCCGCCTCCACCACTTCACACCAGCATTTCCTAAAATACCTGGCCCCTCCCGACCAGAAGAGTGAGCCGGAAGTGCTGCCTGGCAACGGAGGCAGTATGCTGCCGTGGAAACTGCTCACCTGAACACCTCTTCCCTAAACAAACAGAAGGTGTGATCAACCGAAGATGAAGACTCAGGTTAGTTCTGAGCTGTCAGGCAAAGTCTTACAAAACTCTTAGCTATAGTTAACTTAGATTAAGCAACGTCAAGTCAAATGCAGAAATCACAAGAGATGGTCCTGCTCTTCTCAACAACAGACAGGTGAATTATTTATAAAAAAAAAAAAAACAGTTGTATTGTTGTGACTATAAAACAAATGCTGCATATTATGTAGATATGCAAATGTTTCCTCACCGGTCCCTTACTCAAACTTCTAAACTGAAAAACTCCTGCCATCACTTATCCCTGTCTCCACCCCCATCCCTGTAAGCTGTGGTAATTACAAAAAAAAAAGACTACAAAATTGTTATGTAACCATTTCTGAAAATTAGAAACATGACAATTTGCTACTTGCTGGCTGGGTGCGATTTGGATAAATGGTTTTACTTCATATTGATTGATTCTGATTTTCCATTCAATTTTATTTAGCATTATCAAAAACAAAATAAAAATGTTTTTTGGTGTTGATTTCTGAAAATTAAACTGACTTCTAACCTCTGCCATTTACCACAGAAAACATGTTTTTACTGACCGAATTAGTGGCGCTCAGCTCACCATTCAAAAAGCACAACTAAACTAACGATTTCATTTTGTGATAGCTCAATCTTTACGTTTGAGCCCTATACTTTATAATGAACTGACTATCAAGGTTATGATCTATTTATGCTTATAGTTCAATACTATTTACCAGAAATATAATTTTATATAATTATAAATCTTTTTAAGAATCCATGACAGGTTCAGAAAAATACAGAACTCAGAGTGTGTGGACATGGGTGACAGTGTGGACACGGGTGATAGTGTGGAACGAGTGAGTGTGGACCCGGGTGACAGTGTGGACACAAGTGAGTGTGGACACTGGTGACAGTGTGGACACGAGTGACAGTGGACACGGGTGACAGTGTGAACACGAGTAAGTGTGGACACTGGTAACAGTGTGGACCTGGGTGACAGTGTGGACCTGGGTGACAGTGTGGACACGAGTGACAGTGTGGACACGGACAGTGTGGACACGAGTGACAGTGGTGGATACAGGGTGACAGTGTGGACCGGGTGCAGTGTGGAGCTGGTGACAGTGTCGGGACAGTGCGGACATGAGGTGGACAGGTGACAGTGGGTGGTGACAGTGTGGACAGGTGAGTGTGGACCGAGTGACAGTTTGGATACGGGTGACAGTGTGGACACGGGGACGGTGTGGACACGGGTGACGGTGTGGATACAGGTGACAGTGCGGTCACTGGTGACAGTGTGGACACGGGTGAGTGTGGACACTGGTGACAGTGTGGAGCTGGGTGACAGTGCGGACACGAGTGAGTGTGGACAATGGTGACAGTGTGGACACGGGTGAGTGTGGACACGGGTGACAGTGTGGACACGGGTGACAGTGCGGACACGGGTGACAGTGCGGACAGGGGTGACAGTGTCAACTCTGGACCAAAGTGGTTTCTCAACTGTACAATATTATTCTTCACATGGTAAAGCTTGGCTGTGCACTTCTATCTGTGCATGGAGCAAACACCTACAATTATAGAGCACTGGCACAAAGCAGTGGTTTTAACATTTGCTCATTTGCAGATCCTCTGACCATACTGTCTGTGTCCTTGAGCAAGTTCACCCATGGCTTCTGTCAGTCCACCCTGGGACTTAATGAGAGCTGAATTAAGAGGTGTTAGCAATGTAAGCTTTACTATAAAATGGATGGATGCAAAAAAATAAAATTCAGTCACAACTCCGTTGTTGAGTTTTAAACAGACAACATGTCCATTGATTGTCAGTGTGCATTTATGTCCTTAACAACTGCTTTGGGCTGGTATAATCTGACGACTTTTGCAGTCAAAATTAGACGTGTGCATTGTAGAGTTGCTCAGTGAAGTTGGTAGAATGAGTTGAACTTAGTAAAATCTAAAATGAAATACCAGAACAAATCAGTCAAATGTTGAGCGATGTCTCTCAGGTCATAATTATTACTATTGTAGCAATTCTGGTTCTCTCATTTCTTTATATAATCACAACTAAAATTGTGATGGAATAAACTAAAGCCACGTGAAAAGATCAGACGTAATGACCTTAGGGAGGAGAGAGTGAATGCTTGTCCAAAGGTTAATGTAAATTCTGCTTCTTCAGCAGATTTTGTATTCAAATGTTACATCAAAGTAGTACACAACTACAGTGCAAAGCACCTGAGGTGTACTGTTTAAAAGAGAGTCCTATATAAACACTTGTCTCTTGTGCTTGAACACATCACAGTGTCCTTGGCTCACACAGCAGCAGGTTGCATATTAAACACTGTGGTCTGCTGCTGCTGCTGCTACATTATATTCATTCATTAGAGCCTGACTAACCCAGGTCTGCACACAGAATTATAGTTACTACATACCACACAATCTGGTCTTTGTGTTTACTGAGGCTGACGTCCCATGACTATTGTAAAGATTCTCTGTTGTGTCACTTGATCAATACACACTGGTGCACATGAGAGTAAAAGCCTCAGAAAACCTTACATTCCACGTAGCATGTGGAACCCAATCATTACTAACACGAAGTATGAGAGCAAAAACTCTAAAATAGTTTGTTCAACAGAACTGCCTTTTAAGTGTTGCTGTTTTGTAAGGGTTGCATAATGAAATCTAATTCAATTAAACTGAAACCTAATTTGATTGTTTGCAATTATAACCCAGTAGTTAAACCTCTGCAAATACACATGTATGTGATTTTTATAAATGTTGAGCAATTACACACTGAATTCTCTTAGTAATGCTCGCTTTACTCCAATGTTTGTTTAAAAATGATGCAAGCCAGTACTACAGAAACAGACTGAGCTAAAAAGTGCAGTTTTTGGTTTTCTAATGACAGGTACTGATAACTGAAATAGTAAGTCAACTGTATACAATACTTCAAATTTAACACAATTTACTGAAAGAATTGATTCACTGAATATTTTTACTCACAGCTAGTTTCACATTTAGTGACTTATGCCTCATCATTTACTACCATGATTACAAGCACCATGACTGAAAGCCACAAGCTCAGTCAGTATACTTAAAAGTGTGACTTGTGCATGGTAAATAACCGCCCTGACGTGTGCTGAGCTGTATCTGAAGACTAAGACTTGAACAGAGGCGAGCTGGTGCCTGTGACAACAGAAAGCTGCAGGTTTGGTTTGTTAAATACCCACGCTGTTTTACGTCACTGATAATTACAGAGCCAATATCCACAAGAGTCCAACAGGCTTATATTGGGCTATTACATAAGGTGTGACCTGGCTTCAAAATGTATCATTGCTCTAGTCTGTAATTTTCAAACATGCCATGCTCGATGGGGTGCATCCAATGGCAACACGACCTGGTTATAACCTGCAATCTTGGAGAACTGGAGACATTGTTCAACAAAATCTAATGGATGCAAACAAAGCAAATAGCAAAAGCTGTTTTTCACATAGTTTAATTTTCTCTGCAGAAAACAAAAAATACTACCTTATTCTGCATAAGTTTTGTACCAACATAATTAATTTGATTTGATTGATTTTTTGTAAACATCACAATTTTAAACGCAATCCTTATTCTTGTTTTAAAAAGTAGAGTTTTTCCCAAAATACTTCAATCCAGGGGTCTGCAACCTGCGTCTCGAGAACCACATGTGGCTCTTTTAATTGAAAATGAAGAACTAGTCTACTTTCTTTACTAAGTAGTTGTTTAGTGCATGTATACTGGTTATTTAATCATTTCAAAATGAAGCTCACTTCTTTCTCTCTTTCAAAAATGCATAAGTGCATTACATACAGATACAAGTGCTTAGTGAAATTAATTGAATATTCTAGCCATCAAAATCATTGTTGTGAATTCACGCAAGATTTTAATTTGTAAAACATTGTGCTATTTCACTTAACTGTCTAAATGTTTTTTATCAATCACATTATCTACATTTTATTTAGTGTGATATGGCTTGAGAGTGGTGTGGTTCTTTTGCTGTAAAAGGTTGCAGACCCCTGACTTAACCCTAAAAAAGATTATTCATTATCTGAGAGTCATAATGCTAATAGCTTAAAACTTAAAGCTCAGGCCAAGGATTTATGAAGAAAAATAACCTCAATTAAATCTCTATACCTACCAATTAAATCACGTCATTTGAAACTAAAGAAAGTAGAAAGTGAATAATTAGGATGGTGGAGATGAGGCTTAACAAGTGGATAAGGTGTAACATCCTTGAATGAGAACTGCTGCAAAAGAACTGAGCTGCTGTTTGTCTCTCAAATGCCTAGAATCACGTCATCAAGTCTTTGTGGTCAAACAACACAATTATAGTGTCATGAACTTGTAATTAATGACACACACTTATTCAAAAGGTAGAACATCTATCCAGTTTCTTTAACATTGACGATTTATCTTTACTTTACAATAGGGCTGGCAATTTGAGGAACAAATTATTTTTATTTACAAAAACAAAAGATAAAGATAAATGGCTTTCTTGTAAAAACTTTTGGAACATAAACTAAACAGCAACTTTACATTTGTGTTGTTTTGTATCAGCTTCCAAATAATCAATCAAATCTTGACACAGGCTACATTTACATTGCCAGTTGTTTTCTAGATTTTGTGGATGTGTGTATATTATCATGTGTGTATGCTGTAGTGAGTGCGCACCCATGTAAACACAGACCAAAATTCTAATTTCATATGGTCTAATCTTATTATGCTATGATTTCAGTATGCAGTATGCAAACATAGCCTTAGACAGTTTAGGAAATACCTTTTTCCCCATTATAGGTCTTACGGTTAACCTTTAACTATAGAGGTGAAAGGTAACTTGGCAGTAGCGGTACCTGTTTGGTTGGACACTCCTGACTAGTTGTAGTAGTCATGACAGTACACGCATACTCACTCTAACATGGCACTGCACAACTTCATTAATATTTTAGATCACGGTCTAGAATATGTTGATGTTATAAAGACGGGCAAAAGCTAGTTCTTCCAATTAATACCATTGTACTTTGCCATTAAATCCCTAAATGGTAACTTTACAAATTTTCAATCTGGTGAACTCTATTAGCCTACCTTGATGCATCACAGCAGAAAACTACATTTAACCATGTTATTCTCTATATGTATTTAACATTATTTGCCTAGAGAATAGCCTGTTGTGATGTCACGTTAACAGAACCTATTTCTCCTCGTTAACTAAAGACTGCTGCTGATGGAAATACTGATGATGTTGCTGATGGTACTAGTTGTTTCCTAGTAGTAGTAGTCAACTTTGAGCAGTCACTTGCTAGTTGCTCCTCGGTTATAAACAGGTTATGGCAGCTGCCTTCAAATACACGCAATGGTATGAACAGCTATTTAGTGCAGAAGCTATGTTTCTGTTCAAAATGATGTTTCAGTGTTAGCATGCATTCGTGCCAGGTGTACTTTTGGTTAGCATTTAGCAGCGCACAACTATTCACAAGTTAGCTCAATTCGCTAGCGTACACTAAGTTAGCAAGAACATTTCAGCTCTGCCTCTCTGCTAAAATAAATACTTTACAGATCATTTAAAGCTTGGTGGGCAGAATCCTAGCCGTCTATGAGGTGATCATAGTCACTCTCCACGTCTCGTAAAGTCACCCTTACCGTGGATGTCAGCGCCTCTTCCCCGAAAGCGTATCCGTGCGGAGGTCGCTTTCTCCGCGGCAGTCTTTCCGGTCAAAGCGTCGTTGCGCCGCGTTTTCTTTCCAAATTGCCCATAAATGTTCCAAATAAAAACGCGTGAGATTTAGTCCGGAGTAGAGAAGTCGATTGCCGTCTCACCTCCTACCGTTTGGCCGCCTCCATATTTACAGTGCGGGGCTGTCTCCCTCCCTCGCACCCACCACCAACAACAACATTATTGACGTCCTTCCACACCACGTGATCAGTCTGCGCGGACTAAAAATAGACTCGATAGAAACCAATGAAGGCGGACAGACTGGAGCGCACGGAGACGGGCCCGGGATGAGGACAGACAGGCACGCTCGCTTTCAACATGAACATTATCAATACAACATGGATAAATGCATGACAGTTCATTTTGTATTATTTTCCAAACCGGTGCCAACATTTTGCTGTGTGAATGAAGAGAAAAGTGTTTCGGATTTTGATGACTTCCCAAGATAGTTTTATTATTTTTTTTTTTTTTATCATTAATAAGCATCAATCTTAGAAAAGCAAAGAAATAGGTATTAGTCAATACCAAAGAGAAACATAGAAAATCATAAACAGGGTAGCATTCACACGAGGTTGATATAGCCTAATTTGAGCAGTTCTCAACCTTTTACAGTCGTGACCCCCAACATAACAAATGTTGACATTCATGACCCCCAAACCCCAAAATAGACCCGAGTGTTATTCTACGTATGATTTTATTTGCAGGATTGAGGCCATGTATTAGCGTGGTAGGTAAACAAACATAAAAAATCTACTTTTATAATTGTCTTTGAAATGTGTTAACCCTCATTTTCAGTTTTACATCATCATCATCTGAGGACCTTCAGAAATCCTTTTGCGTCATTGTCCAAACTACCCAGTTAGGAGACCCAAGTGCATTAAAATATATACTTAAACTTAAAAATATACTTAAAATATTTCAAATAGCATACAAATAGGCCTACTGTATGTGCCTGTTTACGTATAACAGGAAAGTATAGACTTTAAACAAAGATATTCCCTGTCTTCTTATTGGAGCAATTAGACTTTTCATTCCAGACTTACAGATTTCTTTGAGGAATGGTTGTGTTCAAGTTTACAAAGAATGTGTTATTGTGGCCATACCAAAGCCTGATCCCAGCAGATCTCAGAAGCAAAGCAGGAGGAACCTCAGGTGCCATAGTGGGGCGAACAGAGGAGAAACTGTTTGTTGTGTCCTTAGGCAAGACACTTCCCCCACATTGCCTAGTTTGGATCTGGTGTGTGAGTATGAATGGTTGGTGGTGGTCAGAAGGGCGATGGCGCAAAGTGGCAGCCTCACTTATGTCAGTCTGCTCCAGGGCAGCTGTGGCTACAAGTGTGGAATGAATGAATAGTGCAGAATGTGAAGCGTCTTTGGGTGTCTTGAAAAGTGCTGTATAAATCCAATGCATTATAATTATTATTATTTCTTGGTTATGGCTTTTTTCCCCAAGACATTCAATCAATGGCTTGAATGGGCTGGACTGAAGCACAATCTTGGGCCTTAAGCACCAGAGCCACAGAGGCCCAGATACCACACCATACAAGACCCAAGGTGTAGGCTTGAACCACAAGTGTAAGGCGACACAGAAACCATAAATGGAACATCATCATAGAATGGTGACTATAGCGGGAGCAAAATAAAGCCCTTGTGGTGACTGTGGCAATATAAATTGATGGCAACATCACGAGAAAGAAGCATGAGAAACTTTTTAAATATCAAGGGCTCAGAGAAGAGCTGGAGAAGGCTTGGAAAATGAAGGCAACAGTATTGCCTCAGGGCAGTGACTTTCAAACTAAATTAGTTCTTTAGAGAAACATCAGCCATCTCAGCCCAAAAAAGTGCAAACCTAGAAGCAGCAAAGATACTCCACAAAACGCATGAACATTTGATTACTGAATAATTCAATGTGCTTTGGATAAAGTATCGCACATATGCACATGCTTGTGTACCACTACCAAGTTTGTTAAAATAAATGCAGTGTCCTTTTCCTATATTTATTTGTGAAAAACACACGCACTTACTAAACTGAGATTTTCAACCAAAGATGTCTGATAAACTGCTCTGGCTCCATCATTATTAGCAGGCACATTTGTTCCCAATGTGAAGTGAGGAGCGCAAAAAAAGGACTCACATTTTGCTTCTAAAAATATCTCCCCTCAACACAATGTGACCGCAAAAAAACGGGAGATGAGTAGGAGGTGAAGGAGATGGAGAGAGAAAGCCAATGCAAGAGAGAGCGAGAGAGGCAACGTGCAGAGCTGACGTGATGCTCCAGAGAACATGAGGAAGACATGTGGCCTGAAGAACAACAACACGGGGGTGGCAGAAGATTCTAGAGAATGCAAAGAAATCCAAACAGTAGGCTATGTGAAGAAGCAACACAGAGTGAGCTATGCTGGATGAGATGCTGTTGCTATGGTTACACTGGGCCTCCATCCTAAGGCTCCACAGGTGCCATTATGGGTTTGTAGTACTATTACGTTAAGTAGGGGTAAGGTAAAATTAAACATGAGATAACTGCCACAAATGCACAGGCCAGTGGAGTAACAATAAACAGACTGGGGCAGGTTGACTTTTCAGATCTAGAAAGTAAGTTACACATGCACCTTTAAAAGACACAAGTCTAAAAGCAGTATGGTTCAGAAGGAGGAAATGAGTGAAGATGCATTGGGTGAAAATTATTGTCCGTGATGAATGTTCCTCTCTAGGGCTGGGTGATATTGACAATATTTTTGGGCATATCTCGAAAACAATATTCACACGATTATTACATCATTAAATTACATTCAAGTTGTAGAATGTGATGATGTCATGAATCTAGATCAGGGGTCTCAAACTCAAAGCTATATAAATTGTAGCTCTACCTTTGTTATATTATATATAAATGAGGCTTAGGCAATATACAACCTAATATATACACATATAAAACAAGTAATATGCAGAGATCCATTATTTGACATCATATACACACAAGTGATAAAGTAATCAAAAGCAGGTTACCTGTGTCAGACTCTCTTCAGGACAAAATGTAAGTCATTTGCTCTGTTCTGGTGCATTTTAGATCTTGTATATACAGTATTTGATTAGTGGGCTACTATCAATTAGGCTCGGGATCATACAGCTGTAGAATGTTCAGTTGGTCCAATGTTAAACCAATGGAGATTTTAAATTGCCAAATTTTAAAAATAGCGTTTATTAAATCATACAGAGTGATAGACAAATTTACTAGTACTGACCAGCAGTTTATTGGCTGTTCCACGGCTGTTCTGTTTACTTTTTTTAATCGTTTTGTCTAATGTATTCCTATGGAAGTTCTGCTAACTGACAACAAACATGGCGGATTTGCCATTATTTCCATAGTAACCGCAGATGCTTCTCGAACCTAATAATATTCATAATTCAGCTTGGGGTCACATGAAATCATCTCGAGGACCACATTTGGCCCCTGGGCCGCAAGTTTGAGACACCATATCTAGATTTCTGATTAACAATACTGTTCTTTGCCATGAAATATCTAAAAAATAATTTCAAAAAGTTTCAATCTGGTGATTTCCATTAGTGATGACTAGACATATTCACTTTTGTACTACAACAAAAAACTGTCTTTGAACAAGATTTATTTGTGCGCCAAACATCTGTGTGAAGTCTCATGGTCTGGGAATGTTGTGATGTCACATGAACGCAACCTATAGAGGTTATGCATGTGAATCACAGCATTCTACGTGAGTGCTGAGTGGCAAGAATGGATTAGAGTCAATGGAGAGAAAGGACATTTTCTCTGTAAGAGTTCAATAAACACTAAAACAGGAAACTAAAGTACAGTTGGTAACAAATTCAACCCAACAAGTCTACTGAGCACTGGGTTGTAACTGAATGTAAACAAGAAAATCAAGTCAACAGTTGTAGCAAAATACAAAAAACAAGACTTTAGCTTCTCTCACATTATCAGACATTAAAATCAACACAGTTGAACTTATACCTTTTCTCTTAAAAACGATGTTTTTGAGTCGTTTGTTGCAGTTAAATGTCCTAATCATCAATGTTGTTAGCAGACAACTTTGTGGCAGAAAAGCCGTTGCCTCGACAACAAAGAAATACACTGAAGAAATGCACTCATTCTAAAGTTGCTAAGCATTTTGGAATAAAATTAAGTCACCTGCATAACCTATTGTCAGACAAATGTCAAATGTTTGCAAAAGTGCAACAAATTAAATATATACCCTAAGTTGAATGTTTCTAGCACCATTTTCTCAATTTTCTATTCTTAATGGGTTCTTTTGGTGGCATGTTTTTACTATAAACAATATATTCGATATTCAATTTGGAGATTTTTTGAAAACAACATTCACAATATTAAACTTTAAGCTCTACTCTTTCAGTTTGACCAGCCCATCACAGAGACTGATGACCATGTTTCTTCTGTCCATCAGCACCTCAGCGAAGTGTGGTCGCATGTCAAGTCATTCTTGTTTATCCACCTCATTGGCAATGCAACAGCTCAGATTCTATAATCTCTTGGCCCAAGTTTATAAACGGCAAGAGCCTCTTCTCTCACACAATCACTAAATTACCAAAGCATGGCCCATCCGTCAGCGTGATATTAATGGCTGTAATGACCAGCCTGCTGTCTCTTCATGTGTGACAATAGGAGCCATACATGAACACATACATTTTGTCAACCATCAGCAGTAAATTGAGCGCTCATTAAAATGTTTGAGCTGTGTCTGGACAAAAGAGGCTCTGAGAGGAAACCATTTTCAATAAATAAAGAGATTGAAGACTGCATATGCGTAATTGTAATGTTGGTTTTGTAGTTTTCTCAATTATCAGTCAAGTCTTGCTAATTGTGGCCAAATGCTGAAAACACTAAACAAGGCAAGGCTAAACAAAACTGCTGCATAACTAACATAGTGATAGCCCATAGCACAACATTCTCAGCTGTCTTTACTAAATGAATGTAAGCTTCAGCTATGGGTTTTCATACACATACAGTAACTAAAACTGCTTTCTCTAAAAAAAATAAATAAATAAAAAAAAAAAAAATAGTTGGCCTTCGGATGACCTGAAGAATTAGCACTAACAGCAATAGCTTTGAAAATCTACAGTTACAAGATTTGGTAAGGATTAGATTGCCATTTTAATCAAGTTTTGTTGTTGTTGTTGTTGTTGTTTAGTCAAGTCCTGAGACTTGACTAAATGAACTAAGACTTGACATGTCATTTTTATGACCAGAAATTAGTTTTAAGAAAGATTATGAAGAAAATTGTATTTTGTAGTTTGCCTGGAAAACTTGAAAATACTTGAAACTAAAAGCAGAGGACTTGAGACTTACTTGAGACTTGAAAAACCTATAGACTAGAGCCGGAGCAAAGTCACTGCATGTGTGCAGCTTATTCTGCATCTGTATTTCAAAGTTTCCATAACACATTGATTTCAACTTTTACTGCATGTAGTCACCCACTTTTAATTCTAAGGTTGAAATGTAGTTAAAAAGAAAAACATTCTGTGCACGAGAGTTTTGGTCTATAAAGCTGATAGATTTTCATGGAAAAACAGAGCTTGAGTAAGTGAATGACAACCAGACGAACTATAAATAAATCAGGCTATAGAGGCAGCATAAACCCGGACACACAAGCAGGGCCTGAGCAGTGGTGCGTCAGCTTCTGACTCACCACAAAATCACAAATGTCAGGCCCAAAAAAGAGCACTTTCTCCACCAGCTCACACACAGAAGAAATTCTGACGCTTTCTCTCACCAACCTCCAAGTTAAATGCGGAACTGCAGGCCCAAACTATTTATCACTGCCAGTGTGCAGCCCAATCAAACTCTAAACTACATCCTACTCTTTACGCTGTTACTTACCTTCTGACGCATGCCGAGCTTGCACAGAAGAAACGCTGACTTAGATTAAATAAAACTTTAGCAAAAAACAAGGATATTTTTGTCATTGCCGAAGGTGCAGAAGATGCTCGGACATGAGCTGGCTTTGAGCCTCCTCTAGTGGCCAAAGTGATACTGCACACGGTAAATGACAGCACAAAGCAATAATCTAGTTACACCAAGAAACATGACTCCAATTATCTCCACTGATTCAATTACGGACTTACGTTCACACGTAGGCAGACTTACTCAGGGTGTGTGTTATCACTTTAATGATATTGTAAACACTAATGCAATAAATATAATAATAACATAAAAGAAACATCATCATATAAATACTTTTTAGAGGTGTCCACGTTTTACCTAATCAACCACATAATCAGTTGGTTTCATAATTAAAAAATGATGATATTGTTAAAAAAGGCTACTTAGATCTATTCTTTTTATTTATTATTTATTTTTTTTTGACACCAGACTCTTAAAAATCCATCCAAAGTCCTAGAAGGCGGTGTCTCATTGTGCTCCATCTACTTAATTGTCTTCTGTCTTCTTTAATTGGCTGTGTGCATTCACTCTCACTCGTCCCTAACAGTCTTTTCAATGTCCCTAGTCATCCTCAGCCCTCTTTCCTCTCCTCCCCCCTCTCTCTCTCTCTCCTCTCTCTCTCCAGGGGTTGTCATGGTAACCCACCTTTACCTCTCCACATGTTAGTCATCGATTCAACCCCCCGCCCCCCCGCACAGACCCTTTTACTGACGTTTTTGTGACGTTTCGAGCAGATCCCAGGCACTTTTCTCGTAAATTTGACATAGTAAAATTTGGTTTAGTCCAGAAATACAGCAGAAACTATGCTAGGTTGGGCTCTCTGCAGTGAAATGTCTGTCTAGAGGGCGGTTTTTTTTCCGTTCCAGTTTTGTTTGCTAACTGTCTGTCACATGGGTTTGACTACATAGAAAGAGGATATCCAAAACATACACACTCACGACTAGGCGGATCTGACTTTTCTATCGCTTTATACTCGCGGTAAGTCTCATCTAATTACGTATTTTAATGTTTTTAGACTAAATAATGAAAAGGTTATCATTCACTAATCAGCTGTAACAGGTGGAAGTGAAATGCGCTTAGGAACAGATACCATAAATGCGTAAGAGAGCGTAAAAAAAAAAAAAAAAAAAAAAGCTAATTGTATTCACGGTTGACAGCTTTGTGGTTAAACATTTTGAAGATTTTTTTTTTTGTAAAACACATAATATGTTAGAGTTGGATTGTTTTGGTAACGGTTCTAATGTGTCATCATAATTTGTGACAGCCAGCCTGTTTGTGCGAGAGAAACTGGGCATAACCTCAAATAACCTCAGTATTAAACACTTCTTCCTGCCATATGCTGGTTGCAATTATTCAGGAAGTGTAGGAATGAATGAACTATTTCCTTTTTTACCAGACAAGCAAGCATCTCTGCCCTATCAATTTATTTTTACATTAAAGGAGACCATTGTGTCAGTTTTTTTCCCCAAGTAATAAGACTAATATGTAGATTAGTAATTTACATTGTGTTCAATGTAAAACACAAAATTGATCTAAAATGGCTTAGAGGTATAAAAGAGATCCCTGTTCAGAGCTGCAGAACTGAGAAACCCCTCCTCTTCATTGTAAACAATAAATTGACTTTAACAAGCAGCAGATTTTAAATTATTCATTGAGAAGTGGCAGCAGGACCATTTTGAACCCAACAGTTTTACGCAAAGCCTGATTTTTGTGGGTAGTTGCTAGTGTACAGGGTGAAAACAGAGTTTATGAGCATTGTAGCATCAGCTACAGGACAATACTAGATTACTCAAACATGCATGAATCAGTTCAAATACAACTTTAAGTAAGCTATTTGTGAGAGAACACTGTTATAAAATGGTCACAAACGCAGAAAAGTGAACTTTATAATAGGTCCGAGGGCTGCTCGATTATGATGAAAATAATGATCACAATTATTTAAAGAGTTATTGAAATCGATTATTCAAAGAATTTGGTTAGAATGGATGCAGAGCAAAGCAAAGAGTGAAGAGATCAAATGATATGGGTGAGATGCAGTAGGCAGTATGTTGTAAAAATGGACTGTTGTAAATGTATTCTACAGTTGTAAAGAAACAGCCTGAGATCTACTTTTACAACTCAAGAAAATATCTGAGCGCTTGCAAACTCACCTATAAGTCAGGGTAAATAATCACGATTACACAATTTTTGGAAACGATTACATCAATATCATAATTGAAATTGAAATTCGACTATTGCACAGCCCTAATAGGTCCCCTTTAAAGTATAGATTCTATAATTTTGCACTTTTGTGAGATAATTGCTTGTATTTGTATTTGTATTTTTATTTAAGCACATATTTTTTCATCTTCCTATTATCCTAATTATAGAATTTACTATATTATGTGTGAAAGGTTGGAATTATTTTACCCCTTTACAATGTGCCCCTTAGCAAGATATTGTACCCTCGACTTTATCTCTCTAGTTTGGAGTGGCAACCCCTTGTAAAAAAGAACTTCAAAACAACAGACTTTAACATTTTCTTTAACTATTTCTTTAGTGCTTCAAATGCTTGTCACAAATGAAATGCTTTGTTTCAGATCGGAGACCACCGCGGCGGTCTGTCCCTCCTCACACTCCACACCATGGACGAGTGCGGCCCGTACCCACGCCGTACCATGCTGCCGTGGTTGGTGGGAGGGTCCCAGGTCCTAGGCCTGGTGGCGGTGGTGTTGACTGGAGTGTGGATGGGGCGGTACAGGGGGGCTTTGCATGGGACGGGTCAGCGCAGGAGTTCAACCTGCACCCCCTCTGCATGGTCCTGGGACTGGTGTTCCTGCAGGGTGATGGTAAGTCAACATTCTGTTTAACAGTTTTAGCTAAGTGGAACAGTGGATGTGTTCTTGTTATACGACTTACAAACCTTCTGCAGATGAACAGAACTTCTAGTTATAAATAACACACATTTACAAAGGCACAATGTGGGCTTGTCAAAAGCATTTAAAACACATTTAGAAAACACAATTTAGAACAAACAAAAATACAACTAGGCTAGTATTGTAATTAGAAATGCAACAAGTCAAAAGAACTTTTTATAACAATGTGATATTAAAACAAAGGTTAGAACCTCTTTATAATACAGTCTGTGTACTTTGATAAATAAAATTTCAATTCAAAGTCAGTTTTTTGCTTTTTGCAATTTCATCAGAAAATGAAATATAGTGGATTTTTTGTTTATTCATAATAGAAAAATGAAAAATAAAACTATTAAATATATTATATTTTCTTTAACTGCTCAGTAATCAAATGTACCAAAACAAACGCGTCAAGGAACCAAAAAATAGATTGCCCTTGCTTCTTTTAAATTAAAATTTCAATAGAAATCATTGATGACTGGTCCACATACAGGAAAAAAAAAATCACCAAATAGACATCTACTAGAAAAATTGTTGGACAGCTGTAATTGCAACTACACACTATTGTCAGTAACAGACAATGTAGAAAACATCAAAATAATATATTCATTTGTAAGCTAAGTTTTTAGATTTATTTATTTGTTATCCCAACTGCCTTTGCTTGGTAACTTTAGAACAACAAAGACCAGAGCTGTGTTGTTTCCAGCAGCAGGCTTTAAGTGATGGCTGTGATTGGCCTGACTCTGCCCTCGCGCGGGCTTCTGACTGGTTACATTAAGCTAACATTGTCCAGATCCTTTCTCCTCACAAACACATCACTGTATTTGAACATCTGAGAGACTAGTTTTAACTCTAATCTAATTTTATTTTTTGATTGTTTGATTGAGAGCTTGTATTTCAAACGTGACAAAACAGAACAATCTAAATGTTGAAGTATAAATCTTCAAAATGGATAAAACAATATGAAGAAGAAAAAACATTTGTTCATTGAGAGATAGGAAGAAGTCAAAACCTACTTAATATATGCAAGCATCACGCAAAACATCTTTTTATAGCCCTGTTGTAAATTTACCACTGTTATGTTACCATGATCACCAAGTTGATTTATATAGCAATGATACTGTATTCAGATCATACATCATTCATCAGTCATTTGTTTACCTGTTTACTCAGCACTCTTCATCTCTACACCTTATAAAGACAGCTTGGTTATATTCTTTTTTAACGCAACATACTTGGCTTTGTTTCAGATCACTGTTTTACTTGATTTGTTGTTTTTTTTATATTAGATTATTTGACCTAAAGTTTTATTAGTCTTTATTCCATGAAAAGAGAACAGAGAGGGTAGACAAATGGTCAGCCCAGGTTGTGAACCATACTTATGCAAAACCTTATATATTGTATTATGTATGGTTATATATAGTTATAGTATATTGCCTTTTTAGACCACACACACGATTTACCATTTAGCTGGAAGTTAGTAGTGTGTTGATACCTAACTTAACATGAAAGATACTTTATAGTAGGCTGTAGTCGACCAAAGAAATTCTTGGTCAACTAAAAACATGTCCCTTCGACGATTAATCGATTAAAAAGGGGGCGTGGCAAAGGCTCTGAAGCTAAAAGTAGAGTTGTCCAAAATATTGCAAATCAATGCTAAAACTGGTGTCAAATTATATACTAATTTGAACAAATACAGATAACATCAACAGGACAAAAATGTGAACAAAATCACATTTTCTGAAAGTTTTAAAATAATCTTGAATTGAAATAATCTTTCATCAAAACTGGTTGAAACCAAATGTTGATCATAAACTTGGATTTTGTGTGAAAATGTCAGTCCAATATGACTTCTTGAAAGGCCATTTTAATTCTCATCGTGGTTTCGAAAATCTAGTTATTCCTTAGTATCAAATCGGGTTGAAAATGTTAGTATTGTGACATCTCTGCAAGAAACTTTGCTCAAAAGACTAATATTATGTAGTTGATGCAAAAACAATAGTTTATGCAGAAAATGAAGAGGAACCAGTGTGTTTATATAAAAAAGGCAGTTCAGACCAATGATTCTGTTACTGCTGAATACAAATTCCATATAATCTAAATAAAAGAATCAGTCGACTAATAACATTTGGTCGATCAAGACTCCATCAACCGATTAATCGACTAAATTCATTATATTTATTATTAATTCATTATTTGTTTATTTATTTTAATCCTTAATAAACAAAATGCGAATTCTGTCTGTGGAGATGCTACTCTTCCTCGCTGATCTTCAGAAAATCCTGTTCTGTGTGTTCATGATCTGTGATGTCATAGGTAGATCTCTGATATCTTCTGCACTGTTTTATTGTCCATAAATCATCCACATTCATTTTGAGCATTTTTGCAGACACATTTGGGTAAGTACTCTTGTTATTTATAAAGTTTCTAACATGTTCTCAGAGACACTGGAACTCACCGTTCACTGCCTGCTCATTCGAATACGTATTTATTATTTTGACTGTTATTGAAATCAGTAGAACAGGAAATGTTCAAATGTACAGAAGTTAACTATTTTAACTATAAACAAGCCAACAGTTGTTTTTGTGCACAACCTATTAGAATATCAAGCATATCAAGATTGGTTTGATTAATGTACTTGTATTTGGCTACTGGTTGCAAAGTAATCAGTAACTCAATTTCTGATGTGGGAAAGTCATGACAGTCATGCTTGCATTATACTTTTTTTTTTTTTTAAGTTCAAACTTATAAAATACCAAAGTAAAAATCTTCGTGAGCATTTTTGAAATACAAAAACAATGCAAATACTGCCACAATATTTGTCCTTTAAACATTACATCGTCCACAAGCCATATTACAATTTCTATTCAAATTATATTCTGATGGATTGAGCTATTTTATGTCAAGTGAATTTAACTTTTACTCTGTCTGTGTCTGAGCCTTGACACCTGCAGCTCCTGGTGCTTCAGGAAATAAAAGTAAACCAATTATCTTAACTGTTTGTCCAGCCACAGCTGTCTTTTACATGATTACACGAATTACTCCAATAAAAGCTAAAGGTCATCTGGTAGTTTGAGGTAGACGGAGACAGAAACACCCCAGGGAAAAAGCTCCAGGCCATTAGATCGCTCTCACAAACACATCTATCACACCAATTCTATTTACCTAACCTACTTGGGGTCACCAGAACAAATGTAAATAGTTTTTTTCTATGATTGTACATTGGCTAAATTGTGCCTGAACCAGTTTTACGGTATACTTCATAAGCCGTGCAAAGTCAACAGATTCTTAACTCCACCACACCCGGCGAGTAGAGGCTTTGAAAAAACTTTGAAACACGAGTAAATGTATGAACTGAACGCTAGGAGCAAGAATCTACGCAGTGAAGTTTATTAAAAGCAAATCTTTGACTGTCGTGTTTTTCAGCTATCTTGGTGTACAGGGTGTTCCGCAATGAGTCCAAGAGAAGTGCCAAGCTGCTGCACGGGATCATTCACCTCTTAGCTTTGATCATTAGCATTGTTGGTAAGTAATGCACACTGTTTAAAGCACATACTGTTCTCGTGTTTTTCTTATACTTGTTGAGTTGTTTGGTGTGATAAATATGCAGTCAGGGTGCAGTTTGCAAAGAACATTTGGGATATAAACTTGAAAAATGACTGGACAATGTGATTGGTTTGTTGTCTGGTGCTCGTGTGACGTTCGCCCCAAGTGTCTTATGTGCATCTGGTTTTGGAGGGTGGGGTTGCAGTCAATAACCAATCAATAACCCTAAAACAAAGCATGCAGACCAGAATTTATCTAAATACAGTTCATTATATTGTGGAGTTTTAGTAAATGTTGGCCGCTCTTTACAATATGGTAGCACTTGCAAAATTACTTCTGCTTTTGCTGCCCATATCCAACCAGAAAGTACTATAAACGCTTGCCAAACAGGGGAAAAACAAGCAAAATGCGATGCACATTACAGTAAAGGAAACACATTCATTTGTAACATATCATCCTTTTACATTTTGTTCATCGTAAACTGTGATAAGCCTCACATCTTTATAGTGACATCAAGCAAGCACTTATCATGCATGAATAAGAAAGAAAGAAAGAAAGAAAGAAAGAAAGCATATAAATTAAATGTGGGGTACAGATGATTAGGGACCATCATTTCACATTCACATTTCCTTGTGTTTTTTCCAGGCATAGTGGCTGTGTTTGACTTCCACAGAGCGTCTAAAATCCCAGACATGTACTCTCTGCACAGCTGGTGCGGCCTGGCCACCATCTTACTCTTCTGCATACAGGTGAACGGTAACCAGAGGACACAAAATGTCTTATCTTTATAGTGCTCTCATGTCCCCTGTTTGACCCCAGTGGGTGCTCGGCCTGATGTTTTTCCTGTTTCCTGTTGCGTCGGCATGGATACGGGCCATGTACCTGCCGCTGCATGTCTTCTGTGGAGTGGTGTTACTGGTGATGTCCATCGGGAGCTGCCTGCTGGGAATTACAGAGAAACTACTCTTTAGCATCATGTATGTAGCCTTAATTTATTTTATTAGGTTTTGGTCATTGAGAACCTGAATTATAATTTGTTGCACTAACTAGTTAATTATGATTGTGAGTAGTTGCAATGAAACATCGCTTTAATTTAATTGTATTTATTAAGTTATTGTAAAGAGACACACATATATTTTTTAAGTTGAAGGTACACTATATAACTTTTCTGGTAGAATGTCAGCCAATATCTATCTCCATGGAGACAAGCCAGTGACACTACCAGTACAAGTTACATCTGTGGAGAGGTGACAATGCTTAATTTAAATGCACATTGTTTGTTTTTCATTATTAAAGAGGACCTATGTGTGTGTGTATTCTCTCATGAATCGTTAACTTAAAGTTGTAGTTGGATCAATTCATTCATTTTTAAGTTATATTGTATTGTTCTGTAATTGATGCTCATGTGCTCAGAAAAGTCCTGTGTACATCTACCACCTATCCCCACCCACTTGTCTGTTTTAGCTTGAAATTTTTGGGGAGGAAAAACCTACATGTGTAAATATGTTGTAATTGTATGTAATTTTAGCATATTATAGAAACTATAGAAACATTTCTAGCAAGATATCTCCATGGAGACAAATAGAGGACACAACACCAGAAGAGTTCATTGAAACAGATTTGTTGGTTACATCCACATCTAGTGACTTTTCACTAATCTTGTGTCTTTGTCCTACCGTTGCAGGGACACATACTCTACGCGGTCACCAGAGGGCGTGCTGGCTAACAGTCTAGGAGTAGTGTTGGTGGTTTTTGGAATCCTGCTCATTTTTATCATCACCAAAGAAGAGTACAGACGCCCTCCAAACCCAGAGGAGGAAGCTCTGTCTGTGCACTTCAAGACCTTAACAGAAGGTGCTTCATCACCCACTCCCTAACCGGCCAAACTACAGGACATCACAACATTCTATCAAAGAAAATTCTGTATTCTATCTATTCAAAGAAAACAGAGAGTTATAATTGGCTTTGATGAAATTCTGTCCTAAAGAGGCAGGAGGCAGCTTTTCCAAACAGCATTGTACTTTGCTATGAACTATATAAAAACAAACATCTATTTCATTAATTTTAAACCAGGTGATTTCTGCAGGTGACTAAACCCATTTTTTTGTTCTATCACAAAAAAAAAATGCATTTAAGAATATTAATATTAGCTGCACTGCTCCTGATTTAACTAGCATGTCACTCCATGAAATATAGTAAATGAACTTCACAAATTTTCAATCTACCTAATAATTTCTATTAGTATCTATTAGTTTATTTTGTATAACAAAATTCTTTTAGTATTACTTTATTCATTTACTTTTTTTTCATTAATTTTTTAGACAGTATTTTAATCAGGTATTTGACAATGATTGCATTCTTAGTCTGTTGATTTGAATTGCCTACACAATTTCCAAGACAGCACTGAACCAGAACTAAACAAGGACTAGACCAGTACTAGCCAGGTCTGGAACCAAAAGTAAATAGCATAAGCTGCTAGTCAGGCCTAAAGCAGAATTTTAAGGTATACCACCAGAATTTAGCCTGCAAAGAAGAAATATACGGATATTTGCAGTAAATGAAAGATGGGTTGAGGGCCGGATAAATTCTTTAGAGGGCCAATTTTGCACCCAGGCCTTAATTTGAACAGGCCAGCCATACATCCTACGTATATCAAATAACATTGGGATATAGAATGTTGTGATGTCACGTGAACAAAACCCATGGCAAAATACTGAAATCAATCAAATTTGCTCTAGTTCATCTGTTTAGTGTTATTGACTGAATTTGTCAGACAAGTTATGTGTGTACCATTCCCTTCAAATCAATGCACATGTAATTATCATTATATATCAATCAAAATAGAAACTGCTCAAAGTTTCAAACATGGATTATTGTCTGTTATATTGATGTGTTGTGTTGACAAATAACACTGCTGCTGTAGATTCTTCTGTCTGCCTTAGAGCCACAGATTGGTACTTACATTTAGAGTATTTGTATTTTATATAGAAATTGTATTTTTCAGGGACCATGCTAACCAAGTAATGTATTGTTTGAATTATAAATACACTCAAATTCTGATTAGTATCATATTTTAAGTTATAAGATTGATAAAATGATAGATAAATAAAATGATTTTCAATAATATTCTGATGTAAGAGGTATAATTTTGAATATAGCGTTTGACTACTCTACTTAATCCAATTGTTGGCTATTCTACCTACCAATGCATAGGATGTCTGTAAAGTGCAACGTTTGTCGTTAAAGATCAGACTTTTGGTTGATCACATGTATTTGATGTTTTTTTTTCCCAGTTAGTGATTGTTTGAAGTGAAACCGCAGTGCCTCTATTCTACAACATTACCACCAACACTGTGTGAACCCTTTGCAGAAGTCTTTTTAATGGCCAAGAGACACAAAGGACTCCAAAACTGTAGCATTGTGTCATTGTAAACAAGGCTCACATGATCACTGTTAATAGAAAACAGCATTAAGTGTCTGTCCATAGATTTGCACTGATGTACTATTTATTTGAGTGAAGTTTATATGATTGGCATGTGTGTCAGAGAAGTTAGATGCCTTTGGATTGTTTGTTTTATTTTTGTATGTTATTTGTGCATAGATAAGCTGTATGTATTATAATGTGGGTCGCTTGCATCAGAATTAATCCTATTAAAGCTGCATTATGTTAAAACGTGTCTCACCGTTTTGTAGGCTGTGACAGAATTACAGCAGATGTGATCATTTTAGGCCTGACTGATTGTGTGCCTCTGATAGAACACTTTTGGCATTGTTGTTTTAGCCCAGGGCAACCTTTCAAAGAGCCACATTAGCCCAATTCAAAGCAAATTGAAATAAAAATAAACAGAAACAAAAACTTTGAACCATTTTTACAAAATGTAAACCAATTTGGGAAACACCTCTAAAATAACTAGGCAATATTCCTCAAAGTTGTGGCCCAAGATGAAATTTGCCCAAATTGGAGAACTGAACAAACACTTAATTTTTTGAAACATGGTCTAATAGTAACTAGCCCAGAAGCTGAGTTTTTCCTCTCTATCTATCTCAAATGCTCTATTTTATCATTACCGTCATTTCTGGATTATAAGCCGCTACTTTTTTCACAGCTTTGAACTATGCGGCTTATAAGGCAGTGCAGCAAAATTATAGATTCTCATAGACTATTAACAAGTGCGGCCTATATATGAACTTTATCATTTTTTTAACTTAAATCTTGTGGGTGTGGCTTATATTCAGGTGGCTCAATAGGGCAGAAATTACAGTAGTTTCCACAATGTGAGTGCTATTAACTAGGAGCATGCTTGAAAACAAATCTCATTTGTATCTCATTTGAAATGCATGTTCCCCTAACTTTTTGAAAGGTAATTTCTTATTCTTAATCTGACAGCGAAGAGCCACACTGGAGTCCTTAAAAAGCCATGTGACCCTTGAGCCACAGGCTGCACATCCTGTTTTAGCCTGTTTTGCCTATTCATTTTCCACCACTTGTTTCTGTTAGGATGATGGGTAACTGGAGCCAATCTCAGTGATTGAGGTGATGGGAGGAACCTGCAATCTCCATTAGAGAGATTGTGGGATATGGATTTTGTTCATACCCGTGGTTCAAACACAATTTCCTTATTTGAGAGTCAGTTAACAAAATATCCTTCTATTCTGAACCACACAGTGCTTGGGAACAAATTCAAAATGACTGTGTTAAGAAAGAACTCCACCAAGTTTGCCATTGAGCTACCTCAGCCAAAATAATTTTAAAAAGTTACAGAGCAACTTGAAAAGTCACTTCGTCATATTAGAATACATTTAAATGAATGCCAATTTCAGTAGTTTAGTATTTTAAATCTACATTAGTTTAAACATTAAACTTCACACTTAAAAGCTTGAACTATATTTAACCAGTTCTCACACCTTTCTATCATCAACCTGAAGAAGTTTAGTTTTGTTGTATGAGTAAGAAAGATGTTTTATAATAGAAATCTAATAGAAGTTAACAATTAACTAGTTTATAGTGAATGCCTTGCCCATTCAAAAGTTTTGATACCTTGTTTTGAACTGTTAATACCACTAGTTTCCTTCATCGTTCTGAAAACCTTGAATCAGGGGCCTTTCTATACAGTAGTTGATCACCTGCAATAACCTTACGACAATGTAGTCACTAATATTTAAAATATGAAAAACAATGCGCAGGTTTAAATCATCTGAAGTCATTTTAATCTTTTTCAACAAGTCTTTGAACATCCAACATGCTACTAAAGTGTTTCAGCAATGGCCTTAGCAACAGTCCAACAAAACAGAACAAACTGGGGCCACTGCTTAGCGCTTTCTTACAACCTCAACCTCCGAGGGCAGTGGGCGTCTGTACCGAAGATAGCGTTAATGTCGTCTGAAAAAAGCTGAACGTAAAAAGTAGAAAAGCAGGCATCTGTGTGTATAGCGTGAATATTCTCTTCTCTTTAACACCATCTGACAGTAAACTCTCCAGGGAATGAAGCGAGTTAGCGTGGTCTCTATGGCAACACGTGTAAAAGGCGTGATTTAGCTAGCCATTGCAAACGTTTTGTAGAAAAAAAAAAAAAAAACAGCATTTCTAAAAGGCATTTGGACGGATACGAGTGATGAACGATGTTTGACTATTGCCACTTTTAGGTAGAAATTGCTGAAATAAAAATATAAAAAAAAAAACAGAGAAATACAAAATAAAATACATTACATTATAAATTGCATTGTACAGTCACATACATAACTTAAAAAGATAAATTACACTTACTCTTTTGTAGTAAGTCAGTGCTTTGCTTGATCACTCCATTGTCCTCAAACATTATGGCTTGGGACTTTGATATTTATGGCTTGCAATGCCACAAAACTTCATACCATTTTTAGCACTGTTTGGGCCACTTGTTGTGCTTTATGATTTTATGTGCTGTCTCATTTTCTAGTATTGTCTGAAAACATATAGAATTGTTGTAAATACCCAATTTTATTTTTAGACTGACAATTATTAGATTGATATTAGATCAGCAGCCCCGTATTTCTCCGGGAGTCGCTACAAAACGCAACATCAAGGTAAACTGTAAATCTGACTTTTAACGTTATTAAACATTTTTTTTCACTCTTCCTCTTTTTGTCCCACAACTACAAGCAAACGTCTGTACAATTATTGCATCGTTCCATCGTGTGTGCCGTTTGTTCAAAGCACTGCATGTACTTGTATCTTCAAGCATTTTCAGACTGTATTCCTTCCAAAGTTACATTATAGCTGTAGTTTTCTATACATTGGACTCCACAAAGGGTCTTTTTGGTTTGACAGGAGAGGTAGGGCCCATTTTACGCTCAGTGGGCCGATCTGAGCAGTTGTGCATCACTGGCTTTGTGCGAGCGAGCCTTACGTCTACATAAGACGGGTTCTGACTGACTATCTGGACGGAGTTTTCAACCTTTACAGGTGTAACTTCATAGTAGTCATTTTGGTTGTTGTAATAATGGCCATTGTGAGCATTGTTGTTGCTTCGGTTATGGTAAGCAATTGAAGAAGGAAATGGTTGAGTGGGCGGAGCTTTACTCGGTGATGTTACTACAGTGTCTACAGACGAGACAGCCCAAGAGCGAGAAGGACTAAGACAAGTAGATGAAGTGGGTGGAGCTTGTGGCTGGTATTGTGGTTGTACCCTTGCAGTCTTATCTATAATGCCCATAAAAGGAGTGTTCCTCGAGGTACGTCCTGCCTCCCCAGGATAAGTACCTCCCCCTATCATTCCCATATCAGACTGAGCATTTGAGCCTAAAAAAAGATCATCATGGTAACTTCCGGTGAAAGGAGGTGGGTCTGGTGGCAAATCCACATGCTGGGCAGAGGCTGAAGTTCGAAAAGTGGATAAATTTGGTGGAGGTAATTGCCCCACAAGACTGCGGACGTTGACACTCTGAGAATGGATTAGCGGTCTGTTTGTAGCAGCTACAGAGGAAGAAGTTGGGTGTGCACTAAGTGGTCGTCGCAACCCTCCTTGGGGCTGGTACTGGTAATCATTGTATGCTTCAGATGGACCCATATTAGAAGATTCAGTTACTTCCATTGGATAATATGCCGCTTTGGACTGGTTTCGACCAAACTGGGCACCTTGGCTGTACCGATTCAAACCTCGTCCGTATGCTGTTGCAGGTCTGGCCTTGCAGTCTATGTCGTCTTGGTAAGATAAACCAGGCTGGAGTTGAAAACCTTCTCCAAGTTCAGCCAATTCTTTAGGCAAATGGGCAAACTGGGAATAAGCTGACCCCCCAAACACCATATTTGAATGCGCTGCAGAGGTGGGCTGGCTCGACCGCACAAGCTGAGCCTTGGCCGGTTGGAGCCATTGGCCTTGAACTGTGTTTTGCTTCTGAAAAGACCGCTGGTTTTGGAGATGCTGTTCGGGTGATGCATCGCTAACATGGACTGAGGCAGGCTTTCTGACATGGGGCTCACTCTGTGCTGGTGGACCGGAGAGGAGGCGGGGCTGAAATGGTGGGTGTGGCTTGGGGATGAAGCGGAAGGGGAGTGGACTGGGCTAGAAACGTGGTGGTACATGTGAGTTGGAGAAAGAGAGTTTGGAGAGGGACCACGAGGACTGCTGTGGCAGTCCAGACTTTGGATAACAGCTTCCACGTGACTGGTGTCTTCTTCATCCTCATCTCTGGAGACATTCTGCTGGTAAAGATGTAGGGGAGGGGCAGCAGAAGGGTCTTGCTGCTGCGCAGCCTGACGACACTCTTCTTTCACTCTGGACAACAGTCTCTGGATCTCGCGGTTCGAAGGACAGAGACGACTGGCTTCTAATAGGTCTTCTAGCGCAGCATGGTACTGCCTGATGTGTGACAGGAAAAAATAAGATTATTAGCAAAAAAGAGAACTACAGTTCAACCAACATGGTATATTCATAGCTATTACTAAATGTGTACCAATGAAAACAAAATACACTGACCACATATTTATAACACTAACAGCTTTTGCTGATCATTTCACAGTTAACATACTATTATACAAAACATCCAAATGGCAGTGTGCTTTTGTGCTTAGTTTACAAAATGTTCAGTGTTGGCAGGTTATTTTGGGTTTCAAGTTGTCATAGTTACCTGCGGCTGCGCTTTGCCCGGGCTCTGGCGTAAAAAGCTTCATATGATTTGGGTTTTAGCTCCAGTGCTCTGGTGGCAAACTCTTCAGCCACGCCAAAATCCTAAAGCAAACAAGTATTACTTTGTGCTGTGTTTTGTTTTGTGTGTGTTGTTTGACTACGTGACACACTACTTTTGTTTTTAGGTCATTTAAATTGTAAAAGAAATATTCTCTGGAATACAATTGTTATGTACTTCTTAAACAAATACATTAAATATGATGTAACCAAAATAAGACATATTAAGTTTTCCTACAATTTTCTTATTGTCCACCCATTTAAGAGAATGTTAGCTCTGTCCTATTCTCTTTGACTCAAATCAAATACTAAAAACAAGCCTTACATTCATTTTGCGACGACATCGTGAGAGGTTGAGCAGCACGGACACTCGGAGCTGTCGAAACGTCTTCGGCTCGTCGCTCGGAAACTTCTGGAGAGCTGACTGGTATGATTCGGCCGCCTCATGTACTTTCCCTTGCTGAACAAAAGCATTTGATCAGATTACTGTGATGGTGATCTTAGGTTACATTTGTCTGTAGTGCTGCTGGTATTACCTTGTACAGACGGTCCCCTTCTTGAATAAGTTTGCTCAGCAGAACCATCAAAATATCAGGTTTTGATGTGGCCATAGCCCAGGTGGCAGGTCCTACACAAAGACCGCAGTTCATGTAATCATTATCCTTCTTTCAAGCAAGTAAAAAATATTACACACTTTTATTTATTCTGTATTGATTTGTTGGTATTTTGTTGAATATACCGTATTTGTCTTGATAATGGATATATGTATGCTTTTTTGATGGTTGTCACCAACGTAGTGGTGTCTGTTTTTTTTTTTTTATTGAAAAACACTTTTCCATTATAGATGATTATTTCAAAATTGATTGCTTTGAATTTATATTTGATTTTACCCAGTGTAGAATTGTCTAGATTTTTTTTTCTTACCAGAAAAATCTATTCAAATATTTCAAAACAAATGTGGCAACACTACATACTATCTGTGTAGCAGTATAGTCAGTAGATGTACCTATCTGAGCTCCCTTCTTGAGCAGAGCAATGACTGCAGATGTGTTTCTGCAGCCAACAGCTCGATCCAAAGGACGCATCCCACTGCTGTCCACATGTTCCACTGACGCACCGTGATCCACCAAGTACTGCACCTGAACAAAATACAAATGTCTTACTGATTTTTGAAGTTTTATTATGCTAAAGAAAAACAACATTCAATAATTCTGATATTTTATTATAGTAAATGAAAACAAATGTAGGTATACTTTTAGTCAGCAGATGGCAGCACATCTGAAGCAACTGCATGCCTTTTAATCTTTCTGATAATCTGACTGAGCAACAACAGCAACAACAACAACTAAGTAACTAAATCAAAAGATAAAACACAACTGTGTGGAAAAAAAGAGAGAAAAAAGTAAGGCGTAAGAATGAAATAAAGTACCACTTCAGGATCCCCACAGAACGCGGCCAGATCCAGAGGTGTTCGTCCGCTCCGGTCAGCATGTGTGGTGTCAGCTCCTCTGTCCACCAGCTCTCTGACCAATGGCAGCTGACCTTTGAGACATGCCCAGCTCAGAGCAGTGAGCCCCTCTCGGTCACACAGATCCAGAGATGCACCTGTCAAAACACAGGCAGATTTTATGTATCTTCTTAGTACTAGATAGACTGCAGCTTAAGTATTGCAGTATTCAAACATATTTGCTACACTCTTATTTTATGATTATTATTCTGCATGATTAGTGTACCATGGTCAAGCAGCAGCTGTGCCGTGGACATGTGTCCTTCTGAGGCTGCCGTCATGAGAGCAGTGCGACCCTGTGGATCCACCATGTTCACCTCTGCTCCACGATTCAGCAGCAGCTCCACAACCTGCAGCACACAGAACATACAGTATATACAGTAAGTGTTTACTTAAGTGTTTGTGCCCAAATGTGTTTGTGTGCTGTGACTATTACAGGCCTCACCTGCCAGTGCCCTCGCCTTACACCGCAGAAGAGAGGGGCGGCTCCTTTGTGATTGGCTTTCTCCACAGCAGCTCCTCCATCCAACAGGAGTCTGCACACAGCCAGCCTGCCACTGCCCGCTGCAGCTGTCAAAGCTGAGAGAGATGTTGTGCTCTTTAAGTTTGTCCACGTGAGACTTCTGTATTTTTCATTTGGTTTCTTCTCAATAACTAAATAAAATGCCATGACTCACATACTCATTACAATCCAAAAGGGATCAAGCTATTTGTAAATTTTGTCAGCTTAAGACAATTTAAGTGACTGACAAGACACTGACATTTCTTTCAGCATACACAGTAAGGCTGGAAATGAATCTACACATTACCTGTCTCTCCCCACAGACTATCACATGTGTTGATCTCAGGTCTGTCTTCTTCCTCCGCTGGTAACTCCAGCAGGAATGTCACAGTCTGCACAGAGGCATAGGTTAAAGCCCATCGACTCCTTCACATTGTTCTGAATGCTGCTGCTGGTGATACTGTACCTCAGTGTGTCCCATGGTGGCTCCTGCTATCATAGCCTGCTGTAGCGCCTGGCCACGACTCGCCCCCCGCTGGCCACAGCATGCAGTGCAATACCAGTCTGTAGATTTGAGCAGGAAGCGCAGCACCTCTAGACGACCGCGCTGAGCAGCAAGGACCAGCACACATCGACCTGAACTGTCTGCATGGCCCACCTGAAAGAAAGACTAACTTTTCACACCAGAACAACCAGAGCAGGCAGTATTAAGATCTTCAAGGATACAGAAACTAAACCAGAAGTTAACCAGGACTAATTCCAGACTGTAGTGTAGTATAGTCCTGTAGTTGCTTTGTCGATTAATCAGTCAATGGAGTCTAAGGTTTTTTTAGTGGACCAATTATTTTATTTTGATTATAGGGATTTATGCTGAACACAGCAACAAAAAAGGATAAATCAGCTGAAGATTTTGGACCAAATCATTGGTCTAAACTGCTTCCTTGGAAATAAATACACTGTTTCCTATTCATTTTCTATACAAGTTGTTGTTTTTAAATTAACTTATTTGCCTTTTAAAATTTTTAAACACAGATTGTATCAAATCAATTTAATACTTTTTAGCTTCGGAGCTGTTGCCATGCCTTCTGTTTAGTTGATTAATCCATCAATGAGACATGTCTTGAGTCGATAAAGAATTGTTTCTGGTCAACTTCAGCCCTACTACACTGTATCTGTAAACTTGCATGAATATGGAATGTTACTGCAAAATCCTTTTTGCCTTAATTCGTTCTATGAACAGTAGAAGCAGCAATGGAGTAAACAAACATGACGTATAAATAGATTTTGGTACCAATTGCAATTCTGTGTTCCATCATGTATTAAAAAAAGTCTAATCTATTTATACACAAGGGGCTTGTAAAATTAGCTCCATTCATCAAGGACGCGCCTGAAATGTTGCACCTGCGATCAGGTGTGGCTATCGTGGCTGCCCTTTTGCATGAGCTATTTCCATATGTGAACAAAATATTTCACTAATAAATAAACTGACTGCTTGTGCATTTCCTTCACTCTTTTAAGGCTCATGTCTTGTAAAGAAAAGGTATATACAGAGAGGTTTGAGCTATGTGAAATCTGTAGTAAGCAGAAAGTGCTACCTTGGCTCTGTGCTGACTCAACATGGTCACAATATCCAAATGTCCAGCAGCAGCAGCAAAACCCAGTGCGGTCAGACCATCATTAGACTGAGCATCCACCTGACAAAAGAGAGATGAAGAAACAAGGTCAGAATCAAACTGCACAGTGCTACTGATCAAGTGTTTGAGAAATTTAGATTTTTTTTAACTACATATTATACTAAAAAAAATTTGAGTATGGTGATTGGAGCCTCAGGATTGACCATTTTATTTTATAATGCTGCTGTAATAAAGTGTTTTCATACAGTATACTGTATGTCTAGAGTCTGTAAAGTGATATATAAATATTAACATATCAATTATTCAACTAAACATTGGAGGTAAGTTCATTAAAAAAAACAAATACTACCGTTATTTAAAGTCAGACAAAAATGAACTACTATTGACTACGGATGTCACAATATCAAATTTTAATATTGTGATTATTGTGAGACAAAATATCACAATTTCACAATTATTCACTATTACGATTATTACGACCAAATAATTTTTTTTTTTTTAACACATCATTCTCCAGAGTTTGACCAATTTTATAAAATCAAATCTTCCAAAATTGTCATGATTATTATGCTTTTGTTCTTGTGATTATATTGGAGCTTGAATAATCACGATTATCGATTAATTATTATTTCTAGATTATAAAAAATTTAAGTTGACACCAAAAGAAGAAGATATTACTTTAGCTAGCTTAAAATTCGAGAATGCGTCTTGAGATGACTTTTACACATAAATACAGTTTCCTGTTTTAAAGTAGCGAATTATTTTTTTATTTGAAAGCTGATAAATGGGTACACAAAAAAATCATTTTAAAAGCTTTACCAAGCCCCCATTATAGCTGACTAATCGAATGGCAGTGTCACTCATACACTTATGACACCAGAAAATATGACACTTAACGATTAAGTTATTATTGGCCCTTCTGTATTGTTTTAGTACCTGTGCTCCATGGTCCAGCAACAGAGCCACAGCGTCCTTGTGTCCCAGATGCGCATGCACACACAGCAGAGGGGAGTTGTTCAGGACATCCGAGCGATGGTCTACATCTGCTCCAGCCATGATCAGCAGCCGGCTCACCTGCACGCAACAGCTTTAGAATCTCACGCTCATCTCATTCATCATATGGTCTAAAAAGTATGTTACCTTGATGTTGGGTGTGTAGAGGTTTCGTAGACAGGACAAAGCCGGACTCAGACTGCCTGTGCTGTAAGAGAGCCATAGCCCCTGGAGAACTGAGGAGGAGACCCCGAGTTTCTTGCTGAGGCCCTGGGGAGGCATCATGACAAACAGTTATGGCGGGGGTGAAGCTGTGTGAATATATGGCATTGTGAGGATGTTACTAAGTATACTTTATAGATGTGAGCCTTTAGGATGTGGTGTCCCAGCTCCAGAGTCTGCTGCCGATTCAGTTTACCCTCCAGTCTGCAGAGCCAGAAGGCCAGCAGAGTGTGCCCACTCCTAACAACAACACACAAGCATTACGCTGTGGTAGCAAAGCAAAACTCAACTAAGCTTAGCTCCAGAACAAGTACTTGTATTCTCAATAAAGATTACATGAATGGAATGAGATAATAGTTTAGAATGCGATGATGAGTTTGTTATACCAATGACCACGGTGTGCTACTCCAACACTTACCAAACTCAAATATGGCTCTATAGGGGAAAAAAAAATAGCCCGCTCCATCTCAAGACACTGTACGGTTGTTGTCTATTCAAGTCAAGCCTGGCTATACTTTTGTTCTAGGGAAATTGAAATTACTAATAGACCAAAAAAACAACAACATTGAGCTGGCAGCAATTGCCCTTGATAGTGCTTGATAGTCCCCAGGACTACAGATCTGGTACAGCATCTTTGCCATTGTGCTTAATGTAATTGTACTTTGTTCTTAAAAAACATTACCTTTACCTATCACTAATAACTACTGTATTTATTTATTTTTTTGGCAAAGCATAGACATATACATTGCCCCCCACTAGAGCAGAGATAAATGTAAGCAAAAACGACTGATAAAATAAAAAAAAAGCACATAAAAAAAAAAGATAACAAAACAACGACAATGGATGGATTCATGAAAAAAAACATGCGTTCACCTCAACTAATAGTTGTTTCTGAGTTATATTTAAAGGCTGCTTTGCGTACCTGGGATCACAGAGAAAGCGATCGTCTTGCCCCTCCTCTCTCCAAACCAACCACTCCCTGAACGAGGCATGCTTCAGCATCCGGCTCCCATCGCTCCTCCACATGAGGAATGGAGAGAGCTGCTCCAGTCTCTGAGCAAACTCAGCCCAGGGCAGGGCTCCTCCAGCCACAGCACTCGCATTCACCGCCTCAAACAACTGATAAAACAAGACAGGCTAATAGTATAGAAGCAATATGTTATGTCTGCTACGAAAGCATGTATGTACAGTAGTTCAGTACCTGCTGGTCTGTGAGCGGGTGCAGGGAGGCTGTGGCGACGTTGAGCAGAGGCAGGACTCTCTGAAATGAAGACTGTGTGGGGAATCTGATGTTCAGCTGCAGCAGATAAACTTCTGCTAAGCTCACAGGAACCACCTACAGGACCAGGGTCAAAAGTCAGATTAGATTCTAGTTAAACAGTTCGAAACAGAATCGAATTAAAAAAGAATATTGATCATTTTTAATGTCTCCCTGCAGTACAGAATAGCTTTTGGCAAAGTAAATTGTTTGTTCTCAAGTGGAACAGTTTGATTTGATAGTTTCAGATATTTTTGTCACCTTGAAGCTGGAGCTCTTGAGCACCAGATAGCCCCCCTCGATCAGGTCCAGTGTGAGCTTGAGGTACAGGTAGGAGCCTCGACTCAGACTCTTGAGGTGGCTGATGAGCTTAGCCAGGGCTGTGTTGTCCAGGCGACCATTTCCCAGGGACACATTGCTCTGAATCTCTGCACTGCTGTGGATACGCTGCATCAGGTAGCCCTGGGAAAACACAGACGTCAGTGACAGGAACAGAACCACGGGAGTTCAAACTGAGAGCAGACTGTTACCTGCAGGTCCTGTTCAATCGCACTGTTCTCCTCCATCTGGTCCAGTGAGATGTGGTGGAAAGGCAAAGACTGTGTGATGTCCTGAATAAGAAGACATCATATGAAGAACAAATGACTTTGCAAAGAACAAAACAATTTTCTAACATATCGAAACTGCAGTTACTCTTCATGCAGAGTACATGATCTTTTTCTAATTTAGTCATTAGTTTCCTTATTAATTAATCATTAATTAACTATACGGCTATACAGTACACTTAGTAAACAAGTTTTATGATGCTTAGTGCCATTGCTTTGTCATTTTTCATTTCACCAGTCTCCAAACGATGCACCGCTACTGCGAATAAAATGTGATTTACATGGCCAAAATACAGTATATTGATGAGCGTCATCACTTAACAGCCTTGGCAGCAGCAGCACACAGAATAGTTTAAGTTTGTACCTGTTGGCCAGTGCGGACAGTAGTGACAATCTTCAACCATGGAGGAAATCTCTGAATGTTCCGACTGAGGAAGGAAGCTAGGGTGTCGCCATAGTCTGGACGGTGGAACTCTGCTTCGTTTAACCCATCAATCAAAATGATAAAGCCTGTCCGCTCAGCCTGGATCTTCCTCTCTAGAGAAAAACACACCAAATATCACTACATTGTCTGTGTAAGACAAGCATCAAATGGCACTAAATGTACCTTTGTAGAGCAGGTCTAGTGGTTCCAGTATTCCCTTGACTAGTGCAGCACAGGGGTCTTGGATGCAGGAGCGCAGACTGAGCATGCTCTGCAGCTGGGGGGAATGGTGGAGCAGCTCTCGATACGAGGACAACTGAGGACTGGAGCTCAGCATGGCGGCCATGTTGTGGACAAACTCTGGGACAAGACAAGTGTGGCAGTTGTCTGCCTGACAAAAGTGATAGGACACCACCTGCACAAATACAAACACGTTTCCTGGTGAGTTTTGAACTAGCCACTAGTTGTTTTGTTTTTTGCTTCAGTATTTTGAAACAGGTTTATTAAACTTGGGTTGACAATTCCGCTTTAAAGCTGAAGAGAATTTAACTAAAACTACTACTACTACTACTACTACTACTACTACTCCTCTTACTGTTTTTATTTTATCTTTAACATTTCCAGGAGGATTGTGCATTTTTATCAGATGGTGGAGAAGAGTTAGAAAAAAAAAAATGGTAAAAACGCCACTGTGTCTTGTGCACACCCTTAACAGGTTAAAGATATTGCTGCATGAGTGAAATTGGATCCATATCCTAATCTGTCTTTAAAAAATAGCTGTGCTCCCATGACAGTTACTCATCCTGATATGATCTGCCTTACCTGAGTAAATATTTATCTTATTCCTCCACTGTTGACATTGGAGTAGCTTAAATCCTATTAGGAATTGTATCCATCATACTGCTGTTCTGCTTTTGCATATTTACATAGCAAGACTCAAAATGGAGGCTCTTTTTTTTCTTTTCTTCTTTCTTTAAAGCATTTACTCAAGTGACATCTTTGTCTCACACATGAAAATGCTAAATTTGAGGTGGTGCATATTGAGCTTTGTGGAATACTTTTTATCTGCATTTTCAATAGTACATTAAATGCCTTTTGCTCACAAATGGTTTATTCATTTTTTACTTATTTATTTCAGTTTATGCAAGCAATTTAGTACCTGAAGTCCAAAACATTGTGACATTTTTTATTAGTTGCCAATTGATGCCTGCCTGAGCCAAATAACTACTTCTAAGATCACATAGCATGTTTTGAAGTCTGTATCACCCAAACAACAGTAATACGTTTACTGATAATCTCAATAATCAGTGAATCAATTACAGTATTTTCTGGACTATAAATCACACTTTTTTCATAATCTCACTGGGAGTGCGACTTGTATTCAGGTGCAACTAAAAAAAAGTGAATTTGTGAATTTGTGAACTATTAATATATTATGGGTCCTGACCGGACTCTCCCTACACTCTCAAACACAGTGAGGGACAAATGCAGTTTCAGGCGCGCTGCTGGTCCTGCCACTGAGACACTGAGCCTGCAAGGTGCAGACACTTAGATTTGATGAATGTCAAATGGACACAAAACTTATTGCAGATAATTTAGTGATTTTTTAAGAGCCGATTTATGCAGAGCTTAGTCATTTTTTGATATGCATCTTGTAGTTTTGCCTCATGCTAGCAGCCCATGGCATCTGAGCAATAATCTCTGGGTCACAAAAAAACTCAAAGAAGCGAGACTGAAAAACATGTCCCGTGTCTGTCCTTGGTGTCAGATTAGGTCAAATTAATTTCCCCAAACAAGTGCAATTTAATTTCCCCAAAAAAGTGCAATTTTAAGCTCTGGAGCTTATCGTCCAGAAACTCAATATTTTTTGTAATTCTTACCTGTCCTGCGAGCCTCTTCAGCGCTTCCTCCTGTCTCCTTTTCAGCTCTGGTGTGCCAGGGCAGCTTCCCTCTCTTCCCTCATCTGCTCCTTCACCTCGTCCCATTGAATTATGGGAAAACTGTACATTTTCAGCATCTAAGTCAAAGCAGAAAAAAATAAACGCAGGTACTTTTAACAAAAAGATTTATTCAAAGTGCAGCTGTCTGTCTCTCTTACGTTTTGGTAGACCCTGGTTATTAGCAGCAGTTGGCCACATGCGGTTCCCGTGACAACTTAGAGCGACGAGTCGCGCAATAATGGCCGTTTTTCCGAAGCCCATGTTGCCAACGATCAGCACGCCACGACTTTTTGCAGGATCAGGGCTACGCAGACAGGCATCTACTTCCTGGAAAAGCCACTCCCTCCCCGTGAACAGCCAATCACCAGTCAGCCCGGGAATCTCAAAGTGAAAGGGCTTGAGGTTGAGGGAAGGAGTAAAACGTACTAAAGAAGAAACAGTAAAACATAACATTATTGTAAATGTGTAGTTTAATACAAAATATCTTTTAAAACAAGGTATCTTTTAAAACACATGTGATTACCTCTGTGTTCCGGTTGACTACGATTCCCAGAATTCTGTCTGGGCATCCTGAGTGACGTCCTAGAAGGGATATGTCTCTGTTGTTCATCCAGGTAAGCCAGATCTTCAAGGTGGGCAGTGCTGGTGGCTGGAAAAGATAAGAACTCAATTTACCTCTCTTAAAACCAATATTAGCATAAAGCCCTTGGACAACATAAAAAAATAAACTGAAAATTATTAAACAATAATATATACAGCAAAAACAAAACACGATAGTGACATAATAGTAACATAATAGTAACATATTGTTTTTCCACTTCAATGCCTATGTACATCCATGTAATTTCAGTTTGTTTAAATGTGAGCTACAATGGAAAAAGAAGAGAAATCAAGATAAAATGTTCCTGTACATTTACACAATTAGGCAACAATCAACAAAAACAGTGATGGAATTTTTACTTAGAAATACACAAACTCGATGTGAGAAGAAAAAACTATGACTTGAATCAGTGTTAATTACACCAAAATGACACTAGAAATGTGGTTCAGCATGGCAATTATCAATATCGGCTCAAAAGAAAAAAAAAAACAATAATGTTGACCAATCTCCAGCTTAAACTGACCTATTTGTGCATCTGCAGGTTCTGTTTGACTAATTTTATAAGTGACCTTGAAGGATGGAAGCAACGCGAACTAAAACGAGCTTTTTCCGGTTGAACGCTTTACAAATTTAACAAGCTGTAAAAAGACAATGACAGGTTTTATAGAACAGAGCGTACAGATAGTGGAGAGGCAGAAGCACTTCCTGTGACATCTATTCTACTAGTTTAGGATTTATAAAATGTTTTCATGAAGAAGCTGTCTTTTATTACTTCTTAATATCAGAAAATATCACCTGATGGAACAGTCACATCACTGACCTCAACACATTGATACAATTACATGTTGGATAGTAAGTGATAAGAACTTTGTGTAAAAATTCAATTAGAAGCAGCTTTTCATACACAGTCAAGTGTAAACAGTTACATGTGCATAATCACAGTGTTCATGCAGCCTATGTTACAGTACACAACAATGACAAACAGTAAAAGTGGCAATAGTAGCATTAAAATTAACAGGAAATTGATTGCAATGTAAGTGTAAGAGTCAGATTATTGATTTAGTGAAATTATGGTAATTGTTAGTTAAAATTAGTCTTTCCATCAAGTTTTTACCAGGTTAATCATCCACAAAACAAACATTTATTACAGAGTAGGACTTTGTAGCTCAATGAATGATTAGCCAACAAAATGCTAACGTTGTACTTCTCTATCTAAACCCATTCACAAAAATGTCCAATTTAGATCTTAGATAAAATACATATTTCTGAACCGCTAAATTGCACAAAACACTTCTGCAATTGTAAATAATAACATTAGAAATACAACGTTCCATAAAAGCTATTATGTCAGATATACTATACTATTAGAAATCAAAGATGACATTTCTAAACTTTCTAGAAACTCACCAATGTACAATCGCAAACTCCAAATCCATTCTTGCTGAGAAAGCCCGTTCACTGCCCTGTATCCTGTCAGTCCGTTTGTGAATTGTATCGTCATACATGTCATTTCCTTCCTCCAGAGCAGTCACGGTTTTACTTGTTATAAACGCAAAGAAAAGACGCTAGGGACAATGAAAAATTGACTAAGTATAATAGTTTTTTAGATTGTATCTAAGTAAAAACTAAAATATGCTATGACTGTAAAAACCTGTTGGGTTTATGAGTTGGACCTGTGTTGTTTTATAATTGACAGATGGAGAAATTGCACTGTAAAAGGGTGCTGTGTCTGTTTCCCACAGTCATTAAAATTGTTGTGGGAAACAGATGCCACTGTAACATTTAAAATTTTTCATACTGATTATTGCAGAAGCCTACTGCAGCTACAGTAACAAGTATGCACACACAGTGTGTTTTTGACAACTATTCTTATTTTGTGACGTACTAGTAAGTCATTCACTGTCCAAACTGTCAAAATGCAAAATGAAGCCAAAACCAACAATTACACAGGGCTGACTGTAAGCCTAAAACTGAACGTCATTTCATACAAAAATATGACATTCTCATTTTTTTTTAAAAGGAAATAAATTAGTAATTTTATTTATTCACATCATTAGCAACAAAGTTTAAGTATAGAACCTATGTTCCAGGTCTATGTGTATAACATAGACATTTGTCTTTATTTCATATGACGCCCTAGATAGCTTAATTATGTACTAATAGGTTTCAATTCTCAATAAGCTGGAGATCTCCCAAAAATGTTGCTTACATTTTTTTAATGGTACAATTTTTTTCTTACTAAAAGCAATGAAAGAGAAATGAAATTTGTCTCTTACAAAACAAGAAGCACTTTTGAACTTAAAGTCTTCTGCTGTGACAAAATGTAAATCCAGCAGCATGAACTCAGATTCTGCACATACAGTATGCAGTGACAGTGAGTGATGGATTTCCTTCCTGACAGGAAAAAGAACGCACTACACAGCGGACAGAAGCACACACTGGCACACACATCTTACCGGCCACAGAGTTGGGGCGGGGCATGAGGTAGAGTGGGATGGAGTGGGTGGAGCTTGAGGAGCGGTCTGGGTGTAGTTTGTTGAGGCTGTAGGTGGAGGCGGACATGTTGTCTTCGGTTCTGTACAGGAAGCCGTTATTATTCCCGCTCCTCGGGGTCACCATGCTGGACGATGACGTAGAAGCCACGACATGTCGTCCACTGCCCTGCGGCCACAGGTTAAGACTGCTGTCGTGGTAACCGTTACCGTGGTACTTGCCATTGTCATCTCTCTCCACAGCTGACTCGGCAGAGTAGCTGGTCAGTGTGGCTACAACAACAAAAAAGTTAGAGTAGGTTTTAATTTGAGGTAGTGGTGTCACAATATATAGGACTTTCCAATTAATACATATTTTATACCACGACATAAATACACTTTTAGGCAGTAATTTATCAATAAACAAGCTGTGATGAAGGTCAAGAACATTCTAAAGTCTTTCACAATTGTGAGATTGTTCTGTGTTTGTTTTGATATTGTTGTTTGCTGAACGTTACTTTTAGTATAGATCAGTTTTTGATTTTTTTTTATTCTTTTGACAAGGTCAAGGTGATTGGTGACCAAACTTTCCAACTAGGACTGCAAAAAAAAAAACTAAGAGGAAAAATCTTAGTGGGGACAGAGCCTTTTCTGTTTCTGGTCCAAAACTGTGGAAAGCATTGCCCCTGCACATCAGACAAGCTGAGTCACTGTCTGTCAGCTCTTAATATACTTTTTTCCTATTTACAAAAGCTTTTCTTTGAAATGCTGACTTGATGGCTGTACTGTTTATAGTTTGTGTACTCCACTCTGATCATCACAATAAGGGTAGTATTTTTTTTGTTCAACTTTGACATTTTAGGGAATTAAGCAAGAATTGTTTGGGCTAAATCAGGCCTGCAGGTCATAGGTTGGATACATGTTATTCAGTGTCAGATTTAGTATCATTTCTTTATGGGGTCTTAATAAACAGAATCATGTTTGAAAAGATAAAGGTACATACTTCAATAACAATAGGTATGTATGAGCATTTTCTAAGCCTATTCAAATATACAGTTCAAAACCATAACCAAATAATGAAGAAAGATCTATCTGAGACTTGTAAGTGTCACCTATAATACCACTGTCCCTGCTGTCCAGCGTGGAGGAAGGGGAAGTGATGGAAGCGTAGTTGGACGGGGCATGCTTGTTGTTGTTGTTACTCTCTCCTCCAGCAGGTGGCTGTAGTGTGGAGCAGGGGAGGTGCTGCTGCTGGCCAGGCTGGAGGATGGAGAGATCCTCTGGGGAGAAGACCAAAGCAGACAGTGGAAGTGATAAATCAATACAGAATTACAATGAGGGCAAGGAAGCCGCACCATGGCTCTTTGTATAGATTTGATTACAGCACAGCATAATGGGAACAAATCAGTAGTTGTGATTTTATACATTTGGAATTTTAGCACAATAGATCAACAATCAACAATGTAGTAAGTCTTCAATGTTCCAAAGCGGTGTTGTACCTGTCCATCGTCCTGAGGGTGAGGCACAGGGTCTGAGTCTCGAGCTACAATCTTGTCCCCCAATAAGAATCCCAGCCTGGTCATTAATGCATCTGCAGCTTCATCGACCGACGGCGGTGGCCCCAACTCCTCCTCCTCACCTGGAAACACACACAACACCCAGGTTTTTGTTCAACGATTAATATATATCTTCTCCTTCTTTTAGGATTTTTTTTTTTTTTTGCAGTGTGTGGATTAAGTCTTTTGAGCATTTATATTTGATATGCTTGTGTTAAGAAGAAGCAATTTTAGTTTGTGTTTTAGAAGTGCAAACAAACAAATATCAAGTTAGAGTGATTTTAGTTTTTCTTTTTAAGTAGAAGACACAAAAAGTCTTGGAAACATGCAAGTATGAGTTTTTAGGGAAAGTCTTGCGGAAAAAAATAAATACATAATAAATTCTATTAATTTAAGTTTTAAGGGTAAAAATAACTATTCTTCCTTAGTGATTGTATGGTTGAAAAATTTCAGTACTATTACAATTTTTAGAATTTTTTTTGTAACTCAATGAAATTTTGTATTGGCTAATGAATGAACAATTGAAATGAATCTTTCAAAGTGTCTGATATATGTGTGTGTAAAGAAGTAGTTTTGAATCTAAGTTTTTAAGTAGAAAAAACATGAATGCCTAAAGTAGAGTCTTCTAACTATAATAGTGTGAGCTTGCTATAGCCCAGGCCACTTAGAAAAGTGAAACAGCAAAAATTAGCATATTTAAAAACGATTAATCAAATGCCAAATTAAGCACCATTGAATGAACACTAAAAACCAATATTGTCATGACATGTGACTGGAATCTATGTAACTGATAACTGTAAAGCTAAATGGCTAAGCAGCACAATTCAATGCAAAACAGATTTGTTGTAATTCAATAAAATCCCAAAACGTCACACAAAAGCTGGTGCTAAAATGTGTCAAGATACTTTGATCACAAACTTTAACTGAACTATTTCTGCCTCCATCTTCATGAGCTTCAGACCCCACCCATGTACCCTGTTGCCATGGTAACTCAAAAGCCTATCTTTCTATTATGGGATAGAAAAGCTAAATCATTAAATCAGATCAATCCAGTATGTAAGTAGAACAAAGTGTAGAAAGAAGTTACATACACACAAATCCTGTACTGTAAGTGAGGCCCAGTGGAGCGGCACACTGATTGATCTCTGCATTAATATATTCACTATCATGACCTAAATATGCCAAGTATAGACACATGCTGGCACGCTCCGACGCACACAGAAGCCACAGCCACAGCATGAAAGCTCATATTCTCTGTCTCTGTAATTACGGCTATGAACTGCTGACTGCTAGAGAGAGAGAGAGAAAGCAGCATCTCAGAGCAAAACTAGGCAAACAAAAAAAAGGCCGAAACATGCAGGCGTGTGGTCAGCCAATGACAGGGTGCGCAGGACGTTTTTAGAATGGAAAGGATCACAGACAGACTGAACATTCTTCCATTTTGTTATTCCTAACTGCACAATGTGACAGTTTCTATTGTTTGATCATTTAGTTGATGCTTTTTGGTAGCAAAACATGGTTAGTTACAGAATAAACCAACCAGACTGTCAATAATCTTTTTGAGTGGGATTGGATGAGCTCTTCAAAATGAAGGAATATATGTGGGAAAATGTGGGAGACTATATAAATTAATTTTCTTTCAGTCCATTCACTTACTAATATACAATGCAATCTGGATGTATTGACAACTTGATTTAGGTTACAGCTCCCCACCAATTGAGTAGATATATATTCTAGATTTCTACAGGAAATGAACCAGACTTGACATAGAAACTAATAGAAATCCAATCTAGCTCTTTGTGCTCTGAGTAAGTAGTTTTTGTGTATTTTTCCAATATTGTACCAGTCAGCAGAATTGTCTGTGACCTATCAAAGATTCATGTGGTCACTCAACCAAAGGCAATGTTTTCTTGGTTCTTAAAAGGCAACGTGTCACTTTGAAGGGCAAACATATTACAATAATAGATCAATAAATAAGAAACAAGCAGACTCTCGTATCAAGGCCACCAGTATATGACTGACAAGACAAATGACTTTGTGTCTTCAAATGATTTGATGCCATGACGACAGAATAATTCCAGACCATAAAACAAAGGGACTCACATGCTGAGCAGTACAGGTAAAGTCAGTGAAGTCGAACATACACAGAGCCACAACTAAAACGAACTGTGTTCCAAAAGAAAACAAAATGGAAGCTGTTACTGAAGAGCCTATGCAGCTGAAATATAGATTATAATCTCATTGTCAAAGTTTCTTGGGCTATGAAGAAAGTTGAAGAAACTTAAAGTAATACATTCAGAAGAGAACCTCATCACTGCCCCCTTAAGACTGGAGTCAGTATTGCAGGTCTTTTCAGCTCAAAGCTGCTTCTTGCCATGTTTAACTGTTCTCTTTTTAGAACATGAGCGTTTTGTGCTGTAACATTTTGTATAAATGAATAAGTATTTATTGATTGATTATCAGCCCACCTTCTTGATCTGTTGTTCTTCTTCCTCCTCTCTCGGCTATATTGCTACTGGATTCGAGCCAGTCTCGTCGTAAGTCTGGGCTCTCATCATGTGACAGACAGCAGCACACGTAGAACAGCAGGCACTGAAGAAGCGAACAAACATGGCCGACTACGTGCGCCGCCACCGCATCAGCGCAGCATCCGCAGTCATCCTCCGGTCTCCGTTGGCGACGTGAAGAACAGTCAGATCGACACAGTTTAATTCTAGAGCGAGCACAAGCCTTTAAAATGGTTGCTGTGCAATCCATTTTGACTCATTAACTTTCAAAATGTGAGTTGTTTTTGAAGAGGAGGCGGAGTTAAAGATAAGTCATTGTTTACAGAGTTTTTGTGTATTTGTCTCCAAATATAAGCTCAAACTATGTTTTTCAGATTTCTTCTTTTGGTCCAGAGCTCCTCCTTTTTTGCAAGGTACAAAGGATCAGGGAGTAGGTTATGGAGCCAGGAATGTGATAAAAAATCTTTCAAAAATAAGAACATTAAAAAGTTCCAAGATAAGTTAGCATGAAAACTACAACAAAGTAACTTTGTGAAGGCTAGTTACTGCTGCATTGGAAACAGCTCAAGACTCACTGGCAAAGCCATATAAAACTGACCACCACTCACGGCACAGATGATGTAGCGCTTGTTAGCCAAAAATCCTTCTTCAGTCGCAGGCAAGTTTAAAACTTGCAGAAGTAAAGAGACTGGAAGTGCATGTTTCAAAAAAGAGTTGCTTTGCCCAAGATGAAGTTTCAGTGGGTCAAAAGCACAAGAAAAAGATGTCCAGAAGATTCAGAAAGTTTTTGTCTTAACAGCAGGACCTCCATATCTGGGCTGAAAGGCGACCTCCCTCGTCTGACTGCACCGCAAATCAAAGTCCCCTCCTCCAACCCGCCTGCGCTGCACACGCACACATGCAGCAGGAGGAGCTACGCTGTGTAATCTCTTACATGCTCAGGCATTCGAGGAAAAGTTTACCTAGAAACTGAAAACTAAAGGAGGGCAACAGAAGGAGAATAAGGAAAAAACACTGGTAGCACCTAATACCCAAATACATTCAACCTTTTTTCTCCAACTTTCTTCTTTTATTGTACTATTATATAATAGTATAATAGTTCCTCTTCTTAGTGTTTAAGTGCTCCATCCCTTTCTCTCTCTCACAACATTGCACAAAATACACAACAGTAACAGTTTCATCAAAAAATGCTCTAAGAAAATGAAGCTCGGACAGCAAAGCATCACGCCCCTTTACAATGAAGAGCAGTAAGACGGTACAGATTTGCACGGTCCGTGTCTCACTTTGCAGCCTGTGTTTTGACAGAGGAAACTACAGGGGAGACCCAGGGAGAGACGGCACATGTTAATGTTTAGGAGAAGTGTGTCAGCTCAGCCCTGGGGAGGAGGAAGAGGAGGAGCTGCAGAGTAACCCTGGGCTTAGGTTACATTTGCCTTTCTCCTTCAGTCTAACTTGTACACAGATGATCAGATGAGCGGAGTGTGTGGTGACTGTCTAAACTCTATTCAGAAAACCACTGTCAAGTGACAGCCAAAATGTATTATTACAGTTACATTCAAAACTGTCTTTTTTTTTTTTTTTACCCATTTTCAAACTAATTTTAAGTTAGTACGTAGATACACTGATAAGCTTAAATCATTGAAATACAGGAAGTGGTCTACTTTTTTTAAATCTTTGAATTTTTCTTGATATTGCTTTGCATCTAGAGCTAATAATATAGTTTTGTTTAAACTGCTTGATTGATTGGCGCAGTTGAGAATATTGGAGACTTTTGGTCAGCCCAGTCTCAGAAGAAAATGTACAAGAAAACATAGCGACATTTTCTTTGGGTTTAACAGGTAAATCTTAACATACCCCAAGCCCTATTCCTAAACTCAAACAAAATGTCGCCACGTGGCTTCAACCAAAATTCGGTTATTTTACGTTTTGATTTTTCGCAACATATTTTTAAATAAAAAATGCTCATCTTACATTTTTGACATTTCATAGTATACTGTATTTACATTTTCTTCGGAGACTGTATTGCTTTTTGTCGTAATTTCAACTGGAGAAAAAAAACAGGCTTTTCAAAACAAAAAAGAAAAGAGCTTAATCTTATTTCAGTTCAATTAAAGGCCAAATATTATTCAGATTTTTGCACTTTTTATAATGTTCTTTCATCACCAAAATCAAATGTGAAGTTGTATTTTGCTTTATCCACCTCCATTTGAACCAGCATGTTTAGGTTGTTTTATTTTCCCAGACTAAAACACTCAGTTTCTACCTGTGATGTCATTAAGTGAAAATACACTAGGTGCTTCCTTGTGTTTTAAACTTCAAACACATAATACTGAATAACTTCAGCTTTGTACATGTCAAACTTTGCTAAAGCTATTGTATTAGCCTTGTTCAAACTGATTCAATTCACAATTTAACAGAAAACCCCAAAAGGTTTCTTTATAGTATTCTTAATAAAGAGAAAGATAAACCAAAAACATTATACAAAAATACTGTATACAAAGACATAAACTTAAGGTTATTCTAATAAATTTTTGAGCAAAAAAGGTTTGTAAAGAATTTGTGAATGAAATCAAACACAACTTTAGGGATGTTTTTCTTGAAATAATGTTTTAAAATAGCTAAAAGCTCACAGAAGTCAATATTAAGTAGTATTGGACCACACAGTATTGGATCACACGTTGAAACAAAACATTCTGAGCTTTGCAGAAGAAGAAAGCAGGATTCCTCAACCATTTTGAATGAAAGAAAACACACCAGTGGGAACGACTATCTAACCTGGATAAAAGCTCACATGAGTCAGTTTTGCGTAATACAGTGCCCTTAACAACTGAACAAAATGTACTGAATATGTTAACATGAGGGTAAAAGTCAGGACAAAGCAAAAACACATCATGACAAAATGCTCGTAGAATTGTTCATGTTCTAGTTGAAAACAAGAGTCAAAGTCCTCTGAACAGAAAGCACATTTTGCAGGTTTATTAGTTTGCGTTTCCCTGTGTGTAATTGTGCATCTTGTTTGTTTGTGGATCATGTTACACGGTCAGTGCTCCTCCTACCTGCTCTCTTGGCCAGCCGAAGATTAAGCAGAGGAGAAGATGGCAGTGACCGAGTGAAACCATCCATTATTCTGTCGGATCCATCGGACTCAATGCTGCTGCCACCTGGGAATGACATTATGGAAAAGGAAGTTGAACAAAACAACAACAGTGCAGTAGTAACGTGTTTCTCCAAAAGTCTGTTAAAATTCATCAATAATAGCAGTGCTAACAATCAGCTAAAACAGGGGTGTCAAACTCAGGCCCGGGGGCCAAATTCGGCCCTCAAGAAGATATCATGTGGCCCCTGAGCATGATTTCAGATTATTATTGATTGTGGCCCTTATATTGCTGAGATGTGACTATTAAATGTAATATGCACTGGAATGCAGCAAAAAGCATACAATCTGTCCAAAGTTTTCTTGCAATAAAATTTCAAGAAAACTTGTAATTTCATTGCAACTTAATGTAATGTGACACAATATAATTCTGGATATACAGTAAATGTGTTGTATTAGCTTTATACAGCCCTATTGCCATACTTGAATTTAACTGGCAGCGTTTTCACACCTGACACAATGTAAACATTTCACCTGGGACTGCCTGTGTGCTTCTAAAGGTGGGAATTTTGGGTGCAAAGCAAAAAGCTAACACATAAATGAACTTAATTATAATGTGGACAATTTTATAAGATAAATTAAATACCAGACCATTTAGTTTGGTACTGTAAAAAGCTAGTTCAGTTTTATTCAAACATTATTCATAAAGTAAATTTGAGCAGCAAATAGTGTTTACCCCAGTGTATTATGTGAAAGTCTGAACATGTGAAAAAGATGATCAAGCTGTAACTTACACACAATTGTGCCAATTAAATATTTAATTATTTCAGCACACCTCTACTAATTCTCCATAGAGAATGACAAGGGATAAAAGGGACTCTCTAAGTATGAGGCAAACCGAAACGAGAGAAGCCGCAGCGTGAAAAGGCCAACCTGCTCCAAAGAACACACATAGAGGTACATTTTTTACTTTAATTTTTTGCTTCTTTTTCAAAAGCACACCTTTTACACTCTTGTCACCCATATCCTGTAAGAATAAAAAATGTGGGTGCTTTAAAGTCAACTTATTTAATGTAAATTGGAAAAAAAAAATACAAATTGAGATTGAATTATGAGGTTTCTCATGTGTCGGCCATTCATAATTGTCTTCATCAAAATTGTACACATAGTGTCTTTTCAACTTGTAAGACAGAGCCATGAAGAGTTACCATACGGCTGTCTTGGATGAGAGCTGCTTGTTTGTGCAGAAGCAACTTCTAAATCTGCAAGAACATCCAAAAAAATACATTTATGTGAAAACCAGTGATGTGTGGTAGTCGCAGTTCTACATGGTTAGAAAGATTTACATACAGTACATGCTTCCATTTTCACAATTTGAAAATTTGGTATTCCCGTTTTAAGAATAGGACAAATCCAACACATACAAACCAGAACAAGTCATTCCGCTGCGTTCACTCACCACTGGTTGTGTTCTTGCGACCCTTGCCTCCAAGAAGCATCTTCAGACTGTTCCGAAACATGATTGGACACTTCTGCAAAACAAAACAGAAATACTAAATGTAAACAAAGGTGCTCAGTTTCATTTTAAAATCAGCCGTTCTGGTAGCACATCTGCCTTACTGAGTCTCTCTGGCTGGCTGCATACAAAGAAGTCAATGTTTGATGGACAGGGGCTTTGCTAAAATCTGACTCTTATCCAGAGGCTTAGAAGCTCACAAGTCTGCCATCTTGAAGCAGTAAAGACATCAATCAAACCAAATCACATGACATGAGCAAAAAGCAAGGAAAGCAGCCACCTTTTTCACCCCCATGTGACACCCAGCCAAGTCACTGAATATGAAAAGGATAAAGATGACAGGTGAAATGGAGGAGTTAAACTATTTACACCAACTCAGACAAATAAAACGCAAACTGATGTACAACTAACAGATTGTTGAACTAATCATCAGCTATTTAAATAATCAAAAAATCATTTGGATGGCAAATTTCAAATCATGTGATGAGAGGAGGTTTTTAGACTCAGACAAGACAGTGTTTACTTTAAAATAACAATAAAAATATTCAAAATTGTGTCTTTAATAGAAAACATTTTTTTAACATTGGTAAGTGTATCAAATTCTTATCACAATATAAAAAAGAACATTTGCAATAACGATGTAGTGAAAGTTGGCGTTCACAGTTTCTAAAATTACGCGTTTGGGCCTTTTTAGTTACGCTTGTAAGTTCTCTACATTTTATTTCTTTCATTATTCATGTTTTAGCTTCTGCACAGTCTCCTCAGTCTGGGCTTCCATTGCTCTTCTAGTTTGTGGATTTTGATGGTCAATAGGGTGTCAAAAATATCGATTCGGCGATATATCGCGATACTCGATCCCGATACTCGAATCGATACTAAAATTCGATATCGATTCTTTTGATGACGTCATGCATATTAATGAGGATGCTTTGTAACCTTGATTTCAACTGAATTCAATGTCAATAATGGTTCGAAATGTGCATATTCAGCCAGGACAGTAGGGGCAGCACTGTCTTTAAGAAGACAATCTTATGTTAACCTTGGCACACAATTTATTTCATAACATTTAGTTTTTCAGTGTACTTTATTAGTATAGATCTATAAAACAGAATAATTATCAATTAATTGCAATATATAATCGTTTGTGTCAGTATCGGATAATCGGATTAATCGAATCGTGAGGTGTGTATCGTGATTTGAATCAAATCGCCAGATTCATGGCAATTCACACCCCTAATAGTCAAGGTCAATTTTGGCGATTTTTCAAATTAATTTTTAAAAAATATACCCACTAACGACAGAAATATTTAGATATAGTATATTTTTATCTTGTTAAAGTCTTTATTATTGCTAAAAATATTGTTAAAATAGTCATGGCACAATCTGGCAACTTTGGAAATTAGTCACAATTTCTGTTGGGCTTCCTACCTTTAATCGCTAAAGAATGCCTTTGGTCGACTACTAACAGTCCTACGTCACAATCAATACTATACCCTTCCACAAACTCATATTAGTGTTTTGAAACAGAGAACAAACTTTTCTTGATCATGTTTGTAACCCAGTGCCATAAGAAACAACAATAACGAGTACACAGACTAAGCTGCAGTGCTGCAGGCGTTTTATGAGAGTGAAAGCACTAATCCTCGTCTTGTTTGTCTAAAGCGTTCACAGTTGTCTTCAGCAGCTCCAGGCCAAAGCCACAATGCAAAGTCTCATAAAGAAACTACAAGTGGAACATTTGAATGGAATGTTGATATTAACAGGGTGAAGACAGGGTGAAATGTGAAATTATTCTGGAAAATGGCTCACAAAATATGTTTGAACCTTGCCTTATTTACCACTAACTGACAATTATTAAAAGACAAGAAGACAGCATGTTAAAATACGAAGTCAAAATGAATGATGTCAGCATTTGCCATTTTTCCAAAACCACACCACGACTGTCTGTGGTTTGTGGTTGATAGTTAGAGCAGTTAATCTCAGCCTGGGGCTCACGAGACGAATTTAGGAGCCCTAAAGATGTGCTATAAAATCAAAGACTTTAACAACCAGGTTTTAACAAGTCTTGGCATCTTTCATATTCAGTACTATCAATCTATTTTATTTTGTGTTTTAGTGGTTGGGGTCGCAAAAGCTCAAGTTTGTTAAATGTGGTTAACTCAGATTCCTCACTAGCTATCAGGGCAGGCTATATCATTTAATTGGAGATTAATTGGTCAGTGGTGTCTTTCGAAATGTGTATGAGTCAACTTATTATTTTATTTAGTTTATGTGGATTTATATGGGATAGCAACAGAAATGAGAAGGTATGTAGTATTTAGCTGAGGATTTGTGAACTTAATCTACATTTTACACATTTTCCTAATACTTTTCTGTTAGCACAGTTTAGGTCAGATATCTTAGAGATCTTTGAGATATTGTAGAGTTTTTATATCTTTTCCCACACTCTATTTTGTTGACTCATCAATTGGCAGAGCATGTTTTTGGTTAATTAATAAATATTTAGTTAACTATAGCCCTTCACCTGATTCACAGTATTTGAGATCCAATTTCAGATTTAGCTCTATGTCCAATCCCAGCACAGTCTCCATGTCTGGGTCAGAGCGGAGAGGAAAGCGTGTTTGATGGTCGTGGCTGTTTCGGAGCTACACCACATGCATGTTTATGAGCTGACTCGGCAGAATATCTCATTTGTCCCAGTGGTGGCTGTGTGGAATTATTGCTCCTTCTCACACACACACAACACCATCCCCCTCTCCTCCACTGGCGACTACAGCCTGACTTTTGCACACACCCAGCACGTACTACTGATGCCATTGCTAGGCAACCGGCTGCTGTTGCTTAGCAATCCATTAATGAGGAGGTTTATTAGAAAGTAAGGTAACCATGTTCACCTGCAGATGCCATGTGACTCTCCCTCAGGGGTCCAGTGTGTCACTTATGTACACATTTGTACGCAAATACACTATGCATGTTCCAATGGAGAGACGTTTCCCCCAAACCTTCAAGAAATAATTCTACTGATTCTAGTTATTTCATGTCAAGTTAAAATAATAACTATACATACCGGTAATTACATTTATAAAAGATTGCATAGCTTCATTGTTTTCTTCAACATCTTTTATCCTATAGTCCTATTCCATTAGTGGGACTGAATAAGAAAGCTGATACTACATAAATGGAATTTCAAGTAAGCTCAACTCCCATAGTGGTAATTTAATAATATTCATAACCTCTAGACTAGCTGATTGTCAAAACTGTATCAAGGCAGTAACACATTGACAACAACAGTACAAGGCATTGTCTGACACATGGTAGACGTTCTGAAAACTGACCCGGAAGAAAACATTAGATTAATTAAAATGTAGAGTCTGTCTGCCCGGCCCCTTAGTGCCACACTCAGGGGTGGAGTCAGTGAATATTGTGTGTGTGAATGATTGTGTGTGTGTGTACAATACAACAGTCCGGGCAGTGAACAGATGGCAGATTAAATGGTGCAGACAGTCACTTCCTTCTTCCTCATTTGCACATGCTAATGTCACATGCATATGCAAACATGAGCTGACTTCATATCTGAAACTCTCTCTGTCTTTAAGTGCAGGTCACTGGTAAGTCAGCTGGATTTGTCCTGTCACTTCAGAAGCAAAAAGAATACTGCTTTGCTTGAGGGAGTTACATTTGAAGCTTTGATATAAGGTTCTTGAAGACAGCAGGCATTTAGCAATTAATGATACCTCAAAGGAATGATGTTGGAGCGCTCAAAGTACTGCATCTTCTTCAAACAAGGTCTAATACTTCAGATATGACACTAAGATAGATGGTTCCAAGACTATCGAAACTTATGTTAAAGGAGAGGGTATTTGGGAATGTCTAACGGTCTAATACTAATGGTTCAAAACTGCAGAACTGATAACTCCATTGCAAAATATAGAGCGACAGATTTAAAACCTGTTCTTTTTCTTTTCTATTGGAAAGAAGCTACATGACAGTTCTGAATCCTAAATGTTAAAAATGCTGAAATCAGATTTTTTTTAAATTCTTTAATAACAGGAAGTAACTCCTAACTAGTGATGCACAGATAAAATACTGGGATGCCACATAGCACTAAGAGTCATTTTATAAGTTGTTACGATTTCGGGGGAAAAAAAGCTATTTTCAATGGAAGTGTAGCTACAACAGATTTGGAATTTAAAACAATTTCAACAATGGCTAGTCTTTTGCGCTTTCTTCTCCATCTGAACATGCTATAATCCTCTCTCACCTCTGTCTGTCTAATCAAGTCAATTACTCGTGTGCAGCAGAGCAGAAAATCACTGCCGTCTATAAAGCAGCACACTCAAACTGCGGAGAATATTGTGTCACAAAGAAACTGAAGGTAATGAAGATTTTGGAAGCACTTTGGAGCCTCTGTCCCCCTCTACTGACCGACAGCTATTACTCACAAACGCCTTTTCAAGCAGATCCGTTTACAAGCGGTCACAGCAGGCAAGTTTGAGTCATGTACAATAGAGACTCTTCTGGATTTTTCAGCACAAAAGATGAGAGAAGATGTTATTATCCAGTTTTAAGGGCAGTTTGTAGCTTGTCACACATGAATGACTGTTTTATCATACAGCCACAGACAGAGGACAAGTCATTCTTTGTGTTGCAGTGACACAGTGGCCTGGTTTTTAAAGGGGCCTTTTCTTACACAGTTGGCCATTTTCAGCTCAAGACATTGCCGTGTCTTTAGTAATGTCCAGTTGTAAGTGATCAGTTCAATCAGGTACAGTAAGCCCCAAAATAATGTTCACAAAACTATGTGTGTTTGGATTGATTCTGAAGCCTGCCATGGAAAGTAGCGACATGCAAAAAAAGTAGAGCTTGAGTTTATTTAATTTGACTAAAAACATACAGGTGATAAACATCTGTGAGAGATTAACTTTTTTAATGACTTTACTCATGTCTTACTCTGATACTTTTAAGAATTAGCTTTGGCTTTAAGCACTATGATGCGTGCATCGGACTGCTGTACTACAGTTAGTCAATGTTTATGTATCTGTCCCTATTCAGATAAACCAATAAATAAAAAATACATAATAATCAGAAATAGTCTGTCCAACAAATGTCTAGCTCTAACTAACCCTTTGGCATGTTATTAAAATTCAAATTAAGTTTTGGTGGACCACTCAAGCACAGCCAATCAAAACACTGCTTTCAGCTCAACAAATTAAATGGTTAATTATGAATTCAGACATTACATATCAGTTTGATTTTGTCACAAAAGGCTACATTTGCAGTATAGTCTATGGTGGAAAGATAAGTATCTTTGTCTGCTTTTACATAGAACTACTTGAATATGGAAATATTAATCATAATGGAGATCAAAATCACCATTATTTGCTTACAGAGAAGATTCAGCATCAGCATACCAACAGGTACAATTTCAAAGAGTATCTAAACATAAGGCCTTTTCACGCTGTATGAACTACAACTTTTCCTAGAACTTTTTTTTTTTCAAGCCAATATTTTAGGCCTGATCACAGTAAGCAGAAATTATGGACTGGGGTCACACCAGTCAGCCCTGGAACCTTTTGGTGGCATAAGGCTATTTCGGACATGAAATTTTCATTTCTCCGGTTCCTATTTAGTCAGAAGAACTATCCAGTCCACATGCAATAGTTTCTAAAAGTGGGTCTAAATGGATTTAGCATTAGCATCTGTATAGTCTAGAACATTTAAATGAGTAATTAAGTGGTGTTAGAAAAATAAAGGTTTAAATTTGAGAATGTATAAAACATGTTTCCTAGAAAGGTTAAAACTATAAAAGTAGCCGTGTCATCAAAAGGTTTCTCATCTGACTGGAAATGGAAAAAAGTATGGCCCCAGTCCATAGTTCTTGCTCTGTGTAAACACACCTAAAATGGGAACTGTAACAAAAAAAATACTAGGAATTGAAAAAGTCTATAAGCTGAACTTATTTATTTATTTGTAATTGAAACTTGATTAATTACACAACTACACTTATGTGAAATAAAGAGAACTTCACTCTCTAAAACACAATGTGATGATATTGATGCTGTATTAGTGTCAATGTTTCAAAATGTGACCTCTTACCACAAGAACAAGGCGAGACAAAATACTTCCTTTGTAATAATGTGTGTCTGTCACTTCTAATTTTTGATTACTTTGCAGTGACTTAACTTCAAAAGTGGAAAATACAGTGAATACTAAAATACAAATTATAAATGGATATTTTTGCATTTCTAGTATACTGGCTCTTTGCCCTAACTCTTCAGGCAACTATCAGTATCAGCCATGACAAATACCATTCAGTTAAGCGTAGCCTGTTTCAAAACCCATTGATGTGAGGTAGATTTCTCTTCCTCTGTCTGACATTGACTGAAAACAAAAGCAGATAGTATGCAACCAAATGTTATGTTTCCCCTGCATAATCAAGGTTTATTTTGATTTCTGGAGAAACCAAACTAATCCCCGTCTGAGAAAGCGCCCCAAAGAGATGGCATTTGTTGACATGTTGCCGTGTGCACTATGTGTGTCAGTGTGCTAATCCTCCATGACAAGTGAGCAGAAATGATAGGATTGAGTGTAAAAACTGAGGCCGTGTCATGTACGTCCACACACACTTGAGTGAACAGCGGTGTTTCAGTGACAGTAAATGTCTTCAGGATACAAACATGCTGCCCTCAGTGTAAATCAGACGCTGGTTTGAGTGCTTTATGTCTGGGAATGAAAAACTGGTATAAAATAATAGATCTTTGGAATTGTAAGATAAGACTAATGACTTTGTGCTCTATAAGTGTTTAGAATGTTAATGGCTCACATTTCTTCATGCATACCAATTGTGTGATGGCCAATAGAGCTTAACAGTGATTGCTCACTGTTTGGCTCCACAAGGATTTGCAGTTAATTTCATTTCATATAAAAAATAATGATCATATGACCTACAATTTTACTTAAAATTAGTGGTGCACAGATTCAATACTGAGAATATTGGCGGAAAGCTATGAAAGTCAGGTAACACTCCATGGTTAGCCGATCTCCTGGTTGTGCCTCTAATTGGACATAATAAGACAATGTTGATGTTGATCCACATTTCACTTTCTGTAACTTTATATTGGTTTGATAAAGTAAATAAAGTTACCTGCTTCATCTGAAAGTGTGTGCCTCGCTGTGATTGGCTGAATGCACATGAGAGCTTCAGAGCCTTGCAGAAGCTGAACAACAGAGCTATCGCCAAAAAACACAAGGATCTGATCACAATTCCTTTTTTAAAATTATACTGTAACACATTAAAATACAGCTTGTACTTTAGATGTAGTACTGCTTCCATCCCATCTGTGTGGCATTATAAGAAAACATATGCCTCAGGAACACAAACATGGTACAAATTGTCAGCTATGTAACATTTTCAACACATAAAAAATAATTTAATTAAGCAAAAAACTCCCAACTCTTCAGACATTATCAAATTTTCTGAAATCACACCGAAGTAATAAGAATCTGGGCATTCTCTCCAGACTGTTGTTAAGAATGAAGAAAACAGGAAGTATGAAAATTTGTGGCAAACTCGATGTCTGAGTCAGCTGAGTCATGGAGCCAGTAAATGTGAGTCAGCAGCACTGACGTGGGGAGTCGCTCATTCATGTGAATGTACACACACACTCTCACCATCTGGTCTCAGTTACACTCCATCTGACCTCACAAACTCTTTATTATATAATAATACAATAACAACAACAGGACAACATGATGCTGAGGCTTAGCTAACACGTCCAAATGCTAATTCTACACTGACACACATCACTGAACATTAGGCAACTTGACACACATTGTTCATTGGATTCATTAAGATTCATTCAGTGCACTAGTCTATTGGTTTGTTGTTATAATAAATGAATTTCACTTTTTAGTTATGCCCAGTGCACACAACACACATCAATGACCTTATTACATATGTTGATGCAAATGAAGATTAGGGCTGTAACGATGAATCAATCCTAACCCTAATCATGACTAGTCAACTATAGAAATAATCCTAGTTGTGTTTTTTTTAATCATAGTATAGTTAATTACACATGTAGCACCTTTTAAAAGTCACGACCGCTACATTATTAAGACAAAATGTAAAAAAAACAATAACTATTTAGACATTTTCAATTAAGAAAACATTACATTGACGGTACATTTATTTGTAAATATTTTCTAACTATTCATTTGTGACCATATTTTAACATTTTTGGCCAAAAATTATAATATAATTTCTGACTAGTCAAAAAATTATCGCTGACTAGTCAAGTACTAAAATATTCATTAGTGACAGGCTTAATGAAGATGCTGTTAACCTTAACGCTCTGAATATATTAATTTAAATTTTTCTGCAAAGCTCAAATCTCACAACACTGCTAAACCAGGGTTGTCTGCTCACAGTTTGGGTTTTCTTTTTTTTTTTTTTTTTGCTTGGTTTTTTGTTTGTTATGAATCCAGAAAATAATGTTGTTGTTGTTTCTGTGTTTGTTTGTGATATAATGTAACTGAATCTTGATGGATGACATTCATAGACTGATTCATGAAGAGCCTGTGAGCTCTTACTCATGTTTACTGTCTCGCCAGCCTCATAAGTCACACAGCTGTCTGCATGTGTCTGTCTACATATTCTGACTGAAGAAATTATTCTGTGTATTATTACCTAAATATCAAAGTGTAATACTCACACATCATATCGAGATCACAATAGCAAAGTTTAAAGCTAATTATTGCTTATGTTTATTTAAGCCTGCAAATATGATCCACTATGACTGCAAGTCTAAAGGGTAAACTGCTTTAAAATGGCAGCACAAACAAAGCACAATTAATACTGAATACTATCTGCTACGCTTGAAGAATCTGGAAGAAAGCAGCTCAAGGGGAGTAAAGCCAGCTAAAAGTGACGTAATGAGACTATGACGTGTGTGTGCACATTTGTCATTGGTTTTACCTTTTATATGAATGTGGTAAGAGGAAGCCTCTGTAATGCACTGAGCACGTTTGAGCTTGTCTGTTTACTCTCCCCACGTGTTTGTGATGCGTGTTCTCTTAGCTGAGACGTCACTGGGATCTTGAGGCTCTTGAAAGTTTGGGTCATGAATTGACAGCTTTTTAAAACATCTTACGTAGTTTGTTTTCAAAAGAGAAACTATCTCATTCATGTAAAAAAAAAAGTTAATATGAAAAACAGGTAAAAACATTCAAATGAGCCTTTCCGGTTCTACTGCCAACAAGAGTGTGGCGGCAGCGACTGTGTGAAGTGAAAGTTTGGCTTGGAGTCATTGGCTACAAAGTGGAGCACATCTGGTGGTATTAAAACTTTAGTTTTGCTGTGTTGATTGTGGTTTTTGTGTTTGAGATAATCAGTAATCAAGTATCAAACTTCTTTTTAAGTGCAGCTAGAGTAGCTTGACTGTTATAGGATACCAGTAGGGTACTTCCTGGTAAGCAGGAGGCATGCTGGGATATACTAACCTCCCAGCTTTCCTATGCTTCCTGCCCCTTAACACTTGATGAGAACTTCCTGCACAAAAGGTTGATGATAATAAACAGGGTGTTTTATATGCTTATAAACATCTCAGATTAAGAGGATGTACAAGAAGTTCTCTTCACACAGGTCTGTTTGTAGACTTTTGGACTAGAGGTGTCTTATTAGACTTTGTCTTCAGGTCAACCTCAGACTCTTATCTCTCTTCCCCAGAGAAGTCAATGACAGCTTCCTGCGATCGCTCACACACCGGCCACATTTAGGAAACTAGTGCCACCAAAGAAACTTCCCACTCAGAAACAAACAAAGAGACAAATGATCAATTGACCACTTAGTCCAGTCGCTGTTAACTTACTGTAAACCTTTGAACTTGTGCTACAGGACAGCTACATGAAAGTTACATAAATATATTTGTCAAATACCAAGAATTAACATTTTATGAACATTAAACAACCTGCTTGCACACACTCAGCTTTCACTTACAACTACAATGATAATGTTTTGTACAACAGAAATAAACAACATGGTTTTAATCCTTCAGACTGAATCAGTATTTCATGTCTGTTTCTGTAACTCCCAACAATTGCTTTAGAGAATCTATCATACCAAAGCGGGACAGGTTGTATTGAATAGGACCATGGCACTAAGTTTCACTGGGCTTCGTGTGTGACTGCCGTAATACTGTGAAAATAGCTCCGGGATAGAACTGAACTGACATGGCACCTCTGCTGATAAATGTGGCTTTCTGGATGTAAGCGGGCAGTGTATTTCAAGTTGTGCCTGGGAGCTGATATCGTCTGCCACACAGGAGCACAGAGACGGGGCTTTAAATACTACTGCTGCTTAGGATGGCAAACTGCTGAAGGGTGGCTTTGCGAATTATTGACACACAACTCCGATGATATGTGCATTACCTGCAGTAATCCCAACTTCACACAGCTTAGGGAGTCAGTCTGAGGCTAAGTGGGCAGGTTTTATTGGTTTAGGAAAGCAGCTTGGCTATTCGTGCTAGTTTTTTTAATCGACATTTTGAATAACATTTTTCAGAAAATGTAAACAACAAATATGATGTGTTATTTGCATTGTTCTATTATTTAGTTTTTTGAACAAACTCTCACGTACCGTAACTTATTAATACAAAAAAAAAAAAGAAAGAAAATTTGAAAATTAGTCAAGTCACATGGTCTTACCTGGTTTATATGGCAGTGCGATATTGACAAAATGAATATCTCCATATTGTTGGCATATCTCGATATTCAGACGATAATTTATCAAGCCAACAGAAATGTGTTAAAATGTGACTTTTTAGTTTACGTCAATTCACTTTGCAGAAATTATGTCGTAAGTTCAGATGTAGAGCAAAAGCAAAGCAAGTTTTTCATCCTAATAACATTGTAATTTGATTTCACACACTTTCAACTAAGTGATGTTAGATGCATGCACTTTTCCGTTACAATGAATTTTAGCTGCTTGATGCTATAATCTCTAATAAATATTATTGGCCCACAGATGTTATGTGAATGCAATCTCTTGCCAGAAAAATGTGAAATCCCAAAACTGCAAAAATATGACAGTTAAGTTTAAATCATTATTTTGAATTAGCTTTTTTATATATTAATATCCCATTTTTGGATTTTTGAAACAACATTAACAATCTATTACGCACCTCTACTGGTATAGTGCTTCAGAAAGCTCAAATGGAGTCTGGATGATTTACATGGACATAAAAACAGTGTTGAAGAACTCACAATCTAACTTTGACATGAAAAATCTAGAAAATTCAAAACCAAGCTTTCTGAGGCTCAAAGGAGAAAGAATAGTATCTCACAAACAGAACTCCAGCTGTGTTTTATGAGGAATCAATGAACCGGATTATAAACTCAATACAGGAACAGTTTTATAGAATATGTGAAACATAGACATATAGTATTATTAAAGCTTTATAGTCACAACAATGTTTCCACAACAAATATACAAGTGGCAATCACAATATTTTTCTCATTTGAAAACTTCAAATTCATGTTATAAATGTGATGCATTGCAATGTAATCTGCCATATTTACCTTGTTTCATCCAGTACTTTTGCAAGGAGTCAGACTAGCCCCCCCAAGCCAACAACAACAACAACAACTGGAGCAGCAGCAACAACAACATTAGGGAATCACTGCACAATAAATACTACAATGACTTACCTTAAAACATGATATAAAAATATTATGGAACAGGGTCAATATTTATTTGCAGTGACTTTGTTATAATGAAGAATATTCTAGATGGTTTGGGTCAAAAACTATTGAAGTAAATATAATGGTGAAACTGACTTTTTCACACATTACATGTTATGTTTCATTGTATTAACTGTTACATTTTACTAATGTTCAATGTCATCATTCATGGTGATAGTTTATGAAACAATACTGTATTGCACACTGAAAAGTGTGACAAGCCAATCTCATCACGTAAATAGACTACTTGAGTTACAAAACTCATACAGCAGAAAAACAACTTAAACTGTCCCTCTGGTGTACTCATTTGCACATTTTTGTAGCAAGTAATTGAGCCCATATGCTTGGTATCGTCTTAATTAGCACTACTGACTTATAGAATGATCTAATTAAACTAATGTTGGACATAGTAGGAGGTCTTTAAACCACTGATAAACCCAGGATACATGGGCTAGGCAGATTAACGTGGGATTACATCAATCTGGACCATAAATGTCTAGGAAAATTCAAGAGTAAAAGGAAAGAAAAATAACAACGACACACAGAGGTGAGAAAACCTTTTGACCCCAATGTTCTTTTCTCTTCTCAATTAATTATTTAAAGTTGTATTTAAAAACAGATTTTCTTGAATACAATGATCTTTCATCTCTCGCAGACATGAACCATTACTCTACTTGTCCGCATTCATCGAAGCCACTATCCTTATAATTGTTTTTTTTACTGTAACATAAGTACATATTGTAAAGAGGAGGCAGATCATTTTAGACCAACACTGCATTTTGAAATGCTCAAACTATAATAATTCACAAATATAAGATTTTCACACCAAATGCCACTTAAAGATGTAGGGGTAGTATACCAAAGAAATACTTGGTCGACTAAAGACAAGTCCCATTGACCGATGAATGGACTAAAAAGGGGCGTGGCAAAAGCCCAGAAGATAAAAAGTCATATATATTTTACTTGACCTATAATGTGCTTCAAAAAAAAATAATAATAATAATAATAATAATAATGCTATGGAGTTCATGCATAAACAGTGCATTTCTTTTTAGGAGGGCAGTATAGAACAGTGATTTGGTCCCACATCTTCAACTAATTCACCCCATTTTGTTGCTGTTCAACAAATAATAATAATCATTCTAATCAAATAAAATAACTGATTGATTAAAACAAATTTTGGTTGACTAATCGACTAAATGCTAGGACAATAGCCGCTGCACTGTTTAACTTTCTGAAGACAAAAGTCAACTACACAATTCACTAGAATTAGAAAGTTAATACTATACTTTAGAGCATTCTGAATGGGTCCAAATTTTATGTCATAATGTGAAAGCTAAAGTAACCACTTTTCTATAAAAACAAACATTGAGTGGGCCCTCCTCCAGACCAAAAAACAGTTCATATTGTGGTCATGAAAGCTCACTCAAAGTACAGTACACACATTTGTATTATTTACTTACTGCAAACAAAGAAATCCAAATGGCAAAAACATGTTTTTAATCAGGCCAAAATGTTACACAATGCACCTTCAGATAATATTTGGCTCTCCAAGTCCCATTGGATCTAAATTCTAAAAATCCAAAATTTCCTTTGCAGCCTGTCAATGGCGCTCTGACTCAATTTCTGACATGGGAAACACGTGGCTTCCTTGTGCTGTTTTTTATTGATTCTAAAGTGGGAGTGTTGAGGGACATGTTGGAAGGTTGAGAACAACGCAAACAATTCAAAGACGTCTGTCCATTAAAACATACTCACAAATCTAAATCCAGCACATTTCTAGTCTACTGTTAAAAATATCATCTAAAATTGCTATTGAAATGAGCCTAATTTTGTCAGTCTTGTAGGCAACTTTGTGGTTTCACCTAACAAATAACTGAGGTTTGTCTGTTCTTTGATGGTTAGACTTCAAACACGTAATGTACTTGTTTATTCAAATTGCTGCAGGTGTGTCAACATTATAACGACGGCATCCGGTGATTGAATTACCTGTCAAGTCACCTGAAACAAATCACCCACCTACCTCTTCCAATCGATCCACAGAATAAGAAGATAGCCTGCAGATTAATGACTCAAATTCCTTATGGAGAGAGATAATCTTTTTAATTCCACACAAAGGATTTCTACTTCCTGCCAAAACAACTGTTAACCACCAGCTGGCTCCGGGAGGCGATCACTGCAGAACAAGCACTTTGAATCACGAGCCAAAAGTGTGAAAAATGCGAAGAAAACAGCACGAGGAGGGCGGGAAAGTGCAATGGGTCTTCCTCACGGTGTTGAACAAGGAAAGGCGACATAGCCAAGAAGTGGGGTGTCTATGCGTGTTGTTTATAGTAAAAACACGAGAGAACCACACGATAATACACGCCCAAATATTAAAAAAAACAACAAATATTGCCCAATTCAAACAAAAAAAAAGTATCTTATTTAGTGCCCTTTCATGTCACACCTTAATACATGTTGGTTATCTCTGTCATAACCCTTTCTACAATGGCATCACCCCTGCAGCTGATTGAACCGTAGGCTAAAGCTTGTACGCTAGCTAGCTAAACATTCACATTCAAACAGCTAAATAAAAATCATGAACAAAATCATAGCAATAACGTTGATTAGGGGTCATAATTAACACTTAATTACGTTTTTATACGGTTAGAGGCGTGTCTGACAGAGATGGCACCATCCACAAGCGCACGCGACTCACGCTTTACTACTGCATTCACGTTTTGGATCAATTCGGGATTAAAAACAATAATAATGGGGATGAAATAAACGTACCTTGGTGGTGCGGCGGCGTTAGCTTATTGTGAGACGGAGAAAGATAAAAGGTAGGTCACAGTTCGGGTTAAAATGTGTGCCCTTCCCAGTGAAAAGCCACGAGCTGGAGTGAGATGAATCCACGCGCTTCCCTTGGTTCAGTCATCACAGAATATTGCAGTCTCACAGTCGAAGAAAAACGCCGAAATGTCCTGGGAGCATTATTGTGGCTTGGCGGCGGTGAGAAGGGCACGGGCAGTGTGAGGAGCTCCGCTGACACACACGAGCCGCTCCAGCGTCGCCTCGACAGGAGGTGTTGAATTATTCATGAGAGGGGCGTGGTCAGTGCGTCTGTGGGGCCTGGGCATGGGCCACAGGACACACACACAAACTCTAGTAAAACGACGACATCTTGTGGTTAAGTCGAAGATGGACAAATCACCAGTAAGTTTCGATTTTTTTTTTTTTTATTATTAATTCACTTTAAAGCTCATTTTTGTTTACACTTCAGTAGATTAACTTTGGCATCCTTTTTTTTTTTTTTTTTTTTACCAAAAAATCAATGTTATTATTACTCTTATTAGCCTATTTACAGTGCCTTGCGAAAGTATTCACACCCCTTGAACTTTTATACATTTTCTCTATTATGACCTCAAAAATCAAACATATTTTACTGAAACTTTGTGTGAAAGACCAACACTAAGTTGCACACAATTGTGAAGTGGAAGGACAGTCATACATGATTATTTTTTTTTTACAAATAAAAACCTGAAAAGTAGGCGTGCAAAATTATTCACCCCTCTGAGTCAATATTTTCTGGAACCGCCTTTTGATGCAATTACAGCTCCAAGTCTCTTTGGGTTTGTTTCTACCAGCTTTCCACATCTTGAGACTGAAGTTTTTGCCCATTCTTCTTTGAAAAATAGCTCCAGCTCAGTCAGATTAGATGGAGTGTGTTTGTGAACAGCAGTTTTCAGATCTTGCCACAGATTCTTGATTGGATTTAGGTCTGGGCTTGTGGCCATTCAAAGACATGAATATGTTTTGTTTTAAACCATTCCAATGTAGCCTTGGCTTTATGTGTGGGGTCGTTGTCCTGTTGAAAGATAAACCTCCGCCCCAGTCTCAAGTGTTTGCAGACTCCAATAGGTTTTCTTCCAATATTGCCCTGTATTTGGCTCCATCCATCTTTCCATCAACTCTGACCATATTCCCTGTCCCTGCTGAAGAAAAGCATGTCAGAAAATAATGCTGGCACTTGTATTTTTGAACGTGGGGATGGTGTATTTGAGTCATGAGCAGTGTTCTACTTTGACCAACATGAGAATACAGACAAGTTGCAGTTTGACATACACGTTTTAATAACAGATCTGTATCATTAATACAGGTAAAATACCGTGAACTTTTATATGGTCAAAACCACTTTAAAAAAAAAAATACAAAAAAAACATTTACATGGGGACACAAAAAAAAAACAAAAAATCTTGTAACTCTTAGAGACTTGCACAGAGTATCTGTGATAGGACACTGACCATATTAAAAACTATTTTTACAACAATCTGGATTTTTTTTTTCAGACTGATGTCAGTCTATGTGAAATTCTCAGCTACAATTTCCCAGGTTTGAGGTGTGATCACACAGTAAACCTGAGCTTTTTCAAACCCATTGAAGTCACTTGCTGTGCTGATAGTGTACGCTCCAACGTCAGGAACAAGGAGCCTGTAATGTTGCTAGCCATTACATAGGCCCATGTTTTAAATATATTAAAAATGACAAAAACAAGAATGTTTTAAACGTTTATTAAATAAAGTTATTTGAACATATAATTGTGCAGAATTACCTGTAAAGAAGATAAAAGGAAAAGGATAAGTACAAAGTAAATTTACCTGTAAAATAAAGGTTTACTCACCTCTTTGTCTGCCTCAGGTGCGCCAGCCAAAAGAGTCCCCGGGGAGCTGGAGCACCTTTAAATGGTTCCGGGGCAGACCATTGTCAATGTAGGAGGAGGGTGTTTGTTTTTTAGCAGTTTTAAAATTTATATTTACTTAGAACATTTCACTGCTAATTTAAAATCAGAGCCTATTTTTGTATAATGATTGAATTGATTCAAGCTACACTGTTTTTCTATGGTGTTTTTATTTTTGGTTTAAATTAATGGTAATTTGTACTTACCTGTGAAAATTGATGAGATTGTCCAATTAGACTGAGGGCCTTTAAAAAGGTGCTTCAAGGCATTTGCAAGTTTGTTTGGTGCTGTGTGGACATGTTGCTGCTCCTGTTCTTCATGTAAATATGTAAATAAAAATGTCACTGGGATTCTGCACAAAACTTCGACTCAGCTCTGCTCTATCCTCCTTAAACCGTTAAGGTTGCTATCACGGCGTTACAATTGGTGTCAGAAGCTGGGGCCCATGCAACAGAGTAACTGAGGATGATGACTACAAGAAGAAAAGGGCAGAATGACCTACATGAAGATCCAGATGTTGGGACAAGTGAACCTACTGAAGCAACTTGCAACCCTGGGGACAAGATTGAAAAGTTGACTGAGCTGGTAAGGTCACTCGCACAGTCCAAGCAGTCAATAATCAACGTCTAGAAAAAGAAGCAGCACATCAAGAAACAAAATGGAGAAACATACAGCACCAAATGAAGGAAATGCAGTCCTTGGTGACTCGCGTCATCCAAGGACGAGATGGAGAGCAAGATATTGCTCCCCCTACAGTTCAGAATGAGAATGAAAATGAAGTTGAAGGCCCCTCTACCTGTGAGCACAACAGATTTTTCAGAGAGATGGTAATTCACAGAAAACCAAAGCTGTTGCCTCTCTCCCCGACGATGACATCGAACATTTTCTCACCCACCTTTGAGAGAATGGCTCAAGTCTGCAGATGGCCAGAGATGAGTGGGCTCTCCGCCTAGTGGCACTTCTCACAGGCAAGGCTCGCAGTGCATATGTACAAATGGACTTTGCTGACGCTGAAAATTATGAAAAAAGTGAAAGCAGCAATATTGACAAAATATGAAATAACATCAGAGACTTACCGTAAAAGATTCCGGTCGACAGAAATCCTCCAAGACGAAACCCCAAAGGAGTTGATATGTGCGACTGAAGGACCTATTCGCAAAATGGGTCAACCTGAAAAATCTACAAAACAAGAGATGTCAGAGACTTTAATACTGGAGCAGTTTCTGCGGATGGTGCAACCGGAGCTCGAGGTGTGGATCCGTGAACGGGACCCCGAAAACGGCAGAACAAGCAGCAGAGCTGGCAGAGGTCTTCCTAGCTGCGAGGAAAGGACGTCACAACGCCACCTATGGGCACAACTCTTTCCAAGACCAGAGAGGCCGAGACAGAGAACAGGACACAGAGACAAAGCCCAAGTAAGTCCTATGGGGGTGAAAGGGGTTTTGGTCAGAATAGGGCTATGTCTAGACCCAGGCAATTTACACCTAGCTACCCTCAAAAGCAAAGTCCTGCCCAAAGTTCTCATAGGCCTAATAAAGAGCTCAGGTGTTACTTGTGTAATGGCTTAGGCCACCCCAATACTCCTGTCCATTAACTAATAAATCCAAGCCTTCTCTTTATTGTGCAGTGCCCAGACCAGCTGTGCCCAGTCATTTTCCTTACTACTCAGAAAGCTCGTACCTCACCTGTACTGATTAATGGCCACCGTACTACAGCACTTTTAGATACGGGTGGGTTTCAGTCTGTGGTTTTGTCCAGCCTGGTGTCAAGGGAGAAATGGAGTGAAGACAAAACTAGCATTAGCTGCATTCATGGTGATGAAATCAGTATCCTACAGCTGAGATTTATTTAACAGTTGGAGGTCAAACTTTTCTAATGCCAGTGGCATTAGCTCCAAATTTACCCATTTGATGTGATTCTTGGTAATGATGTGCCAATTTTGCTGGATTTGGTGCAAGAATCAGAAAATTCACATGAAAATCCTAATCTACCTAAATACTTACCAGAAAATCCTAATCTACCTAAATACTTACCTGAAATCCTAATCTACCTAAAAACTTACCTGTGAGTCCACCTATAAATGTGACAAAGAAAGCAGAGCCAACAAAAGTTATAACATGGTTATGACAAGGCTCAGACAGCAAATGAGTCTTTGCAAGAGTTACCATTCTGGGGGGTAGATCTTGAGCCTGGAAAAGAAAAAACTGTTAAATCCAAAGCGCAGAAAAGGCGTGAAAAATTCAAAGTAACTGTGAACAAATTTGCTGAAAAACAGCCAAACCTTCTCACCAAATAGATTTTGAACTCCCACCAGATGTAGCCACTCTACAAAAGAGGATGTAACCCTTAAACCTTGGTTTCAAAAAGTTTCAGAAATTGAAGGGGTTAAAAGGGCAAGCCCAGGATGTTTAGATGAGGCAACATATATTATTAAAGCTGGCATTCTTTATCATGCAAGGGCACGGTTGAAGCCTTAGCATTACCCAAACCATCAGAACCAAAGTTATGGAGCTCGGACATTCAGTGCCATGGGCGGGACACATGGCTTTCCAAAAAACTTTGTGTAGAATTGCAAGCAGATTTGTTTGGCCGGGCATGTACAATGATGTTTCAAAATTCTGTAATTCATGTGAAATATGTCAACTTACCTCGTCCCGTAAAGCCCCAAGAGCTATGTTGCAGCCTCTACCCATCATTGAAACTCCTTTTGAAAGAATAGGAATGGACATAGTTGGCCCACTAGAACGCAGCAGTACAGGGAACAAGTTCATTTAGTTATCTGTGATTATGCAACAAGGTATCCAGAAGCCTTCCCTTTAAAAACAAAAGGCCAGAAATGTTGCTAACTGTTTATTACAGCTATTTTCTAGAGTGGGAATCCCGAGGGAGGTTTTGACTGATTGTGGGACAAATTTATGTCTAAGTTATTACAGCAGGTTTACAAGCTTCTAGGTATTAAGGGTATTAGGACCACCCCATACCACCCCCAGACGGACGGGCTAGTTGAGCGGTACAACCAAACTTTGAAAAACATGCTGCGTAAGTTTGTGTCTCACACAGGAGCAGACTGGGACCAGTGGTTGCCGTACTTGCTGTTTGCATATCGTGAAGTGCCACAGGCCTCAACTGGCTTCTCACCATTTGAGTTACTCTATGGACGCCAAGTAAGAGGGCCACTTGACCTCCTCAAAGACTACTGGGAGAACCCAAACCCCTCTGAAGAGAATGTGGTGGCCTATGTGGTAAAAATGAGGCAACGCCTGGAAGAAATGTCTGCACTGGCACAAGAGACAATGAAAACCGCTCAACAAAACCAAAAGACCTGGTATGATCGCAAAGCCAGAGAAAGAAGCTTTGAACCTGGTCAAAAAGTGCTTCTCCTCCTCCCCACCTCCGACAGCAAACTTCTCTCCAAATGGCATGGTCCCTACGAAATCACCAAAAGAGTGGGTAAGGTCACATATGAATTGTTTATGCCCGACAGAACCAAAAAACACCAAACGTTTCATGTGAACTTGTTAAAAGAATTTCAGTCTCGCCCAGAACCTGTCCCTCAGCTGCTGATCTGTGCTGTTCAGGATGAAGAAACTCCGGAGAAGTTTATGCCTGGAAGTCTGAGTGAGTCACCAGTTATGGACATTTCACATTTGTCTATCTTTCAGCAGGAACAAGTGACTCCTCTCATTGACCCAGAGCTATTCAGAGACACTCCTGGTTACACTGACCTGGTCCAGCACAACATTCGGCTGAAGAAAGAGGCACCTCCCCGCCAAAAGAGCTACAGAATCCAGAGCGGTTGGTGCAAACATTAAAAAAGGAGATCAAATTGATGTTGGAATTGGGCATAATTGAAGTCTCAAACAGTGAATGGTGCAGTCCAGTGGTGCTAGTGCCAAAGAAAGATGGCTCACTGAGATTTTGCATAGACTTTCGTTACCTGAATGCTGTGTCTTTGTGTGACCCTTACCCAATGCCTAGAATCGACGAGCTGGTGGAGCGAGTGGGGCAGGCCAAATACATCACTACCTTAGACCTGAGCAAAGGCTATTGGCAAGTGGCGCTGGCTCCAGAGGTCAAAGAGCTGACAGCATTCAAAACTCCTTTTGGTATGTACCAGTTTCGAGTTATGCCATTTGGACTCCAGGGGGCACCAGCCACGTTTCAAAGACTAATGGACTATGTTCTGAGAGATGTTTCAGACTTTGCCGCTGCATACCTGGATGACGTCGTGATCTACAGCCAAACCTGGGAAGATCACATGGCTCACCTGAAACAAGNTGTGCGACTGAAGGACCTATTCGCAAAATGGGTCAAACCTGAAAAATCTACAAAACAAGAGATGTCAGAGACTTTAATACTGGAGCAGTTCCTGCGGATGGTGCAACCGGAGCTCGAGGGTGGATCCGTGAACGGACCCGAAAACGGCAGAACAAGCAGCAGAGCTGGCAGAGGTCTTCCTAGCTGCGAGGAAAGGACGTCACAACGCCACCTATGGCACAACTCTTCCAAGACCAGAGAGGCCGAGACAGAGAACATGGACACAGAGACAAAGCCCAAAGTAAGTCCTATGGGGGTGAAAGGGGTTTGGTCAGAATATGGGCTATGTCTAGACCCAGGCAATTTACACCTAGCTACCCTCAAAAGCAAAGTCCTGCCCAAAGTTCTCATAGGCCTAATAAAGAGCTCAGGTGTTATTGTGTAATGGCTTAGGCCACACCCATACTCCTGTCCATTAACTAATAAATCCAAGCCTTCTCTTATTGTGCAGTGCCCAGACCAGCTGTGCCCAGTCATTTTCTTACACTCAGAAAGCTCGTACCTCACCTGTACTGATTAATGGCCACCGTACTACACACTTTTAGATACGGGTGGTTTCAGTCTGTGGTTTTGTCCAGCCTGGTGTCAAGGGAGAAATGGAGTGAAGACAAAACTAGCATTAGCTGCATTCATGGTGATGAACATCAGTATCCTACAGCTGAGATTTATTTAACAGTTGGAGGTCAAACTTTTCTAATGCCAGTGGCATTAGCTCCAAATTTACCATTTGATGTGATTCTTGTAATGATGTGCCAATTTTGCTGGATTTGGTGCAAGAATCAGAAAATTCACATGAAATCCTAATCTACCTAAATACTTACCAGAAAATCCTAATCTACCTAAATACTTACCTGAAAATCCTAATCTACCTAAAAACTTACCTGTGAGTCACCTATAAATGTGACAAAGAAAGCAGAGCCAACCAAAAGTTATAACATGGTTATGACAAGGGCTCAGACAGCAAATGAGTCTTTGCAAGAGTTACCATTCTGGGGGGTAGATCTTGAGCCTGGAAAAGAAAAAACTGTTAAATCCAAAGCGCAGAAAAGGCGTGAAAAATTCAAAGTAACTGTGAACAAATTTGCTGAAAAAACAGCCAAACCTCTCACCAAATAGATTTGAACTCCCACCAGATGTAGCCACTCTACAAAAAGAGGATGTAACCCTTAAACCTTGGTTTCAAAAAGTTTCAGAAATTGAAGGGGTTAAAAAGGGCAGCCCAGGATGTTTAGATGAGGCAACATATATTATTAAAGCTGGCATTCTTTATCAATGCAAGGGCACGGTTGAAGCCTTAGCATTACCCAAACCAATCAGAACCAAAGTTATGGAGCTCGGACATTCAGTGCCATGGGCGGGACACATGGCTTTCCAAAAAACTTTGTGTAGAATTGCAAGCAGATTTGTTGGCCGGGCATGTACAATGATGTTTCAAAATTCTGTAATTCATGTGAAATATGTCAACTTACCTCGTCCCGTAAAGCCCCAAGAGCTATGTTGCAGCCTCTACCCATCATTGAAACTCCTTTGAAAGAATAGGAATGGACATAGTTGGCCCACTAGAACGCAGCAGTACAGGGAACAAGTTCATTTTAGTTATCTGTGATTATGCAACAAGGTATCCAGAAGCCTTCCCTTTAAAAACAATTAAGGCCAGAAATGTTGCTAACTGTTTATACAGCTATTTTCTAGAGTGGGAATCCCGAGGGAGGTTTTGACTGATTGTGGGACAAACTTTATGTCTAAGTTATTACAGCAGGTTTACAAGCTCTAGTATTAAGGGTATTAGGACCACCCCATACCACCCCCAGACGGACGGGCTAGTTGAGCGGTACAACCAAACTTTGAAAATATGCTGCGTAAGTTTGTGTCTCACACAGGAGCAGACTGGGACCAGTGGTTGCCGTATTTGCTGTTTGCATATCGTGAAGTGCCACAAGCCTCAACTGGCTTCTCACCATTTGAGTTACTCTATGGACGCCAAGTAAGAGGGCCACTTGACCTCCTCAAAGACTACTGGGAGAACCCAAACCCCTCTGAAGAGAATGTGGTGGCCTATGTGGTAAAAATGAGGCAACGCCTGGAAGAAATGTCTGCACTGGCACAAGAGACAATGAAAACCGCTCAACAAAACCAAAAGACCTGGTATGATCGCAAAGCCAGAGAAAGAAGCTTTGAACCTGGTCAAAAAGTGCTTCTCCTCCTCCCCACCTCCGACAGCAAACTTCTCTCCAAATGGCATGGTCCCTACGAAATCACCAAAAGAGTGGTAAGGTCACATATGAATTGTTTATGCCCGACAGAACCAAAAAACACCAAACGTTTCATGTGAACTTGTTAAAAGAATTTCAGTCTCGCCCAGAACCTGTCCCTCAGCTGCTGATCTGTGCTGTTCAGGATGAAGAAACTCCGGAGAAGTTTATGCCTGGAAGTCTGAGTGAGTCACCAGTTATGGACATTTCACATTTGTCTATCTTTCAGCAGGAACAAGTGACTCCTCTCATTGACCCAGAGCTATTCAGAGACACTCCTGGTTACACTGACCTGGTCCAGCACAACATTCGGCTGAAGAAAGAGGCACCTCCCCGCCAAAAGAGCTACAGAATCCAGAGCGGTTGGTGCAAACATTAAAAAAGGAGATCAAATGATGTTGGAATTGGGCATAATTGAAGTCTCAAACAGTGAATGGTGCAGTCCAGTGGTGCTAGTGCCAAAGAAAGATGGCTCACTGAGATTTTGCATAGACTTTCGTTACCTGAATGCTGTGTCTTTGTGTGACCCTTACCCAATGCCTAGAATCGACGAGCTGGTGGAGCGAGTGGGGCAGGCCAAATACATCACTACCTTAGACCTGAGCAAAGGCTATTGGCAAGTGGCACTGGCTCCAGAGGTCAAAGAGCTGACAGCATTCAAAACTCCTTTTGGAATGTACCAGTTTCGAGTTATGCCATTTGGACTCCAGGGGGCACCAGCCACGTTTCAAAGACTAATGGACTATGTTCTGAGAGATGTTTCAGACTTTGCCGCTGCATACCTGGATGACGTCGTGATCTACAGCCAAACCTGGGAAGATCACATGGCTCACCTGAAACAAGTCCTGGAGTGCATCAAGTCTGCTGGCCTAACCATCAACCCTCAGAAATGCTGTCTGGCTCAGAGAGAGGTGGAGTACCTGGGTTTTGTTATTGGTCATGGCAAACTCAGACCCCAGGTGGGAAAAATGGAGGCTATTCATTCTTTCCCCGTTCCAGTCACTAAGAAGAAAGTGAAGAGTTTCCTAGGTCTCGTGGGCTGGTACAGAAAATTCATTCCCTACTTCGCAGACCGCTCAGCAGTGCTGAATGACCTCACCAAATCTTCAGCACCAAGGAAAGTCAAATGGACAGAGCAATGTGACGACGCTTTCAGAGATCTAAAGGAGGCTCTCAACAAACACACCGTTCTGCAGACCCCAGACTTCAACAAACCATTCATTCTGCAGACTGATGCATCTGGAGTCGGCCTAGGTGGAGTTCTGTTGCAAGAGGTGGATGGAGAGAGAAAGCCAGTGGTCTTTTTGAGCAGAAAACTTCTGGACAGGGAGACCAGGTATTCGACTGTCGAAAAAGAATGTTTGGCTATGGAGTGGGCAATCGAGTCACTGAGGTATTACCTGCTGGGGCGTCATTTCAGCCTGGAAACTGATCATCGCGCTCTCCAGTGGCTCCATAAAATGAAGGACTCCAACACAAGAATTGCTGGTTGGTACCTGGCCCTACAACCGTTCAACTTTACAGTCTACTACAAACCTGGAAAATCCAACATAGTGGCAGATTCCCTGTCTAGAGTGTACGAAGAAGAGGTACTGTTCCCTTAAAAGAGGAGGGAGGAAATGTAATGTTGCTAGCCATTACATAGGCTCCATGTTTTAAATATATTAAAAATGACAAAAAACAAGAATGTTTAAACGTTTATTAAATAAAGTTATTTGAACATATAATTGTGCAGAATTACCTGTAAAGAAGATAGAAGGAAAAAGGATAAGTACAAAGTAAATTACCTGTAAAATAAAGGTTTACTCACCTCTTTGTCTGCCTCAGGTGCGCCAGCCAAAAGAGTCCCCGGGGAGCTGGAGCACCTTTAAATGGTTCCGGGGCAGACCATTGTCAATGTAGGAGGAGGGGTGTTTGTTTTTTAGCAGTTTTAAAATTATATTTACTTAGAACATTTCACTGCTAATTTAAAATCAGAGCCTATTTTTGTATAATGATTGAATTGATTCAAGCTACACTGTTTTCTATTGTTGTTTTTATTTTTGGTTTAAATTAATGGTAATTTGTACTTACCTGTGAAAATTGATGAGATTGTCCAATTAGACTGAGGGCCTTTAAAAAGGTGCTTCAAGGCATTTGCAAGTTTGTTGGTGCTGTGTGGACATGTTGCTGCTCCTGTTCTTCATGTAAATATGTAAATAAAAATGTCACTGGGATTCTGCACAAAACTTCGACTCAGCTCTGCTCTATCCTCCTTAAACCGTTAAGGTTGCTATCACGGCGTTACAGAGCCACTCTCCAACGTCCAAATCTGGCAGCAACACCGCCTGGGTCAGCTTGTCCAAACTATCACATGTCGGACCCCAGATAATGAACCGGTACATTTGCTTGCTCTCCTGCTTGAAAGAGAAAATGAAAATCCAAAGCAGAAATACAGTAGCTTACATGTATGCTACCTTTGGAGGAAATTGACAAAACTTGTAGCTGGTTGAGTGAAAGATTTTAAAAGTCATTGTGTAAATTCCATCACTGATGTAGTACATTTTGTCCAAGGTTCTCTCATTTTCTGAAAAGAGACCAGTTTATACTTAAAAAAAAAAATGTCTCCAATAACTCTATGGGATGCACTGACACACTTTACCATCGCTTTGAGTCATGTCACTCCAGATGACCTTTTGGCAATTATGTTGACAGCCAGAGTGCTGGCTGTGTCCACAAAATAGCGTCCAGGTTCAGCGATAATCTTCACGTTATGGTCATCAGGGAAGAATTCATTCAGTGCTTAATTTATTCCTTTTGCCATCTAAAATAAAAAAAAACTTTAAACACAAGATCACGGTGGAGTATTCAGCGCTAAAAGTAGTCTTGTTTTACCTGATAAAATGATGCAGGACAGTTTCCTCCAGCACTTCCAATAAATCCACCTCCAATATCCAGCAAAGTCATGTCTATTCCAAGTTTTTCCTGGAGAAACTGGAAAGAATTCTGAAATATCTAGTCTTTATGGAGCTGCTGGTTTGATGCTAGAACAGTTTAATCTTGTGTTTTTGGAAGGTCTATCAGATTTGGTCTGCATGAAACAGGCTTCATCCTCCATCACACTGTCACGAATCTTTTAGTTTAAGGTTTCATTCATTTATAATCGCTCTGATATTGTGCACCTCAGCAATAATTACAGCTTTATTAAACATCGTTCTAGAATTCTCTATAGCCAGTTTGAATGCAACGCTGTCTGTGCACAAACTTCCCACATGGAAGCTGACTCCGATGACGTTGAGATTCCGCTCTTTGGCTTGCTTCAGCAGGTCATCAACATCCGCAGTTTTGCTCCAAACTTGTTGTTCAGTCCAATTAAAGACTTTGAATCATCCACCGCGATACGTAGAACCAGTCTAGGAACAGAACATGTTCATGGTAAATTATCACATCTGATCTCACGAAAATAAGCAAATATTTTTTAGTACAATCTTATGTTAACTGTGCTTTACTTAAATGAGTCTTATCTGTCATATGCACTTTAAATAGTCAATAGAAAACACATGGTCTGTACTTGGCTTCTTGGTGGCACTCAGAGATCTTAAGGAGCTCCTCTTCACTGTCAAAAGTCATCATGTCCACTCCTTTTTTACGGGCGTATCTGATGTGGGATCGGGGCTTTGTTGTATGTGCATAGATGATGCTTTCAGGTTTCACCCCCAAAGACAAAACCTGCTCCATCTCCCCTTGACACACCACATTAGTTAAGAGAAAAGACAATCAGGTACATTTCAAAAGCTTTCAGAAGTACTTACTTTGCTGGCACAATCAAAGCCGGTTCCCAGTGCATTTAGCAGCCGGAGAATCTCAGGTGTGTTGTTGCACTTCACAGCATAAAAAGGCCTTACTCTGGGTAGAGAATTGTTCCATTTGAGGTACTTCTCATGGATGTTGTCCAAGTTTGTCACATAGAAAGGAACTTCTTTATCCTGAACACACAAAATGATGCTATCAGAACAAATTTTGTCAAGTTCAGCTAATAATTTACTGGCAAACATACCAATAAATGACGCTCTTCAATTTTCTTTTCAATGAAAGCGTGAATTGAGGATCTATGATTTCAACGTTGCACTCTGACTCTGGTGGCACATTTAGTGTTAAAAAACAAAGACACAAAACCTTTTCAATACTTACTCTGGTTTTCCATTTGAGGAGCTTAAAGGAGACTCTCACTTGGCACTGCAGACTGAAGAATGAGAGATCTGGAAAAACCCTTCACTGTCTGTTTAAACGCAAAGATACACAGAAAATCCTTTAGTGTAGTAGAATATCTTTGTTTTGTTTTTCTAGAGATTCTTCTGGAAAAACTCACAGCATTTAAAACTACATATATGACTTGCCTCCTTTTAGAGCAAGCTAGAAGTAAGATTTTGAGTCAAAATTTAAACATTCTTTATCTAAAAACTTTTAACATTATTTTACTAAGAGCACTAGTCTGCACTAAAGTCCACAATATAATCTAACATGATGTTTTTGGTTCTTAAATTAGAAAGCAGAATGAGCCTTACGTGAGTTTCTTGTTTGGGTTGCCAGTTCTGACACTTAATTTCCAGCTGTTTTAAAGCAGTTTCAGCAGCTGCAGTCAATCACTAATCAGTGCTCTGCTGCCACACTCAGGCCTGCTGACAGAATCTGTCAATAAATACAATAATTTGACAACCCTGGTTTTATTCTTCTTAATATAGTTCATATATGTATAAAATGTACATGGATTTTTTACAATAACTCCAGAGAGTACATAATTATTGTCAGCAAAGCTCCATAAAAATCAACATAATCTCTCTAGAGTATAGAGTGTTTTTTTTTTTCTTCCCACAACATGATACACTAATTATGGCACTATAGTGTAGGAGTACTTTTGAATCAATACCATTTTGATTCTTCATTGATTTAATGCCATACAATTCAGATCTGTTCACAGGACAGTGTATTATCTTGTATTATCATTTGAGAAGGGACAAACACACCGTGACTCCTACTTTTCTTGAAGCTATAGTCACAGGACCATATAAGGGTTGGGCTGTGTTACCATGGAAACATCTATGATACAACTCACTCGTGTCACTTTATCTGATAGTATTTATTACCTCTACTTACACCTTCTTGAATGCTGCTCTGTATATAAACATAGTCATACTTTTTACCTCATATTTATTACTGGTTATTTATTCTGTTCATCTGCTGCAGTTGTACGTAATCATAGTCATATATTGTATATAGGCTAATATTATATACTATATACTGATGCCACTTTTTTAGGTCTATTTATTCTGTCATATCCTGCACTGTGCCATAGTAAACATTTATTGTAAATAAGAGTTTTTTTTAACTATTGTAACTTTATATATACTTTAAGTCTACTTTAAACTATCTTGTTTGACTGCATGTTTCTTATTCTCCCTGCTGTTCTTAAAATGTGCGTTGCAACACTGGAATTTCCCCATTGTCGGACAAATAAAGGATATCTTTTCTTATCTTATCTTAAGGATCTGAACCTCAGAATGAACATTTAGTGAATCATCTGATCACCTCACTGAGATTTATAAAATTCAGCATCATTTGAAGATGAATGACCTTCTAGCAATAAACTTATTTCAACATTTCTACTAAGGAAAATATTTCTTCAAGGATTTAAGATTATGCTTACTAAAATCACTTGAAGAAAAAAAAAAAGTATCCATTTTATGTTATGCAAAATGTACATATTTGACATTTGAATGTTTTTTTTTTCACATTTATGTTCAAGAGTAGTTAGAGATAAGAAACATTGAAACACTAAGAATTGTTGATGAAATATAAACAATAAACAGCATATATCATACGAGTAATATTCAATCTTACATTTCGTATTTTGTCATTCTCCAGACCACGACACACTACTTCTCCTGAAGCCTTTCCTATTCACGCTCATGCAAGTGTGTCAGATCCCTCTTTTTTCACAATATTCCTACCAAGAGCACATTGTATCGATATCTGTTTGGTTTAGTGTTTAGTTACAGTGCTGATCATAGTTTTAAACTCAGGAGTTTTTGGATTGGAAGAAGTACTTTTAACTAATTAAAAGATATATTTTGTTTCAAATTGTTTTGCTACACCGACTGTACAAACCACATTGAAATGAATGGAAATGAGCCTCAGAATAATTGTATTCAAAGTCAACAAAAAAAAAAAGTCCAACAGTCTTTATTGTTGTGTAGTCTATTTAATTTGAAATGATAACAGGTTGTTCTTTGCATCTCCCAATACAAACAAACATTAGCTCATTAAGAGTTGTACCCAAAACGTAGAAAGGTATGACATTTGTCTTGAAAGCATGTGGAAGATAGACTACATACACACAGAAGGTGAGGTACAGATAAAAAGCTAATCCCTGATGTGTTTGTGTCTTATCTGAAGCTTGGCAGTGTGAGTAGTACTGGTGACTTTTACATCTTCATAAATACAGCAAAATACGGCAATATTTACACATGTACATTTAGGAAAATAATGGTTTAGTCACTCTTTGTCCTCTTCGTCCCACAGCTGTTTTGTATGTACATTATTTTACATATAGGTACTTTTCCCACATTTATTTCTGCATTTACAAACTCTAATCAGAGTCTGACCACACATTGCTGAAGTCCTTAGAACACAAATAATCACAACATACTGTTTTAATTCCGCAAAGCCACTTTTATGCTCAGTTTATTGTGGATTTTAGGAAGACATAGTGTATTGTGAAATGGGTCTTGGCTAATTTGCAACAGAGCAAGATGTATTAAAGCAATCATAGTAGACAGTAGACTACTTGTTTTTTGACAAATTGCAATTGAGCAGTTAAATATTTTTGTCATTAAAGTTGATGAGAATTAAGATGGAAATGTTTGATCTCACCAAGTTGATGCTAATGCTTTTCTTACTACAGTAAAATTGTATTTTCTGTTAGCAGAAATGAAAGATTCTATATTACAAACATTTTATTAATCTCATTGAAGTTGTCTTTTTTCACAATTATTTGAATAATCCTGCTGTCTGTTTGCAAAACTCAAATGCATCACATGGTAGTTTTTTCTTTTTTTGGTCAGTTGAGATTACTATCAAATGTTTCCAGAATTTTCTGTTGCAACAAGGCTAAAAGATAGCAAAAATAATAACAATATTTTATTTGAACTACATCTTAATTTCAGACTCATTTCAACCCAATTCTCAGTTAATAAACAATGAGGCTGAATGTTTTAATAATTCACATTGCTTAAGTTTTTTAGTGTTTCTTATTTCATGTATTTCATGGGGCATTGTGGGAGTTAAAATGCTCAAAGCGCATTCTACCGCGCTTGTCCTCGTTAAGTGTATTATTCACATTATTTGCATTTCTTTTGCATAAGCTGTCTGTTTTGCTGTTCAGGCCAATGCTGTAAACAGATAACAACAAAACAAAAAGTAAATACTGCTGTTTAGCTTAGAAAAAGGATCATGACAGGCTGCTAAAAGGCTGACTAATGCAGGAATCGAGGAGCACTTGTACTTTTGAGCAATGGAGAAATCTCTGAGCCGCTCTAGGGATCAATCTGGCGTTTATTTGGATCAGAAGGTTAGACAGTCACTGACTTATAAATATCAAAATATCGCACATGCAAACACGGACGAAATCGTGATTGAGCTTTACCTTCTTAGTCGTTTGTCTTGGTAAGGTTTAAGTTTTAGAATTTTGTCTTTTATTAGAAATGTAATGTAAAGAGCCTGTTTACAATTTTCTCACATACAAAAACGGGGCTTTCCTTCAAGCATAGGGAAAAAAACTGACTTTCCTTGTCGAGATTTTGTCAGTAAATCAAAAATAAATAAAAATAGTCAGCATCTACATTTTCATACTAATAACTTTGTTTTCTTACCCCAGAAAACTTTATGCAGCACCATGTGTCAACAGAAGACTATTAAGTTATAAGATGCTTCTTCACTCGAGTACAAGCTCTGCACTGGTGCAGTGTCACTAAAGGCCAAAGATGGCGCCCTTGTTCCAAAATGCTGCAAACAATGCACCTTTAAGCAGCACAAAATTGTAAAGCTGACTTCTCTTAGCATGTCATTGCAATATTACAAAAAGAAAAAAATGTAAAAGTAATTAAGAATATTTGGTGGAGTGAACTGTTTTTTTCTATTATTCATCTACTAGCTTTTTCACGTTTTTACGGTTAGATTATCTAATATTAACAATAAAAAATAACTATGTGAACACAGTACATGGCATTTGAAACATATTTTTGCATATTCTTTGCCTCATTATCAATACAAAAGATGTTTAAAGTGACTATTTGCAGAATCCAAGCTAGTAAACCAAAACACAAAGGTAAGCATAAAAGTGGCTAGCTTCTGCATATTTTTGCCTAACACAAAGTCTGTTCGGTCTGCAGCAGTGGAGGCATGGTCTGAGGTCCGATGTGTTTTTGGGGGAAGCGTAGGTACCAGGCCTGTGCTGGTCTTCATGTGGAGGGGGAGGTGTGGGGGGACAGGGGGAGGAGCAGGGGGTGGAGGAGGAGGACGTGGGTGAGGAGCTGGGTGAGTTGTCTCCTCTGGGTGCTTTCCCCTTCCCTCCCGAGCCGTGGCCCTTCTGTCCGTCGCCCTCAGAGTTCTCCAGCATTTCCTGGATGAGAGGAGGCATGGAGCCCGGGATCTCCATCTTCAGAGTGATCACACGCTCGGCTCCTAAAAACACAAGCAGCACATTATCAAAGAGGTGTAATATAGACGCTTAAAAGATGTTTTGCCAGGATACAGCTGAAAACACGCTGAAAAAAGTAGTTAACATTGCCCTGTCTACATCTAAGTATTTTATTATCTGAAAACCAGGAAGTGTGCTGTTTGCTAGCTGTTGTTGGCAATTCATTCTGACCTTTGAAAGTTGTGAAAAGCGCTAATAAACTCAACACAGTGAATAATAAAATACTTAAAAAGTAAGAAATACACACAGACTTTAAGACATTTATCACTGTCAAACTTCCAATTGGTTTATTTAATTAAGTGCGTCTCACCCTTCACACTGATGCTCCTGAGGTCAGTAATCTTCATGAGAATCTTGGGGAACATGCACGGTTTTTCTGGTCTTCGTCGCCTCACATAAATCTATTTAAAAAAACACAGAAGGTGAGATCACATTATTAGAGACACATGTCAAAGATTTTTAAGACATCTCTAAGTAAAACTGACTGGAATGACCCTGAGATGTAAAGCTTTCAGGTTAAAACACAAGAAAGAAGAATGGTTATGTATATACTGTATATTACGATTTGAATGGTTGCAGAGTAAAACATCAGGGAATATATGAAATAATAGCGCACAGAATCCCTAGTGTTGACAAACAAATAATCCCTGTATATTCTAGGCATTTGAAGCATGCATCTGCTCTTTCTGCTACCTCCTGTTTGAAAAAACACTTTGGTGCACAGACCCAAAAGAGAAACTTTGACAGTAGAGAATGTGCTTCATGCTATTTTACAACCTTATTTCAATATAAAAAATAAATCACCATCATAACAACCAAAAACTGCTGTTCTTTGATAACAAAAAATCTTAAATATTTGCTGATACCGATATATCGCCATGCCATCCCTACCAAATAAAGTAACAATGCAAAGAGCAAAGCAACTAGTAGTATTATTATTTGCCATTTAAAGCTTTTTAGTCACTGTATCTGCACTTTTCTTTAAGAAACAAATTTGAGTACTTCTTCCATCACTACTAATGGTGGCTAAAACAGAAAAACCATGATTCATCCCACCTTTAAGGCTTCTAGCAACGGCTCCTGTAGAACGTCCACTTTGTCTGCTTCCTCCAGGTCCTGTCGATCTGAAAGCACATAAAACAATTCAAATGTTATGAAAGGAATCTCCTAAAACTATAGTCTCGCAGTATTTGTGAAGAGTGAAATACCTCCACAGAGCAGACAGATAGCGCTGAGCAGACCCGTCTCTGCATCGTCCATCTCCAGAGGAAGCAGCTGACTGGCAAAAGCGAACACCAGGTCTGTGAGGGGTCCAAAGCCGGCGTTGTGCATCTGTGTGCGGTTTAGTGTCAGACCGTCTGAGAAGGTCATAGTGTCCTGGTCCGGAGTGTAGCGTGTGCAGATCCTCAGAATCTGTTGCGGGACATAAACGTAGCTTTTAGGGATGGGAATCACAGAATTTACATTTAAATACTAATAGCTGAGATTTGTTAAGACAAGCTGTTTGAGGAAATGATTGTCAGTTGATGCAAGGAAGACATAATCATCTCTGTTCTCTTAAAACATGTAAATAGATAAATACAAATTTTCATTATCTTTGCATTTTTTAACTAATAACTAATCATTTTGACATGGCAAGGAAAAAGTCTAAATGCCCCTTGTTTAGTGCTGTTTCCCAAACTATGTTGTAAGCAATATTTAGTGATTATTTTAGGGTGCATTTATGTCTTGTACTAGACTTGCACCCCAACCAAAACATTTACATGCATATACATTAGCACATTCCTGATGCAATGTTAAAATGATTGACCAGCAGGACATAGTTCATGTTTAGACTGACCAGTATGTCGAGGCAGGCTGCTTTGAGCAGTGTGATTTGGTCTGCGATGGACAGTGTGGTGAAGCCTGGAAGCTGCTTAGCAAACTCCACTGTTTTTATGATGCATTTGGTGGACAGCTCGCTGAACTTGTCCCACAGGTTGACATCGAGAGCCACGCGATGCTCCGAGCTGTTGTTCTGAAGCACAAAAAATAACATTTATGTAGCATTTATACCCAAAACAGACCTCACAACGTTATATGACAGATTATAGAATATAAATGCATTCTACAGCAGCATATTACTGTGATGAAGAATCATATTTGAAAGTACTTAATTCTTCCAATGACAACACAAAGCAATAGCCTTTAGCCTCCACTCAATATGTCGTAAATTCCTCCGACAAGCATGTGCTTCTAAACAGACAACATTGTGACATAGCGACTGTGTAATGTCGTGTTTGTGCATACCGTGGTGTATTTTCCAAGCTGACACAATGATGGGAAAGTGTCCTGGTGGGCTCGTCGAACTCTCTCAATCATCTCCTCTGTGTCTGCAGACAGCACATACACCTCCGGCTCTGGCTGCTGCTGCTGCTTCTTCTCTTCTTTTTTCTTTTCGTTCTGTCATTCCGCACCACTGATAAACACAAATATCATCACAGGTAAACTTAAAAGGAAGACACTTCTGATGCTATTACATTAACATTCCCCCCAACTGAAAAATAAGACGAAGACGATACACTTTTGTCAAGATACAAAAGGATGACGAAACAAGAAGCTTCAACACAGTATGGATTCTGATACACCTGGATATTGCAATACACAGGATATTGTAACTTTTTTCAATTTTTCAATCAATGATAATACAAACTACAATGTTGCAGAAACGGCTGAGTTATAATACAAAACGTCTTCCTTTTCTATGCATCCACTTTAGTGCTGATTGATTATGAAAAGCCTGACAATCTTGATGTTAACACCAGCTTTGACTGTGGCATATTTAAATGTAACAGCCTAAACATACATTTAAATGTTCCTTAACTCTGGATTTTATAGAGATTTTCGGTCAACGTCAATTTCTGCTCTATTGTGCATGCGTTATGCAAAAAGAACTGCTCTCCGTCTGTTTACATTGGGAAACTTCTTTGAATAAAACCTCGAAAACGGGACGAGAGCTAGCGGTTTCCATCAGGTATGAACCGGTCTGTCTCCTAAAGCTTGAGACAGCGTTTTTCTCACCGTTTTTTCACTCATCTGAATGTAACTTTTAAGGGTCGTACGGTAAAAAAATTGTCTATTTATATAGCGCTTTTCTACCTTTCCAGGCACTCAAAGCGCTTTACAATCTAGCATCCACTCACCCAGTGTACACAGACACTGAGGCAGTGTGGGTTAAGTGTCTTGCCCAAGGACACAACGACAATCTACTCCTGTCGTCCCACTGTCTCCCATCCAAGTACTAACTTTCTTGCTTAGCTTCTGAGATCTGACGGGATCAGGCTTTGACAAACATTCACAAATGTTTGATTTAGCAGCATAACTTTTGTTTTCGCACAGTGATAAACTCTTGTAGTTGGCTGACAACGGTGCTTTTCGACTTGTTTCCACTATTTGTGTCTATGAGCGGTGGTTCTTTCTGGAGGCAGGGTGCGCGCACATCGCCTGTGTTGATAAACAAATAATCCCTCTATTCATACATTAAAGTATTGTGATACATGAGCCACAACAAGTGACCCTGCTCACTATAATGTAAATTTATACATTCCATTACATCTTTTTTTTACAGCTAAAAATATGTTTTCAGAAATTACACAAGGCTTGTATTGCAGGACAACCGAGACACCACCAGGGGAGATACATATCTAGGTTAACATGGTGCTAATGCAAACTGACAGTGAACCTTAGAAAGAGGCACTGAACCATGTTGGTTATTTTTGGCATTTCTGTTAAAAGTGAACTGACTCAGCAGCTCAGTTTTTCTGCATGTTTCTTTGAAGCACAGTACTGTTTGTTACTGTTTTTGTGTCATATTTGCACAAACATGAGGTGTAGAAAAGCTAATGCTCACACTCTTTGGACATGCCCACGTCCAGGCATTTCTGAAGCCGACAGGACTGACAGCGGTTCCTCGTCACCTTGTTAATGACACACACTTTGTCTCGATGACATGTGTACACCATGTTTTTCTGGATACTGCGTCGGAAAAAACCCTGGAGACAAAAACAGGAAATTAGTGGAAAATAATTACTAGTAATTTCAAATATATATATAGTTGATTAGTGGTCTTGAGGCTCAAATTAAAATGTCACGTCACCAAAAACAATCGTAATTGGGTAATTGTGTTTTGTTTTATTCACACATCTCTGAGTACATAGTCCTGCACTTTCAGCAGTGACATTTTCATAGTTCAGAATGCTCTGTTTCACTTTATGATGTCATTAAATCAAGTCTTTTGTTGATGTTGTTGAACCACTGAAATCTACAAAGCACAGGAATAATCTTAAGAGGGCAATAAGACTTGGAGCAGTTTAAATGAACGTAATTAGCAAAATTATATACCATAGTTTCCTTTTCTTATTGTGCATATTAACCTGAAGTTTAGAGGAATACAAGTGTGTTTTAGAATAAACTATACTTTTGTCAGTTCTGGATCACAATAATTGTTCCAGACAGATGCAAAATTTGAACTTTTCCACTTCTTGAAACACTCAAAGCACTTTTTTGGGTGAGTGGATTCTTCATAGTATAGTGACTTTACTATGAAGAATCCACTCACCCAATTGAACAAAGCCACTGAGGCCAGCTGGGTTGTGTCTTGCACAGGGACACGACAGTCCACTCTTGCCGTCCCACTGTGGCACCTGGTGTTCAAGAGGTCTTCCATCCAAGTACTAACCAGACCCTGACCTAACCCTAACCCTCTGACAGGATCAGGCTTTGACAAGCAGGTGTGGCTGCACCAATTTGTAAACATAAATTGCAAATCCAAAATATGAATTATCATACAGCAGCTCTAAACTTTAAGAAGTCACATTTATTTTATTTTTAATTTAGTTCAGTATGATCTTGCACCAAGAAGTAAATTTTAATTGAGCTAAAAATCAAACTTCAAAGTTGGGATACTGCAAGGCTGAATCTGTTCAAATGATTCTCGTGAAGGTGAATGGAGTTTAATGTACAGTATTAACACTTATTGACCTGACTACGTAAAACAGACTGTTTTCAGCTTTGGAAAAGAACACAGCCTAAATATTCAAAAGTTTTGTGTTAAAAAAAGTGAATTAAACAAAACACAACTCTGGCCAAACAAGGTAGATAAACAACATCACAACAACGATAACATATGAACATAATACATTTAAAGATAATGTTTCAGTCATATCACAAAACTATACCAAATTCATTACAAGTCATTTTGTAATCTTGTTCATTGTAAATCTGGTTTTCTATTCTAAAAACGTCCACGTTAGAAGCTAAGCAAAACAACCTGCTGACCATCAAGTGCTCCAGTGTTGCAGAGGATGAGTGCGCTTTAATCCTCTGTTTGATCAAAGAGTGAATGATTTGGTTTGTTGATGGGCTACTGTCACGGCATCATCATGAAAACACTAACACCACTGTGGTAGACACTCTCAGCATGCGCCCATTCTTTGTGCATGGGATTAGATCAAGCAAAGAGGCTTACGGATCTGGCAGGAGGTGTAAAGGTCACGACCTCTGCACCCATGCGCCTCCACATTATGCAGGGCCGCCCCACCAGAATAGGCCTTTGTTATGTGCACGGTTGATAATAAGTGTACCTTGCATCCTTCGCATGCGCTGACTCCGTAGTGGTATCCGGAGGATTTGTCCTGACACACAAAACAGGGCTTGTAGACGCGAGGTGGAGGGGGCGGTGAGGGGGGGCTGGGCACTAGGAGGTCTTCCCCTGAACTCGTGCTCTCCGTTTCTATGGCTGCAGAAAAACAAAACCAGGCAAAATGAGAGCATGTAAAGAGAGTAGTTTAGTAATACTGTTAAAGTGTGAATGACCGATTGGATTATATCAATCAGGGGTGTCCGAACTTTTTTCATTAAGGGTTGTTCAAACACAGACTAAAAATGGGCATACAATAAAAAAGTCTAAATGAGCCACAAGACATTTATTCTGGCTCAAAACCACCATATAGTTCACGGTAAAATACATGAGGTGGATTTATGAAGCGCATTACTGATCATGGGATTCTTGAAGGGTCTGAGGTGCAACAAAAATTGGTCTGAGGGCCTTATTTTGACTACCAGGCCACAGTTTGGACTGTGGACTATATTGTCAGTTAGGGCTAATCGGTTAGTTGGGCGATTATTCTTTCGATTGATCGGTTAGTTGTTTAGAATGCAAAACAACAAGATTTTTGCTCATTTTGATACAGAAAAAAGCCTGTAAGTTCAAGTGTTGCAAAAACAGAGAAGGACAAGCATTTTCTCATTTGAAAATAGCAAAAAAAATAGCTCCTGTACTTGAAATAATCACATAAATAAATATACTGTATAGATTTTGGCAAATTTCATTTGTAGAATGTTCAGAATCACTCAGCTTTAGTCAGCTTTACTAGCAACACAATTAAGATTGTGTTATTTCTATTAAAGCAGATTTTTTTCATCAGTTTCATGAATGTTTGGGAAACTATAAGACCAGTTAGCGATTTTTTGATTACTAAATTAGTTGACGATTAATTCAATAATTGATTAGTTGCGATTAATCAATTAAGTTGTTGAAACTCTATTGTCTGTATAACACACAGTTTTCACACAATTTAACAATTTTGATGAGGCTTATAATTGCAAAATGTGATACTTCTACTATGGAAAACTCCAGAAAAATGTTACTTTTGTTTTTATTTCAATCAATATTATCAATGAAGCTTACATTTAAAAGAGTTTACTAAGAAGAGTTGAAAAAGATCTGGATTACAATGAACTACAATTGGCCAAGGATGACATTGTTTTTGCAAATGAACTCTTCAGTTGTCTTTTATCAAGCAAATATATGTCGTATGAAGAGGTAATTCCACAACTGTTACCTAGCAGCCACACTGTATATGGACCAAATCCACATAAATGACACAAATATTACAACTTGACAAGTTATAATATCTTGTAATACAGGGTTTTGCTAAATGATTGCTTCCCAGGAAACTGTCAGTCGTGTGTAAACAGTCTTTGCATTTTGGAGCTTTGTCATGACATATGTGGAGGGATTTTGTTTTAGAACTCAATTACTTCCTGTAATTTTCAAGTCAAGTTAAAATGTGATAATCTGTCCATGTTTATTATGTGAATTGGTTTGAGTAAAATGCCAACAAAAGTACAAATATAGGTTATTTTTACTGTGAACATTTATCATAGTATTTTTTAACAACATGTAGCCTATTGACAAGTGGCATTATTTATTTTGTCATTATTATTATTAAGATTCAGTTCACACAAGGCACAAAAGATAATGGAGTAAGTCTCAATCACTCAATTTTTTTTTAATGATTGTTCAAACTAAACTGACTTTAGGTAAAAACTGTGATGAGTTGATGAAAACTAAAACATAAATGCAAAACAGATCAGTTGACCATCTCAAAGGAAATTAGACATAAACATTTACTGTATTATTTTTATGGCAGTTTCTAATTTTGTAGACTCAACGGTTAACAGTCAGGTCGATACCACAGGAAAAGGTTTCCATTATTTTCAACTAAAAACACAGCTCATTTAATTAATGTGCTAAACTCAGTGTCTGACTCTGCCTATTTGAATTTTAGGATTTGTTGTAACTGTAACTACACTATGTGCCTATATATTAAGACTATGATATATTGATGATATACCAGTGATATACTGTCTTTGTTTGAGTGCAGTATTAACTGATTCATTAAGAAGTATGACAGGGATGCTTTGTTTATACAATAACTTTGTACACACAATAGGATAGATGATTTTGTTCTGTGTTGTACACAATATAATACAGTAACTCATGAGTCCTGCACATGACCAAGCCGAGGAAGAAATGGCGCCTCCTCTTTTAGGTTTCCAGTAACTTGAATTGTGATTTTGTGGGACTTGGCTCACAATCTAATACAAACTTTCTACGGTGTCCAGGGCTAAATATACTCATGTTTTGCAATAAAATTAGATAATCTTTCAACATCTCAGCACCTTCTTGAACTCAACTTTTCCCACTATAGGGGCACACCTGCTATCCTCTAAATACGTAATATACATTCTACTGCCAGTATCTTCTGGCCGTAATTTCACAAAAAAGGTTTAGTATTTTCTGATTTGGGGTCAAGAGCAAACTGTAGAAAAGTAAGCAACTCAATAATAATTGTAATAAGTGTAATGTTTTTACACAATTTAAATGATGCTTTCTCAATTCTGGCTTCATAGTGTTTTATTTTACCTCAGTGATCTGGCAGTGACAGCCTGTGACACATTTAAAGGTCCTAACCTTTAAGATTAAGTAAGCGCAAGCATCCACTAGTCTCTCTTCCTTTCAGCCTCCTAACCTCTAACCTAACAGCCACAGGGCCCCTCCCCGGCCACTGGAGTCATACCAGACATTCCTCCAGTGTGAGCTGCCCTCCCTCACAGCTCTGCTCTGTTTACATAGAAGGGGAGAGATAGAAGAAGGCCAGGGATCCTCCTCTGCCATCATATATTAGCCTTGTCTCCATGGCTTTGCTATAGAGCGCATCAGAAAGCTCAGGAAAAGTCACGTTTTGCCTGGTCCTGCAGATCAGTTTACCTCCTGCAGCTTTTAATGGTGGACTCTGGGTTCAGGGACAGGGGTCTGCTATGTGAGCAGCTGACGTGACCTGAACAGGACAAATGTTTTGAATCACAAAACTCATCTCTGCCAGTGTGTAAAAAGATGTTTAGCATTTTCTTACAGACCATTTTTCATAAAGGCGTGTTGCTAATGCTAATGTACTTTTATGCAGCTTCTTTGGACAGCTTACACTTAACAGGTCGTTTAAATCCACCTTTAAGTCCCAGATGAATGAACAATAACAGGAGGAATGGGAGGGGAACATACAGCTGCATAACAATGTAACAGTCTAGAACAGAAGATTGTCACAGGATTGAGATCACCATTCAAGTTGAATTATCATTTCGCCCAGTACAACACTATGTAACCGATGCACTGGAAACATGAGCCATGAGATTTATTATCTTTCTATCTACTCCCACCAAAGTTTAGCCCTCGTCAGCTCCGGGTACACTTCACTGGAGGACCTATGCACAACAGCGAACGTAGAAAAAAGAAAACATTAAAGAAACAAGACGTTGATCACGGTCTGATGATAAACTGCATATTTCCAGAAAAAGCACTTTACCTTTAAATGTTGAGAGAACAAGCTCAGCAGAACAAAACTAGTGTTAGCAACAGCAAACAACAAAAAATCTTATGTTCCAGTGCATCAGTTTTTGGATTATTTCAATATGTTGACAGTAACATTGTATTTGTTTCTATTATACAGCTAGATAATTAGGACATATAAAGAAGTATGGAGGAAAGTGGAAAGTCTAAAAGAAAACATAAAAGAGAATAGGAGGAATTTGTCATGTTAACTGTTTTCTATTTCTGCTATAAAGCTAAAGTATGCAGCAGATGTTGAATCAAAGAGGTTGACCTTTCTGGAGGAATCCCTAAAACTGCAGACTGCTGGAAAAAAGCCAGCATGAGATGTAATAAGTTACATCTGCAATCTGCTGTAGCATGAGCAGGTTCATTGAGTTTAGAATGGTCAAAAGTATCGAAATCAGATACTAAAACTTTTAACAAAACTTCAAACAGAATAAAATGTGTTATGTTCTGAAGAGTTTGAGAATATTCTTGAGTCTGATGAATAAAAATATGACCAGAAAGAGTATTTTCAATTATGATTGTGGTATCAAAACTGGTATTGAGAAGTGAGTATCATGATAATCCTACTATGGCTTAATAATAAACTATCTTCTTTTTAACAGGTTAATGGATAAAGCTATTAGGTCACTCTAATCTGAGTGAGTATCAGTGTGCCAACTAAACCAGATTAGGTCCGCAGTCTGACATAACCTTTTACTCCCTATTTTAGACTCAAATATCCTTCTACACGAAAAGTACATTTCATTACCATTAAAAATTAAAAAAACAAAATAAAAATCTATTCATTGCATCTTTTTGAAAACTATTTTGGCCCTGACCCCCAGCATGGGAATGACCAACACATGAGAGAAATAATGATGATGAGAAAGTTTACTTTCAAGTGTGCCTCAAGCCAAGATAAATTAACCAGAAAGAATCCATTACTTGATCGATCTTTGTGGCCTGACAAGTAGAAAGAGAAATGATATTTAAGTCTTCAGCCACCTGGCCACAATGTTTACTCTCCACACATATCAATGACATGTTGTATTTTTCTGCTGCTGCTCACAATTGAAGTGAAAAGATGGAAAGGCAGTATGGTTTGCTGTGGGATTTTTATGAGGTAAAACATTAATCTTTATTGTACTTTTGCACGTGTTGCATAAGAACAGTTTCTTTCCCTCATGGACACCTGTCACAACTCACTTCAACACTACCTCATCTATTTACTCTGTCCACGTACTCACACTCGCCACAGTCTATAAAATGATGCAAACGCAACTTTTTCATTTTGTATTATTTGTGCAATGTGGTGGGAGATCAGGTGACAAAGAAGTGTTCTCATAAAGGTAATCAGCAACCAGTCCACCTAACCAATAGATCATGTTTGGAGCTGTGGACAGTTGGGCCAGACATTTTTCTTTTTCATGTGACTGCTGCTGAGAGAAAATTTTCTTTTAAAGGTATTTAACTGCAAAATGAGCAGAATCCCTCTTTGTGGCCATCGAAATGTTGATATTTTCAGTATTTTGATTATGTCCTACGACTGTCCTCTCACACAGACACAATGACAACAAACGTCACGAGCTGAACCCAGACTCTGTCTGGATAAACAGACACTTGTCACATGTGGCACCAACCTGAACGTGAGCTCCTCACCTGAATGGGCCAGGTATGGGTCAATGTTCATGTTTGTAAAGAATCCTAACTCAATCCTAATACACGTTTTACTTTTTTGTTTTGTTTTTTTGTAACGCCTGGTGCAATACTGATTTACTTTTTTTTTTAATCCAGAAGAATTGACTGAACCGACCGAAATGGGTCTATAAACTGACAACTACTAAAACAAAATAAAATGCATTTAAGGACATGTTTGTACAGATTCTAAACTATAGGTTAGTAGTAAATAGAACAAGATTTTATGGCATTTCCAAAACTGAAACTTTATTTGATTTGGATGAATCATGCAGTTCTAATTTGTAAGTTAAACCGACTTCAGCCACTGTCCTGTAAATGTCCACCACTGTTCACCAATCTAAAATAGAATTGTGTAGTCCTGTTTTTGTGTTGTTCCCTCTCCAACTGAACTGTTATCCAGCTTTATATGTATTCATTGAACTGCAGGTTGGCCAAAACTCAGTGAAAAGTGCATACAAACTGAATCCCAATATAGCAGCCAAGCTAACTAACCCTACCCCTAAAATGTAACGCACGACTCACAATCCACTGTCAACAAAATACTACACAAAACAAATCTAAGAGAAACAACTATCGAATATTTGTTAAACAATGTAGTCATTGAATAATAATTTATGTAACAGTACACAAACCTGTTTTAACACAATGACATCAATGTGTAAAAACATTTATCTGACTCACAAAAGATTCAGAAGTATCACTGAATTGTTGTAAATAGATATTATCAGAGTGGATAGACTCGCTCACAATACTGTGCTGTGATTGGTCCAGCACATAGCTGCCATCTTTAGCCTTCTAGCTCGGTCATGAAATAATGCTCAAGTTCTTTAGCTTGGTCACATTTTGTAAAAAATAAATAATAAATGGATAAAAATCTCCCATTCACAGGTTTTACTTATGTCATCTAAACCACTAAGGGATTACTAAAACAGCTGTTAGGTGCAGTCCATGTTGTCCAAAGCAAATATCGACACAAGAAGTGAACTATATTACTTTATTCTACACCACTTCTCTTTCAGCACCACCATGATACACAACAAAACCACAAAATACAGCTTCAAGTAAAGCTATCATATGGACTGCCATCAGACCAAAGGAGTGCCGTTTACACCTCTTTTGAAAGCACAAAACAATCAAATGCATGAAGACGTTTGTGATTCCAAATAAGGTAGAGCTTCACAGCAGCTTAGTCATGGCAAACATCAAAACTAAGAATGTATTTAATGTGTCCTCTTTTCCTTTTCACACATGCTCCCTCTCAGGTCAGACTTCCTCAGTACATCCTCACATTCCCAGACAAACTGTGAGAGTGTCCAGCAGACACAAGAGAGAGGTCATTCAGTGCGGAGGGAGAGAAGTGATGACTGGGCAGCTGCCACGGCAAAGAAAGAGCCAGATAGAAAGAAGGAATAAAGCCTGAGCCGGAGATGTAGGTCACTTCCCAATTGTCAGTTGAGTCATTGCTCTGGATCACACCCAAAACTGTTTAGAGTGGACGTATTGGGGGAATTGCTCAATGTGTGTGCGTGCCTGCGTGCGTGTAGGCCCTTTGACCTTTGAACCCGCTTGACTCTTTTCATTCTCCTCACACACACACCTCCTGATCTTTACGGCTGTAATTTACGATCTCAAACGCTCTGACTTCCATACATCACCCAGCGCCCTTCTGTTTCTCAGCCTTGTTCCTTGTGACGGCGCTAACTTGTCCAAAGTCCAAGACATCGCCCCATCACTGATTCTAGGTTTACTGTCGGGCTTGCAGGGGTGGAGCTGTATTTATCTTATCAGCTTGTTTATAGAGAGCGCTGATCTAAGAAGGCAGCGGGCCAGGGTTTACTAGACCTCTTGGTTAAAGCACTTTTCAGATTAAGCCAACAGAAAAGGCCGACGCGGGCAGAAGTCTCATTTAGAACAAAGTTGTTAAGAGGGATTCACTCGGAGGTGATTCATTGCACCATGAAAGCTAATTTTTAACTTTCTTCATTAGCAACAGAAATGCACCCAGGAAGGCATGTAGGGCTTACTATGTGCCGTTACTATTAAAGGAAGGAACAACTTTGAAGTACTGCAAACGTTTGGAGGATCAAAAGAACAAAGACAGAAAAGGAAGATCTATGAAATAAGAGTAAAAAAGGCAAATCTTCAGCACTTTTGAAAATGATTTACTGATGGTTAATCCTCATGTAATATTCTTAAGGACATGTTTGATCACATTTGACTGACTTAATATTGTGAGAAGAAATAAAACAAATCAGTCAGTACATTTATATGATTAGTTGACTAAACAGGAGGCGTGGCCAAAGATCTGAATCGTAAAAGTATATTTTTGATATTAGCATTTATTTGACTTAAACTGCTCAAAAAACCTGAAAATGAAAGGTTTTCATGCAAAAACATTAATTTGTCCAGGAAGTGAAGCAAGAACTAATCATCACTATATTTATATGTACAAAAGGCAGATTAGAGCAATGATTTGGGCTAAAAGTTTCAAATTATTTACTTTTTTGTTATTGTTCATCATTATACATTCCTATAATTTAAATACGATAATTAGTTAACTAACTCGACTAAAATTCTATCGACCGATTAAAGGTGGGCTGGCTGATTTTCACAAACATTTTTTTAGGTTTTAGGTTTAAATCTTCCTCTCATAAGTCCTTTGACACATGGTTAATATCGACATGGATTCATTTTGGTTGTAAGTATGGCTTATAAATTTCTTTTTAAAAACTCCAAAGTGAAACTGGAGAAGACCACCCAAGCTCAGCCAATCAGAACGCAGCATTTGACTCCTGCCAATTCTTTATTATTCAGTTCAGACAGTACTCAGTTGCATTTATCATATACTGTTTAATGGAAAACACAAAGTTTACTTATTTACGACTAAAAAAGTTACCTCAACTTTAATTTGGTACAAAAAGTCTTATCCATTGGAACTTTAACGTTACGAAATCTGTGTTCTATGTTCTTAAAGCATGACATTTTATCTAACTTAGGTTTTGTTTTTTTTTTGCTGTAAAACAAAGATATTTTCCTTAAAAATACTTTTTGACATGTTTTTTTGTCTGATTCCTAAACCATCTACATGTCGGCCAAGATGTGACGTTAAAGAAATTATATAACTTAAGAAAAATGCGTATACATCCTGAATTGCTTGTTTATAGCCAGTTACATAATGCTTCACAATGTAATCATCCTACAGGCCAACATCCAATACCTTTGCCCTAAGCTAAACACACAATAGCATAGAAGCTAGTCTGATCTAATGTGTGATCAGACTAGCTCGGCAACACAATGCAAAATTTAACAGGGCAAAAGTAGAAGTGACAAAAATGAATGTTGATACAGATTCTTCCAACAATGTTAGATGTTAGGTCGATACAACAGAAACAACTGAGTGTCTGATAATTGTGAAAAGACAATGCATGTTTCAGAAGTAATGGGAATATTTGGTATTTATAATAGTAAATGACCTCTTTTACCATAACAAGCCCATGTCAACCAAAGTGATTTTACTTTTTCAGTCAAATCTGAGCTAAATGTGTTTAACGGAGGCATAATGACACAAATTAATATGTAAATATTCTTTGGCTATCTTCATAACAATATAATGAGCAAGAGCCTTTTTTCTATTAATAACATTGTACTGCCATGAAATATCTAAAAGGTCAATTTTATTCAACAAGATTCCTTTAGCTGTCAACCATATGTATTCAATATTATTGGTTTGGAGAATGTTGAGATGTTATGTGAGTAGGGCTGGGCAATATTGACAAAATGGATATTCTGATCATTTTTGGCATAGCTTGATTAAGATTTAGGAAATAATATGTAATTCCAACTGAATCGTCAATTATTTGTGTGGGTTTGGATTGAAAGATCAAAAAACAATCTTTGTCAGTAAAAATGTGTAGTGCAAACTTGGAGGCAGAGTATTGTTCAGAGTAAAAAAAAAAACACAGAAACTAATAAACAGGACATATTCCAAGTTTTTTTTTGTTTATGTTCATTAATGGCATTTTTCGTTTGTTTTTGAAAAGGTTAAACAAAATCAAATCGAAATCGAGACCAATCAGTATGAAAAAAAAAAAAAAAATTATATTTTTTCCCAGATCGCCAAAGGTCAAATATGATACTGTATTAGACTTGTTTAATGGATCAACTAAAAGGACACGCTCCCTTTCCAGAACTTGTAGTCACAATGATCATGACCAAATATTCATGCTAAATAATTATTTGCACTTTAAAAAATGTTGTAATCGATTTGGAAAGTGCTTTTAAATCCTTTTTTTCCCCCCATAATACACATTTTAGTCGACAAAGACACCAAAGAGTTATTACTGCAACTGACTAAATGACCTAAGACAAAAGGTGAAAAAAAATAATAATAATAAAATAAAATGAATGAAAATATTAGCTTTCCTTAGTTATTTGAAAGTTTACAATACCTTTTTTTTTTGCATTTTTATTTTGCATTTTTTTTATTAAACGATATACTCAATCCCTACTTTTTACAGAGTTTCCAAACCACATTTACGTTAATATCTAAAATTTGATATATCGCATAACATAACATCATTTTATATGTTTAAAACTTGAATTGCTTCTTTTTGGGGTTTTTTTAAAGTACTATCTTTAATCTTTGTGTATTATAATAAAAGCAACATTCACTACTGCAGAAGCCCTTCACTGAGCGCCCAGTATATTCTCCCCACAGTTTGCACACAACTGGGACAAATCCTCACAGCGCGTCTCACTTTATTCACACACAGTGCTCTTTCTGCAGCTCATATTCTCAACACTGATTGGCTGATTTGGCTGTCTGTCAAGAACCAATCCTATAAGTCTGACTGGATCGAGTAAAAGACCAGGCTGGCTCGTGCTGTCATTCATCCCCATATTGTTGCTTTGACTAAAAATTCATAAACTAAGTCACATGCTGCACAAATAATCCCAAAGCCTGCACTTTAAGTATTACAGTTTCCTTCACAAAAACAAAAAATGTGAATATCGTCTGAATAAAAACTGTCAATGCTAAAGTTTAGATGTGATTCTTTCAAGCTTGTCAGTTCAGAAAAGTCCTCATTTCACCTGAACATGTTTAAACAGTATGTGACAGCTTTAATGAAATGTAATGGCAAAAGTAAAGTTATTAAGCCACAAAAAGACACTTTAAATTTAGGTTTAAGTTTCTGAATAAAGATTGAATTCTTCATTCTCACGATTACATTGTGACCTGAATAATCACAGTTACGCAGCTCTATCCATTAACCTATCCACCCTCTGAGGCTAAGCCAATATCTGAGCTTACATTTAAGTGTGTTGAATATTTTATTACGCTGCTACTTTCTTACTTTCTTACTTGTAGGTTGTCACAGCGCTCGGTACATTTTTGATTAAAAATCGACTAAGAGAGAATTTCCATTTCTGTGATTTACAGACCTACTTATCTACAGGTTTTTTCCTTTTAGTAATGTAAGATATCTAAACAATGGTATCTTATATGACTTTTATAACATTTGTAACTTATTATTTAAGTTATAGCTCAAACTCAAAGCCATATTACTTATTAGTGTTTTAGCCTCTGCAGAGCCTCCACAGTCAGTGTTTTGCTCTGCAGATCTGATAGAAATGGCAAGAATCAGCCACAATCTGTCTCTGTCTACTTTACGAGTTAGAAAAATCAAATGCAGTGCAGCAAACATATGGTCAATATTTTAGGGCTGTATCAAGTTAATTGATTAATCACAACTAATAGATTATTGAATTATTTCTTCAACTAATTTAGTAATCGTTAAGTGATCTTTATAACTTCCCAAACATGCCTTTACAGTTTTATAACTCCATTGACAGCAATGACATAAAAAAATGTAAATTTGCTGCTTTTACTAAAAAAAAAACACAATCTAAAATAGGTCATTGATACACATTAACACAAATTTGATCTTGATTTGAGTAAATATAACAAAAGTCACATTATTCTGAAATTGTACAAATGAAATTGGCCATATTAGTATAGATTCATGTGATTATTTTAAGTAGGCTACAGTAGCTATGCTCATTTCAAATGAAAAAGTGCTTGTCCTTTTTCATTTTTGTGACTTTTGTGATTGTTTCATTGGCAAATCTTTTGAAGGCAGTCCTGATTCAGCCAATAACGAACTCAAGGTCTAATTTAATTTTAGGATTGAAATTTGTAAAAAAAAAATAATAATAATAAATAAATCTTGAAGTCAGATGACTTTTGCCTTCTAAACAACGAATCGATTAATCGAAAGAATAATCGCCCAACTAATCAATTACCAAATGATTTTTGTTGCAACCCCACAATATTTTAAAGATTTCATGTTTTCCACATGTGTATTATATAGGTTACGATATTGCTCTTGTATAATGGTCAGTTACTGATTTTTTTAATCCTCTGTCAGAAAACATGCAGCTTAGAACATAACTTGATTATTTTAGTGAGTTAAATGACAGATTATGGGTGCAGGTCTAAGCAAGTTACATGAAATCAGCACTAAAAGCTGTTTTTATTTTGCTTTTGAAAACACTCAGATCAATATGTGAATTTGAACATTTCTCTTTCATATCGTTCGACCCAGTGATAGAATACCTCAAACTGTCTTAAATAAAATGGTTCAGATATGATTGTTTGTGTCATCATACTCTCAATAATAATCCTGCAGGACATTAAATTGAAGGAAAAACTTACAGTGACTGGATCCGCTCCAGTGTCTGCCGCTGACCAACGAGCCCCCGAACGGCCGCTGCAGACCTCCAACCCCGGACAGCAAGCCCTTCTCCGGCCCGAGCCCCGGAGGTCTGTGGTAGTAGTCCATGCCCAAAAAGGAGCCAGGGCTTGGGCTGCTCGGAGTGGGGCTTAAACCCACCACATCCACGCTTTCACTGTACATCCCCGGGTGAAGCGAGCGAGGAGAGGAGCTTTTGATGTCTTTGTACCAAAAAAAGAGTGGGGAAAGGATCAAAGCGACGCGCACGGAGAGGAGAGAGCGGAAGAGAGGAGAGTTAACATCTTCATCACTAAACTCATGGAAGAAGAAGAGGAGGAGGAGGAGGGGCGGCCGAACACACACTGCCCGCTCCCTTTGACCTTTTAGCCCTTTGGAGAAACACAGCAGATCTACAATCAAACTTTAACACCGGAACAAAAACGTGAGCTATTTTCAGTCTGAACGCCAAAGTGATGTTTACAAATGCTGAGAAGTTTGAACTGGTTTCGCAAAATGAATTGTGACTCTAAGCTATTTACGGGTTGACTCTGGTCGCTATCGTTAGCATTTTCCTAGCTTAGACCGGTCAAACAGCGTGGTAATCCCTTGACTGACTTTCGTAGCTGGTCACTCGTGTCCTTTACGCCGGCATCGATGGAAAGCAGTAAAGTACACAGAGTCTGATGAAAAGGAAAGGTCCACTTGGTGAGGAAAACACCGGTTGTCTTCTCGCGTGCGCAGAGCCCAAGCAAAACGCGAGAAAATCTACGAACGAAAGATGTTATTGATACGCAATCATAGTGCGTGTCTTAAGTTCCAGGTCTTAACCCGCAGAAGATTAAAAGCACTGCTCTTTTCCGGTTTGACTCTACGAGAATGTGCGAGGAGTGAGCCGCCGCTGGCCGAGAGGTCCTGCTCCGGACGGACAGCAGTGTCCTGTGGTAACCTCCGCTCTGCACCCGGCGGCCTCCAGCACTGCTCTCTCTCTCTCTCTCTCTCTCTCTCTCTCTCTCTCTCTCTCTCTCTCTCTCTCGCTCACACACACACGCACGCACACGCTTCTCTCACACGCGCACACGCTTATCCAATACGTGTGGCTGTGCACGAGCTCCACCTACCTGTACCCGGCTACAGTACAACTAAAAGCGCTTAAACACACTTTTAGAACAGTTGATACCATGGGCTGCTAAAGCAAAGCAACTGTAGAGACCACGTACCACGTCAGTTAAAGACTACAGTCTGTCTGGTATGAGTGAGGTACGACAGCTTCCGTGTCATTTAGTTGAATATTGATTGAATGCATGTTTGAGTCCTGTGTGCAAATGAGGCTCAATTGCTCAACACATTTCAATTTGCACCTACCCCCACTTTCATCAAAAACTTAAAATATATTGTGATACATGCAGGCTAAAGTTGTCACAAAAATAATAACACTCATTGCAGTGGATTGTCACTAGAAAGAGGTGCTTATCACTTCTGCAGTGAGGTAAAATTTTTTCAAGAATCTAATTTCTTTTACCAAACCGTTTTCAATCAATATTGTGATTTACAATATATTGAATGTTAAAGATTTTCTTCCTGCTCTAACACAAGGCAAACTATGTGGCAATTTGCAAAAACACATTTGTTCTTTGAAAGTGAAAGCATCTGCCATTCTGCACCAATGGTTCTGTTTGCCTTCCACAGTGAGTGTGTGAATGAACAGCCTACTTGAATGCACCAATAACCTATAGGCCTTAACCCTACCCAGCCTGCTACTGCCCCTAGATACAGTGTTTCACCACATGCAGCAGCCAAGATGTGTAGGATAATATAGTAGCTATAGGCATATGCTTTGATGTGTGTGTTAGAAGGTCTGCAATTTGTAATAGCAAATGGCCTACTCCAGTGTTGAAGTTTCAGTTTGTGGCATTTAAAAATGCATGTGTATGCATGAATATGTTTGCCTGCGTGAATCTAAAAAGGCACATTGACATCTCCTCATGCATTCATGCATAAACGCAGACATGTTGAATATCCCCTAGCCTCACAGGCAGAGCTGGTGCCAGAGGTAGCCCATGTCCTTGCTTCAAGGCTCCTCTGTATTGATTAGCTGCTAGTTAAAATATGAGCCGGGAAGGGGAAACACATCACTTTCATTGCTGCCTGTTAATGGATACAAGACATTAAATCTACAGCCATGTGGCAGGCTGAGGTGAACATTGGTGGGGGTAGAAAAGAAAGCTTTAAGGGGCAGGTAGAAAATTAGGATGAGGGTTGTGTGTTACATATCTATATACACAGAAATAGATCAAGGTTCTTGCACTTATTTGAGGAGAAGGAAGTGAAGAGGCAATTCTGTTCAACTGTTGGTGGTGACAATGACAAGATGTGGCAAATACGGTTACATCAGTGGAGTGAAAGGAATGAAGGGCATAATATAAAATACTTTTTCAACAATTTTCATTAATTTCTCATTCATGACTCCAAATGATCTGAGAGAACTCACCAAGCATTATTTACATCAAAACATCATTTGTCCTTCAAAAGTACGTTTGAGCACACTGGAGTGTGCTTGTACTTTTCACATTAAAATGGTTCATCTTGGATGGACAGCAGATGCTGGTTTGGAGAGGCATCTGGCTTTAAAATTTGCCATGTTAGTGGTTTGTTTTGATGATTATGAAAAGGAACATAGACACTGCCCGCTGACCAAGTATGACCTCAAGACAAACAGTGACACATGAACAAAGAAGCACTAAAGATCAAGAGTTTTACGTCCAGCTCAATAAGCTGAGATCCATCTAAGAATGTGAGAAGGAGGTGGGAAATCTGACCAGGCGTGAAGTGAGAGAAAGTCTCCTCAGTCACACACAGATGTAACAGTGCTGACTTTGTCAAGTTTACTGTTCATTTTGTGCAGCCAAATCCATCAAAAGACTTGCTTCATTCTTGGCTTAACATCCAACATCAAGACGATAAATCATGCAGCCATAAAATCTTTGATCAAGACAAGGATCAGGTAAGACTTAGATGTGTGAGGCAAAAGACATTTCCAAATGATGATGGAATTACTGAGTGTGAATGGACTGGTGCGAAGAGAAGACAAGAATGTGAAGAGTGTGAAAGGGACAGATCTTATAACAAGTTACTTTTCTCTGAGCCATAGGTCACTTTATGAAGAAAGTACAGTGTTCCCTAGACAGCACATGCAGTGGGTCTGCATGGAAAACCTTAGAGAGTGAAGTTTAATTTCTCTGCCAGAAAAAGTGTGGAGAACTGAAATGTTCTTCACAGGAGAGAAAAGAAGAGCACCAGACTGTCTCAGCATCTCTGTAATGGGATCTGGCAGTTTTAGATTTGACTCATCTCAGGAGAAAAGATTTGCTTCATATTTTCTATTACTTAAGTTAATTTAGAAAGTAAATTTGAGAGATGTTGATCTTGATTCCACAATCATGTTTAAATATGAATGTGTTATACAAGAGAATGTAATCATTCTGTCCTAATTACATATATTATTGTTTCAGTAAATGTTCATGCCACACCAAAACACAGGGGCTGATTCAAAATTAATTTCTATTTTCTATTTTGCAAAAGATATAATCCATTACAATATAAATTAATATGTCTACACTGTAACCATAATAAACTAGAAAAATAAATACATTTACTGTATCTAGTAAATCAGTTGTTTGTAATACCACAACACCATTATTGACTGTGGTTATTAATTATGATTATTCTCCTGATCCTAGAGACAAAATGCCATTAAAACAGTGATACCAGCAGCAGCTTTGCCTGTAGTTTTAGGTGAAAATGAGCTGTACTTAGAGCTGGGGCACATCAGGATAGAAATTGTGAGCTGAAATATGACAAACTTCTGTTTGGGGGTTTGCACTAGTTCTCTATTTATTACCACTTTTTCTGAACCACTATTTGTCAGCTGAAGTTAACCAATCACAGTGAAGTATAAAGCAGATTTTTTTTTTCCTACTCAAACACTGACAAAATGACTTTGCATTTACTTAATTTTACGATACAAACAATATATATATATATATAGTCTACAGTATATATATATATATTTTTTTTTTATTATTATTTTTTAAGTATATATATATAAAGTATAATCAAATAAAATATTTACTTCCAATCTAAATAGTTGATGTTGATCATACATTATGATATGTAGTGTTTATTTTTAAATAATGAATATATCCAACTAAATGTTTGACAAGTTTCTGCTCTGTTCACCCCTCTGTGGCTTTTGTGGTTCCTCCAGCAGTCTCCTATCCAAATACTGCCCAGGTTTAACAATTACCAACAACAACCAACTATCGGTTGGTGTTGTTGTTATAGGTCTAATAAATGTGTAGATTTGAATAAAAATAAATTATTAAATCTGATTTTTAAAAATACCTTTAATATGTTACTTTTAATAAGGCAATCAATTTTTTTAGAGAGGGCATTACATGTTTTTTTTTTTTTTTTTTAATGATTCCTTAAAATGATCAAGTGTGGATCTTTCCCCATTTTCCAAATAAAAACAACATATTTTCAAGTTGAGCTATTGTCCTATTGCTATATAAAGAGGGCCATTGCTATACCAACTTCAGAGTCTTTGTGCCTCAGACAATATGGGAAAAAAACATATGAATCTTGACAAAACCAAAATAGGATTTGGCTCCAAGAAAATGATGATGTACATTTTTTTTGCCATATGCCCATGCACCCCTGCTCTCCTGTCACTTCATTGTGAAAGCACTAAAACACTGCAGCTTTCTTGTACCTTTTGTATGGTTTGATAACATAAAACCACAACTATCTGTTTACCAACTCCATTACTTTTTGTATTTTGGTCAGTTTGTGTTTGGAAAAGGCACATGAGTGTTTTATGAAAGTAACAGTATGTCTTTACAGTTACATTTGATCACAGTGACAGAGGATTGGAAGGTTGTGTATTTTCTATCTTCTGTACAGGAAAAGTGGGATGAGGATCAAGCAGAGAGCAGAGAAAGTTATGGCAGAAGGCAGTGGAGAGGATGCAGAAAGAAGATCAAAGGTGGCCCCCGCTGGTGGAGATGCTGATAGTAAGTGTCTCTTTTCCATTATTCATCAGACAGCTGTGTATGTAGGTTACAGTCTGAGAGCTCCATGAGAATCAGAGGAACACTATGCATTTCAAACTGCTTGGGAGAAGAAGAGATGTAACAGAAGCAGGGCTTTAGAGGAACATTCTGGGCCATGGATGCAAATGTCCAATAATAAATTTCAAGTTACAGGCTTTTGATGAAATATTAGTTGATTATTGGTTGATTTCATAAATTAAAAAGTGTAAAAATATGAAAAGCTTATGTATATATTTGCAGGTAGCGCTGTGCAAATGGAATTGTGGGCTCTCTTCTGTGATAATCTGCTTTTCTGGTGAAATTCTTGGTGATTTCCCTATTCATTGCAGATGTCTATTCAAACAGATTCTTGTGGCTTTACACTTCTAATGGTCAGGGTCAGTGCTTGGTCAGTATTAAAGATATTGATCCAGCTGTTTATTAAGATGTTCCACTATATTTTTTACAGTTTATATTATTTTTTACAAATGCATTGCTATGAAAGATGACCAAACCTACAACAAGCACGGCACATTTGCCATTTTCTATGGTAATCATTTTTTGATGTTGCTTTACAAGCTCTTATATATAGAGCTTGTAAAGCAACATCAATATGCTCACTTGTGATGGTTCTGAAATATTTAGAACCATCACAAGTGAGAACATCAAAGTGATTTTAGAACCATCACAAGAGAACATCACAAGTGATGGTATTTAGAACCATCACAAGTGAGCTCAGTCCAGTAAAACTATAAGTAATATACACAAACAGTATCTCTCTCATTGTCTACATTTACAATTTTTATGTCCACTTAAGCTTTGGTGCAAAAGTTACCAGCGTTGACTTGAACATCTTTAAAAGGTTTGCTAATAGGTACAATATTAATATTACTGTACTACAGTTGTCACCTCATAAGAAAGAGCAAGCACCTTTAATACAGCACATAATCCAAAGCATTGCATGAAATCATGTGTTCTTGAAAGCAGCTGACTGTAAGTGCCTAAAACACACGTGAAGAGATAGATGTTTTAGCAGTTAACATCCCACATAATTTACTGCACATAATCACGCTCTGCTGAGCTAAAGCAGAGCATTCAGTCTTCATATCTAAATCTCTTATCACATGCAATGTGCTGGACATGGCCTGTGAGGCAGCACATGAGTGTGTGTTTAGGCTGTTTTGTTCCATTTCTGTTCGATCACTGTCTCCTGGGCTCCTTTAATGCTGGAACTTGATGTACTTGAGATAGAGACAGAATGTCACAGAGACATAGCAGCAGAAGGCTTTATATATGCATGTTATTATGACACTCTACTGGCAGACCGGCGACAGCAAAGCCCATCTTTCCTTACCCCCTAGACAATTGATTTTTTTAAATTCTGGGTTAAAGGGGCACTGTATAACTTTTTTACTAAAAATAGACTTGAATAAAAGCATGTTTTTGTCATTTATATTTCTTTGTTGCACTAAATAAATGATAAAAAATGGGGCTTTAATTTGAGCGGGCTTGCATGGTCACATATTTAACTATTTTATGGCCTTGAGGATTATCATTATTAATATATTATTATTATTATTATTATATTTTATTATTTTATTCATTATTATTATTATATTATTATTATATTATTATTATATATTATATTATTTATTTGTTTAGAATATATATGTATATAATATATATATATATATATATATATATATATATATATATATTTGTCCATATGGGTCCCTGTATCTATAAATAGCGCGTCATTACAGACCTGTGCTGTGCCCTGCTGGTGGATATCCCTTTGTTCTCATTATTAGCGGGTCAATGGAAGGCAAATCCAATGCAAAAAAAAAGCTCTGCATAACAAGAGGTCATGGCAGAGCTGTACCTATAAATAATTCAACAAGAAACAGGCCTGTCATACAACAAATGCACACATACACACAAGCAAAGCACTTAGTTATTGTGTTTAATTTATAACTCGATAAACAATCATGTTATGATTTGAGCCATTCAGAAGAAAACATCGTCTAAGCCTAGGTATTTGTGACCTAGTCGACATCTTGTATGTATATATTTGTTACTAAATATTTGATTGGTTCAAGTTGTTTTGGCCTAGACGCTGATTGGTCCAGAGAAATGAAGTCATACTTAATTGTAAAAAGGACACCTTGCATTCTAGTCTCACAATGCATTTTAAAACATAGAGAAGAAAATAAATCAAACTGGATTGAGCAATTAAAAATGACATGTGAAGAAAGGCAAGCACAAACACTTACAATTCCACTATTCTCGGATTGTTACACATGTGCAGAAGTGTGGCATTTGGAAGACCAGCCAAAGCAGCACTACAGGGGGTCTGCACTGCTCAGGGTACTGCACATAATGGGCGATGTCTGCTGGAAAGCTAAAAAGGAAATACACAGAAACTAGCAGCAGACTGTGTGCATGTCTTTGGTGCAAGCAGTGTGTGCTAAATGTTGCTGTTTAAAGCCTTTAAATCTCTGTGACAAGGCTGAACAGTAAGACATTTTAAAGTTTATGACAATCTATAAATGGAAATTGCTAATAACCTTTGTGCAGTATTAAATTATGATGGCGATTAAGGAGCAGACATGGTACATAAAAAGATAACTTTCTGTGCTTTCTGTGTAGCAGTGTAGAATGTAAAATATATGCAAATCTCACTATACAACATTATTTCAATCTTATGAAATGATATTCTCATTGTGGAAAGGCTGATGGTAAATAAAGGGCTCATATTAATTAATTTTTGCTTTGTTTTTCTCTTTTAATCATGCTCCTTTACTTTGGCACCACACATATTAGAACTTATAAAAATGTTATATGTGTTTACATTACACACAACACTGCTAAAACACTACAGTGCCATTAAAGTTCAGTCTCAACAATAAATGTAACTCAAATGTTTCAGAATGTTTAATAAATCTCAACTTAGTCATGCAGCAATATGTCCCGTCGCTGCAGCCTGAAGGGTCCAGACCTGTGTGTGTGTGACCTCGTTCCCAGTGGCACTGATGTGGGTGAAAACAACATCCATGAGCGCGTGTGCAGAGCTGTGTGTGGAAACATTTGGGTCGCTTGTGTAATGCACACGGCTCTACACAACTATAGTTACACAATGTGCTGCTGGTAGCTGCCTTTAGTCTGTCACTCAGGTCTCTCGTTTCTGTCTATTCCAACATTAAAATTAGACAATAAAACCATGCAAAAGTTTGTTTAATGTATTAAAAAGACGAGGCACTGTAAGCTTGCTGCAGAGGACCAAATCATCCGGCAAACAAGTACAGTAATCTAATTCTCATGTGCATTGGGAAAAAAGTTTTGGCTTATTAAAGTGGACACTACAGAAAAAAATTGCTGATATATGTAAAAATGGCCCAAACCATTTTCTTAAAGTAAACTGGATGAAATTGTGTCTACAAATTGTATTTATGCTGCATTTTCAATAAAAAAAAAAAAAAAGAAAACTAATAATTAGACATTAACAAAACCTTCACATTTCATAAAATGTACAGGAACCAAAGACAGTATCATAAAAAAGACATTGTACAAGATTTACCTTGAGACATCCCCAGTATAGATGCAGATTCATATATTTGTGTACAAAAGTCTATGATTAGTGACAAAAACAGTGAATGCTATGAAACGTAAATAGTCAGAAGACAGTCCTGTCCCAGCTGGCCTTTGTATCTCACATGGGAATGTAGGGGAATCCCATCCTAACAACTTCCCTATTGTTTCTGTGTGATCTGCTGCGAGCTGTGTGCTTCCTCTTTCCACTCTCCTTCACCAAACAATCCATACCACACTGTTTCCTCCTCAGCCGCTCTCACTTCCTACCTGACGCTGTCTTCAAAGAACACTTATATGCCCACGTCTCAACTTCTGTCAAACACACTGTCAGGGCCAGTTCTGCCTAGCTGTGATGCTGTGCTTGATTATCAGGGCAACATTGTCCACTTTAATTATAAATCATTTCAATTACCCTATGGACTATATACAGTATGTATGGGTTGCATATAGGCTAACCTAAATGATGTTTGTGACCTACAAAATGTCCAATAAATCAGAAGACTGCTTCTTGACGTGACAATGCTCAGTCTGCATCAGAACATCCTACTTTGCCTCAAGCAAAGACACACAGTGTACATTATTTACCCTCCATATGCATCCGTCCTATTGCTTAAACATTACAGCTGAGCTTTCCCTGACAGGAGCGCTTGCATGCTGTCCTCATTAATACACTCTTCTGGATTTTTACCCTCTTAAAATGTTAATAAACACAAGTTTGAAGTTTGTCTACAATATTTGTGGATTCATTTCAATGAACAACTGCAGCTCCAAAAGGTTAAGTTATCCACTAAAATGAGTATATTTAGATTTAAGTATTGAAAGTCATAGCACTGAAGCTCTGACAGCTGGTCAGTGCCAGATCTCTGGGCCTGGCAGTAACTGCCTTTGTGTAGACAACACATCTACCCATATTAGTGTGGATCTCGTGTGACTGTGGAAATGGTTCGTGGTGGTCGGACAGGCCAATGGCGCAAAATGCCTGCAATCTGTCTGCCCCAGGGCAGCTGTGGCTAGCTTACCATCACCTTACCTTGAGTGTGGAGTGAACAAATAATGCAAAATTATGCATAGCATGTCAAAATGCACTGTATAAATCTCATGCTTTGTTATTTCTAATGCATTTTTGCTTCTTACATTTAACTCAAACTATAAAAAACAAAGTTCCTCTATGAGCTCAACGACATGTGTCTGATCCTTATGTGGGGACAGCACTGCAGTCATTTCAATTATCCATCTGAGAAGTATAGAGCTGTTCTTCCGTTAAAGAAGATATTGGAACATTAAATCAGAGTTTTTGACACTCTGCTGATGACGGTGAGAATGCTAAAAGCTCCTGGAGGCGATTATGAGGGATCCCTGGGGAGAGATAAACCCCCTGGCCTGATGTGCTGCTGGCGGGTGGGCGGACTCTTCTCCTTGTGGTCATGTTGGCTGTCCTCACAACAGTCATTACCCATCAGGACTTCTACGACCAAATCCTGCTAATTAATAATTAACTGTAGCAACTGGCCCTGAGCTGCTTTTATTCTCAGGTTGACCTACATAATCAAGCACCTGATCTACGCTCCAAAACAAATCTATTTACACTGAGTTTTGACACACTAAGGCTCTCATTCATAGACTATTTCTGACTTTGCTTCATGAGATAAAGAAAAACCAGAGGTGTAACATTTGTGCATTTTAGTTTTGTTGCCCAGTCATTCGTTGGAGCTCATTAGAAATGATCCAGTATATGAGATTATGTACATTCATGTGCATCCATGTGAGCCAATGGGCCCCAAAGTATTTGGACAGTGTTGGGTCAAGGAGCAACCCTCATTTTCTTCTAGCGTTCATTTTGTATTCCTTCTTCCTCTGTCCTTCATTACAGCTATTACAAGTATCACATGCTAATTAGCAAAACTAGAAACTCACTTGAGCAAGCACTGATACTTAAAGAAATCACAAAAACAGGACAAAATGTCCTGATTGATGTTTTCTGTAGTTTGAAAATGATCTTGATCTTTGCAACAAAACACAATGATACAATGTTTAATAAAGAAAGTATTTTTACCAACAGTCCAACTCAACATTGTATTTAAGTATTAAGTACATTCCTAAAATCAAGTTTGAAAGTTTTGTATCATTACAGCACTACTATTCATTTACTGTGCCTTCTAGTAATCACTGAGTTTGAAGGACACAGCTTCATCTTTCAGTGCAAACATCACACCCTCGTCTTCCAGAATATGTTTCAATAAGATTTTCAAATATAGGAAAGCCACTCGCTGGTCTACACTGTCGATGGAGCATTTATCATCATAAAAATAAAACTTGCAAGGCTGCAAGGTCAGTGTTGTGGAAAAATGTCTTTTTGGGGGAGAATTTATGAGGTTCAGGCTGTGCTAAGTTAAAGTCAAGAGAAAAGCTGCTGCTTAATGATCTTGTATTAAGATAAACAGTTGCTAATCTTAATAGTTGACACAAACAGTAAAAGGACACATATTATGCAATATCAACTTTTTAAGTTTTTAATCTTGTTATAACTTTACTTTCTAAACACAAACTCAGCAGAGGTGTTGCCTGTGTTGTTGTTTTTTTTTACCCTGAGGATCAGAAAACACTGTTCTGAATGTCCCTGATCTGATCTTGATGTCATAAGTGTTTTCTGCAGAATTAGCAAGATCCGTTTTAAAAGTTTTCCCTGTGTAACTTCTTTATCTGAAGCTGTAGCTCAATTCCTAATGGGGAAACACATGACTGTCGTATTAAGGTATTGTTAGTTTGATTGGAACTTAAAGGAAGCAGTGTCTATTAAAAGTTTTGCCTGGCACAATAAAACGGTGAAAAGTAAAACGCACTAAGAAAAGTCATGCAGCCTATGGGACAGTCCTCATGTGTGAACCCCACCTCCTCTCACACCTCTGCCCTTTTCCCACTAAATCTCTCCACGTGTTTCTTCATTTCCGTGTTTCTGTGCCCATCTCGTCCTAATGAGTCATTGTGAGGGACAGTAGTCTTTAAGCACTGAAAGACTTAATGGCTCTGCTGATGGCTGCTGCTAATGTCTCCAGGCTAATGGTCTTGGCCACCACTGATGATAACTATGAACTAATAGCTTGAGTGACAGATTGCCAACTGCTTTCAAGAAGCCTCTTCGGTGTTAGATGAAATAAATAGTCTCAAAGGAGCATCTAGAAGGTGCAGTCTCCTGTGCATTCTTTATGAACATATGGTTATACTGCAGCTTAAAATAGCACATTCATAAGCCTCCTGGCACCTGAATCAATTCAGTATTTCATTATAGATTTGATGTGTATAGGATGGGCCCTTACCTAAAATCTATCCAATTGGTGACAAAAGGTTCTTGTTTCTCCAACCAAATCCTTCATGCATCATGATTCATCCTGATTTTTTGTTAGTTTTTTATGTATTGTTGCTTTAGTCTATGCAAAATGGATTTCATTCTACACCAGGGTAAAAGTTACTGGAACTCATGCAAAAAGGACCTTTATCACTATGAGTAAAACCGAGCACGCAGAAGACCTACTTTGCATAAGAACAAATGCAGATGTTTAATTTGCACATATTTCCAGCTTGTATAGCACTTGTGTGAGAGATGCAGAGGAAGAATGGCCCTCTAAATGGGAGGCACCTGAGTCATTAAGCCAAATGGCTCTCAAGTCACGTCAAAGTGGCACTCAGATCCTTTCCACGAAGATGAGACATTTTAAAAGCCCTACATCTGTCTTTGAGCGCTACAGCTAAAACTAATATTAAGACGCCACTAAAGCAGAAGATGAAGCTTCATGCAAGGTAGGAGTGAAGAGTGGAACCTCCTGCACAGACGACTTTTTAGCTAAGCTCCATTTGGAAGGTCATTGAGCGGTGTGATGAAGAAGAGTGGAGGCAAGAGGAGCAATGACGAGATAAGTGTCCCACAGAGGCACGGCCACTTGATAGAGACACACCATTACAGTGACATAGCGTCATTAGCTGGCTCAGCTCTTTGCTACTGCTCCAATATGTGCTGTAGCAGTTAGCATTCAGCTTGCGATAATAGGGTAATTCCCATTCAGCAGGGATAGCAGCCTTATGAGCGATGTGTCACATCTATAGTCGGCAAGTGTAGCAGCCATGCAATAATTCCTACACTCACACCCGCATTAAATGACAGTCAATCTTTGCCAAGAACGAAGCTGGTCTCCTCCCCCTGTGCCCCGGCCCTAAATCACAGCCCGCTGTCTCTATTACATATCTGCAGTGCTCTCTAAATCACTCTTCTCTTTACATGTCCTTCCTCTTCTACTTCACTGCCTCGCGCTTCTCTCTTGTGTATAATAAACTCTTTACTAACTTTTCTCTTTATGGCAGGTTAAAATAGCTCACTGGGATAAGAACAGCCTTCCAGAAGAGGGAAACTTTGAGTCAATATATTTTTCTTTGGACCAGTATAAAAATTGTGTGCGACCCAGTGACAGAGTGGCTAGCACACTCGACTTGTGTCTGGGTGGGTTTCCTCTAGACACAGCACCACCGGTTTCCCACACCAACTAACCAAAAAAATTCAAAATACATGAAAAAATAATGTAAAAATTATTACTGCAAATTTCTCTAAGGAACAATAAAGTAAGTATTCATCTGAATGTGACCGGCTGGGGTTCTACTACTCTTTAGCTTTGATAAAAATAAATAAAAAAGATTTCCAACAACGCCACTCCAGTTTAACCTGGAGAAAAGAGCCTAAGGCACACAGGTAAGCATTATTGAAGAGGCTGGCAAAGTGGTTCCAATAATTAGAAATATTTATTACTGACAAGATAATCATTTCGATTATTTAGTTTAAATCAGGAAAAATACATGGTAACTCTCCACACATTATGTAAAGAAAGTCTGTCGAGATGGAGACATTAGTCCCTGATGTCCACGTGTTTCCTTAAATACAAATGCAAGCATCAGTTCAAAATACATTTTCCCATAGTCAATTTCTGTGAATCCCGCCGCAGATGACACGGGCAGGCGTGGTGACATGACGCAGACGGACATGAGAGCAAGACGGACATGAAGAAGACAGACAAAACGGCAGATTCACCAGGGAAGTGCTGCCCGTGATTAGCGGGCTTCGTTCCTAAAAAATGATTTATTAGCACTGACTGCATGTAAGTGAACGAAAGGCTTTTAGGGCAAACATACCGATTACAGGCTTGTAGCATTTCACACCGGCTTCCGGACTGCCGCGGGGCACACGAACTCAAAAGGACCATCGGGGACACTCACACCCGACCTACAATGAGACTCCCCAGCGGTGGCGTGAAGCGCTTCTCCGTCCCCGGCGGCACTCAAAAATGTTTGCGTTGAGGACCAGGCGCACATACTTTAAGAATTCTAAAATACAATCGTACCTGCTAAAACGAAGCACTCGTGCGCGAATCCAAGGCGGCCAGCACCCGAAGTAAACAAAGCCAGAGGCTGAGGCGGAGTAAAGAGCGGGCTTTTATAGCATGGGTGTGGCGCCCTCCCGTGGCTGAACGAAACATTACCTAAACACACCCATACTGCTACATCTACCCCCCTATTTGCATCGTCGTCCCGACGATGGAGTAATTTACAAAAAGGCACAATAATAGGCAAAATGCACCCTTTCTTGGCTTAAAATAACTGAGCACCAATGCCCGGGTTTGCGCCCTAGCAACACGTCATACGAGGGGTTTGAGCCACTTACATACGACTTTCCATGGTGCCACACAAGTTTAAAAACATCCAGACATGGACACAGCTACCACCGCTGGCCCAGGCACCATTCTTTCCCATGCCCTTCCTCTAAGGACCAATGGGGCGCCCTGAAGGCATTTTCCAAAATTACCTTGGTTTACACACGTGCTGCGTCATAGCTTTTACTCTCCGACCAACAGGTAACAACGGACACGCCTTAAACGTCTAGGGGGGCCGAGGGATCCTACTCGACACCAAACCGTTGCTTGGGCATTTACACCACCACTGGAGACGACCTGACACACCACCTATGGACACCAGGTTGCAGTGGCTATGAATACTCCCGCCCATTTCTTTGAAAACTGCCGTCTTGTCTTGGAAAACAGAAAAACAAATTACATTCAATACTGTAACACGTAACTCAGTTGTAACTTTTCACATGGAATTTGTAATTTTCTATTGGTGAATTGGGTAAACCATTTCCTTTTCAACCCAGTTAACATAACACTGTAAATGAAAATCAAACAAACACACAAAAAGCAGATCATAGATACACATCAAAAATAAAATGAAAACTGGGCCATTAAGACAGGTTTTCCACTACCACAAAAGAAAAACAATTGCCCAGGTGATTATACACAACTGTAGGCTACTGTGTAACATAAAATAAATAGATATCGTTGGAACCAAGCCTCAAAATCAATAAATCCTGCCAACAATCGCCAGAATGTGACCGGCTGGGTTCTACTACTCTTTAGCTTTGATAAAAATAAATAAATAAAGATTTCCAACAACGCCACTCCAGTTTAACCTGGAGAAAAGAGCCTAAGGCACACAGGTAAGCATTATTGAAGAGGCTGGCAAAGTGGTTCCAATAATTAGAAATATTTATTACTGACAGAGATAATTTACCTTTAGTTTAAATCAGACAAAATACATGGAACTGATCTCCCACATATGTAAAGAAAGTCTGTTCGGTGGAGCACTATTAGTCCCTTGTCCACGTGTTCCTTTAAATACAAATGCAAGCATCAGTTCAAAATACATTTTCCCATAGTCAATTTCTGTGAATCCCGCCGCAGATGACACGGGCAGGCGTGGTGACATGACGGCAAGACGAGAAGAAGACATGAAGAAGACAAGACAAACGGCAGATTCACCAGGGAAGTGCTGCCCGTGATCAGCGGGCTTCGTTCCGATTACAGGCTTGTAGCATTTCGCACCGGCTTCAGGATATTGCCGCGGGGCACACGAACTCAAAGGACCATCGGGGACACTCACACCCGACCTACAATGAGACTCCCCAGCGGTGGCGTGAAGCGCTTCTCCGTCCCCCGGCGGCACTGCTAAAACGAAGCGCTCGTGCGCGAATCCAAGGCGGCCAGCACCCGGAAGTAAACAAAGCCAGAGGCTGAGGCGGAGTAAAGAGCGGGCTTTTATAGCATGGGTGTGGCGCCCTCCCGTGGCTGAACGAAACATTACCTAAACACACCCATACTGCTACATCTACCCCCCCTATTTGCATCGTCGTCCCGACGATGGAGTAATTTACAAAAAGGCACAATAATAGGCAAAATGCACCCTTTCTTGGCTTAAAATAACTGAGCACCAATGCCCGGGTTTGAGCCCTAGCAACACGTCATACGAGGGGTTTGAGCCACTTACATACGACTTTCCATGGTGCCACACAAGTTTAAAAACATCCAGACATGGACACAGCTACCACCGCTGGCCCAGGCACCATTCTTTCCCATGCCCTTCCTCTAAGGACCAATGGGGTGCCCTGAAGGCATTTTCCAAAATTACCTTGGTTTACACACGTGCTGCGTCATAGCTTTTACTCTCCGACCAACAGGTAACAACGGACACGCCTTAAACGTCTAGGGGGCCGAGGGATCCTACTCGACACCAAACCGTTGCTTGGGCATTTACACCACCACTGGAGACGACCTGACACACCACCTATGGACACCAGGTTGCAGTGGCTATGAATACTCCCGCCCATTTCTTTGAAAACTGCCGTCTTGTCTTGGAAAACAGAAAAACAAATTACATTCAATACTGTAACACGTAACTCAGTTGTAACTTTTCACATGGAATTTGTAATTTTCTATTGGTGAATTGGGTAAACCATTTCCTTTTCAACCCAGTTAACATAACACTGTAAATGAAAATCAAACAAAACACACAAAAAGCAGATCATAGATATACACATCAAAAATGAAAACTGGGCCAGTTAAGACAGGTTTTCCACTACCACAAAAGAAAAACAATTGCCCAGGTGATTATACAACTGTAGGCTACTGTGTAACATAAAATAAATAATATCGTTGGAACCAAGCCTCAAAATCAATAAATCCTGCCAACAACGCCAGAATGTGACCGGCTGGGTTCTACTACTCTTTAGCTTTGATAAAAAATAAATAAATAAAGATTTCCAACAACGCCACTCCAGTTTAACCTGGAGAAAAGAGCCTAAGGCACACAGGTAAGCATTATTGAAGAGGCTGGCAAAGTGGTTCCAATAATTAGAAATATTTATTACTGACAAGATAATCATTTACCTTTAGTTTAAATCAGATAAAATACATGGTAACTCTCCACACATATGTAAAGAAAGTCTGTTCGAGTGGAGCACATTAGTCCCTGATGTCCACGTGTTCCTTTACATACAAATGCAAGCATCAGTTCAAAATACATTTTCCCATAGTCAATTTCTGTGAATCCCGCCGCAGATGACACGGGCAGGCGTGGTGACATGACGGCAAGACGACATGAAGAAGCAAGACGGACATGAAGAAGACAGACAAAACGGCAGATTCACCAGGGAAGTGCTGCCCGTGATTAGCGGGCTTCGTTCCGATTACAGGCTTGTAGCATTTCACACCGGCTTCCGGACTGCCGCGGGGCACACGAACTCAAAGGACCATCGGGGACACTCACACCCGACCTACAATGAGACTCCCCAGCGGTGGCGTGAAGCGCTTCTCCGTCCCCCGGCGGCACTGCTAAAACGAAGCACTCGTGCGCGAATCCAAGGCGGCCAGCACCCGGAAGTAAACAAAGCCAGAGGCTGAGGCGGAGTAAAGAGCGGGCTTTTATAGCATGGGTGTGGCGCCCTCCCGTGGCTGAACGAAACATTACCTAAACACACCCATACTGCTACATTAACCTTAATCCCATAAGCCATTCAAAGAAAAAGACAAATCATGAAGAAGTCACAGGATACTATACAATCAAATGCACAAGTTTCTCTTAAGAGCTGAGATGTGACACAGATATGCAGATAGAGTTTAGTCTGCAGTGAAAACAAACATAGACACACCATCCACAAGGTGAAAGGTCATCTAGGGGAGGTGAGGGGTCAACTTGCAGGTTAGGATCAGGCACAGAAAGGCCAACATCACAGGTTAGGGTTAGGGTTAGGTTTATTGTTTATGCTTCTTTATTTATGCTACATTAAAAATATTACCAAATGTAACCCAATATAGTACTTTGTCCATTTCCAAGCTTCCTTGAACATTTTTAAAACAATAAGATAATAGTTTCAAGGTGATGCTACATCTTTTTCAGACTGTTGGCCCAAATCTGCTAAAAACCTAGAAAATACACCTTTAGTAAGAAAATGGGAGTTCACTTCTGATACTTTACATGAATGCAGCTTCTACTCATGCAAACACACAGACAATCTTTCTCCATTCTTCTCTTTGGTGCACTTTTTATAGCTTGATCATCATTCCTAAAGACTAAACACAACTATTTTCCTGCTCCTTTCCCTCCCTCTCTCTTTATGCTCAGAGTTTTCAGTTGCTATACGGACAGACAGCCCATTTAGACCCTGTGTGTATAAACGCTCCTTCTGCGGCCATTTCAGGAGGCGAGGTGCGTCAGAGCGTGAAGACTAGCTGTCAGCCCGGATTATGTCCAGTTGCTGGGCACTTACACCGGCTGCCTGTGTGTGTGCGAGCATAGGGGAGTTTAGCGAACATAACATCACACAATCAAATAGTCAGTCTTGTAGAAATGACTGAAAACACGTATGAATGTATGTTACTTTGTCCTAATTTCACATAGATGCCAGCCCACTTCATTGCCATCTTTCTTCCTTTTTTCACTTCTGCTGCTCACATATGACCTCTCCTAACCTCCTCGTTCTCCCAAGCCATGTTTTTGCAGATGATTAGTGAGGGGTAACTAAGAAAAGGAGCTTAAACTTGAAATCCTCATATCAGTGCGTGAGTGTGTGCGTGTCTCCGTCTTGGGCTGCAGCAGATGAGATATCGGTCAGTGAGCATTATGCTGCCTGACACACTATAGTGCACTCACAGTTCAGTTGGAGGAGGCTTCTGATGTTCATGAGATCAGATCACAAAAGAAACATAAGATCAAATACAAGATTTAGATATTGACAGAAATGGCAAAAGTTCACCACTCAAGCAAAAGTACAGTCACTTGTGTGAAAACTGACTCTGTTCTGCTAAAACGTGTTTACTTGAGTAAAAGCACAATAAGCCAACACTCTAAGTTAGTAAAGGTGCATTGTGAAACTTTTAGTCAAAATTAAACTTGAATAAAAGTATGTTTTTGTCATTTAGATGTTTTTGTTACAGTAAATATATAATAATAATAATAAAAAAAAAAAAATCTGTGTTTTTACTTTGAACAGGCTTGCAATGCCACATGTCTGTTTTCTACGCGCCCGGCAAAGGACATCGTAGTTTTCATAGCAAAGTGTCCCCTTTAGCTGTTTTTTTTTTTATTTTAAATTGTATTTATCCATTCAGAATGTCCCAAAGTATGGTTTTAACTTTCCAATTCTACTGAATTGTGTAGATGACTTTTCATCTCCAGAGTTAAACCGTGAACCTTTAGGCGAAACGTAAAAATACTAAAATTAGTGTTCTGTGCGTTGTAGTGTGTTTTTAAAATCACATTAAAAAATGTATTTAATCTTGTTGCAAACATAGAGTTTGAAACTAGAAGGTTTTGTTTCAGAAGAAGAAAGTGTTAATATAAGCTGCGCAGCTAAACTACTGACTTAAAAAAAAAAAAAAAAAAAAAAAAAAGTGGATTGAAAAAGTAAGTATAGTAACTGTTTTGAAAATGTAAGGAGCATACAAATCGTTCCTGAAAATGTAAGAAGCAAAAGGTTATCAATAATTTTATTCTCAAGTACAGTACAGATACAGAAAAAACTACTTATGCAAAAATACTAATTGTCTAACCCCTCTGAATATCAAATTGTTCATTAGTTATATGTTTTGTGACTGGTTTTATGGTGCTCTTTTAATCAAAAACACAGAGGAATTTATTATTGAAGGCTGATGCTGCCCAGGCACTTGACTTACTCACTCTTGGCACAGTTTAGGACTGGTTCACAGGAGAAGGCACTTCTGTGTTTGTGGTAGGCCTACTTCCACCTCATTGTCCTGCTACTTGAACCCATCACAGCAGCAACAGTAACAGTAGCAATAGCAGAAACAGTAGCAGTAGCAGCAGGAGTAGCAGTAACAGGAGATGCCAGTAGAAGTAGCAGTAACAGGAGTAGCAGTAACAGTAGCAATAGCACGAGGAGTAGCAGTAGAAGTAGCAGTGGGAGTAGCAGTAACAACAGCAGTAGGAATAGCAGCAGCAGTAACATCTGCAATAAAAGTAGCAGTAGTAGCAGCAGCAGCAGTAACATCTGCAATAAAAGTAGCAGTAATAGCAGCAGCAGCAGTAGGGGTATCTATAGGAGTAGAAGCAGCAGTGGGAGTTGCAGTAACAGTAACAATAACAGTCAGTAACAGTAGCAAGAGTAGCAGTAACATAACAGTAGCAGTAGTAGCAGCAGCAGTAGGGGTATATAGGAGTAGCAGCAGCAGTGGGAGTTGCAGTAAGAGTAACAATAACAGTTAGTAACAGTAGCAAGAGTAGCAGTAATAGCAGCAGTAACAGTAGCAGGAACTGTAACAGCAGCAGTAACAGTAGCAGTAACTGTAACAGCAGCAGTAGGAGTAGCAATAACAGTAGTAGCAGTAGCGGCAACTGTAGCAGCAGTAGCAGTTACTGCAGCAGCAGTAGGAGTAGCATTAACATTAGCAGTAACAATAGTAACAGTAGCAATAACTGTAACAGCAGCAGTAGGAGTAACAGTAGCAGTAACAATAGCAGCAGGAGTATCAGTAGCTGTGACAGTAGTAACAGTAGCCGTAACAGTAACAGGAGTAGCAGCAACTGTAGCGGGAACAGCAGCAGTAACAGTAGTACAAGTAGCAGTAACTGTAAATGCAACAGTAGCAGCAATAGGAGTAGCAGTAACAGTAGCTGTACAGTAGCAGTAACAGTAGTACCAGTAGCAGCAACAGTAGTAACAGTAGGAGTAGCAGTAACGGTAGAAGTAACAGTAGTAATAGTAGCAGTAACAACTGCGTAGGAGTAGCAGTAACAATAGTAACGGTAGCAGTAACTGTAACAGCAACAGTAGCTGCAGTAGGAGTAAGAGTAGTAAGTATACAGTAGCAGTAACATTAACACTAACCGTAACAGTAGGAGTAACAGCAACAGTAACACTAGTAACAGTAGCAGTAACTGTAGCATCAGTAGTAGGAGTAGCAGTAACACTAGCATCAGTAGTAGGAGTAGCAGTAACACTAGCAGCAGTAGTAGGAGTAGCAGTAACAGTAGCAGCAGTAGTAGGAGTATTAGTAGCAGTAACAATAGCAGCAGTAGTAGGAGTAGCAGTAACAGTAGCAGCAGTAGTAGGAGTAGCAGTAGCAGTAACAGTAGCAGCAGTAGTTGGAGTAGCAGTAACAGTAACAATAGCAGTAGTTGCAGGTTTGGTGAGGGGCGGGGCTATGAACACTTCCACTCAGCAGCACATGCAGGGTGAGCTCAGAGTCAGACCGCAGCAGGGTGACAGACCATCACTTCCTCAGTCTTGTCACGCTATGAGCTCTGAGGTGTCTGTGCTGGTGTCTGGGCACATCATGGTACAAAAGTCAATGTACTGTAAAGATTTTTTTTTTAACTAGGCTTTTAAGATTTAGTTTGACAGATGGTAAAGGTTTTTTAATCTTGTAAACAAAGCTGATTTAAATTGGCTTAGAAAATGACAGATCCTGTTCAAAGCAGCAGAACTGATAAACCGTCTCTTTGTAAAATTTAACTATAAAAAAGGACATTTTAAATGACTAATTTTGTTGTTGGAGAGTGAATAGGTGACGTGTTTGAGCTGTGTTTTCCTTAAACTCAATTATAAAGTAATAGGTGGTAAGTGAATATAGGAACTTTGTGAGCACTTGAGCATCAGCTGCAGAACACCACTCACTGTTATATACAATATACAATGTGGTGTATGTGGACATCTAGAGGCAAAGTCTTGTATGACAAAATGAGTGACAGTATCTCACAGCTTACAGCTACTTTTTTGTTCATTTTTGTAGCCGTTGACTTTTCACTTTGTTTGCTTAGAATTTTAAAGTGAACCTCATGCTTTTTGTCACTTACAGAGTCTTAAAAAACATGACATTTTTAGAGCTAAATGGACAATAAGAGTTTTGCTAAAAAATAAACAATACATTTTTTTAAATAATCAATACAATATTTTTTTTATTGCTTATGTTATTGGTCAGTGATTACAATCAGGCCAAGTCTAAAGCAAACTCACAACAGCAGCAACTGACTTCCTTTACCCAACTGTGTTGCCATTTCCTGTGAAATAAGCCCCAGCATTCTAATTTCTTCTCATGTATTGTAAGTGGACTTGTAAAAGCAGAAATTGATGCGGCTAGTGTGAAACATGCAGCAAACACATATGAATGAGAGAAACTGTCTCATCACAGGTAAAACTTTATGATGTAAATGATTTGTTTTGTATTGACAGTAGTGGTTTGTGTCTTTTTGCAGTGTTCCTCTACATCACCTACATGTCAGCTTTTGGAGGTTGGTTTCATTAAATATAACTTGCTGTGAACTTCAAATTACTTCAAATCAATTATATTAAAACAAAATACAGTAGATTAGTTTGAAAGATTGAAAGATAATGTTGTAATAGGCAAATAACTGCCTGCTTAAATTTAAGATTATACAACGTTTTATACAAAATCTGTAAATGTGAACAATGGTCCAAAGACACATTGTTTCTGTTGTTGACAGGTGAAAGTCTGTATTAAAGTTTGTAGCAGGAATTGATGTGGAAATTATTTATGCAATTTTCTATTTCATAGGTAATAGAAAAAAACAACATTAGAATAAGCCTTTAGGAAGCTGAAAAAGACAAACAGCTGTTAAAAGTGTGGCAAAAATAATAATCAACAAACATATTGTCTTGTCAGATGACACCATGTTAGTGGACTTCTCGAGTAAATGTGCTGGAAGTGTTGAACTTTCCAATGGCACAAGAGTGTGTAGTAGCAGCTGGGAAAAGACAGATGCCGACGTTGTGTGTCAAGAGAAGAACTGTGGCAAAGCAGAGGCTTTCGGCAGGTCTCCTTTTGGCATGAACTCTGGGAGCACGTGGCTGAAGGGTGTCCAGTGCCGTGGAGGTGAAAAGTCTCTGACCAAATGTGCAAACACTGGACAAGTGACTGGATCGTGTCCTGAAGGTGTGGCAGGGGTCGTCTGCTCGGGTGAGTCAGTCTCACACAGGCCTGTACTCACAGTACTATATGTGTTATCAAACTTATGACATTCACATCCAAACATAAACATGGTACACTTACACAAAGACACAACAGTTTGGTTAAAAATCCCTACTAAATCTTAAGTTAAATTATAGGATTTTTATACTCATATCGTCACAGATTTTGTGATATTGTGGTGCACCATAGTTACGTTATCGCAAACCCTCATAGGGTATGGTGGTTTTGGGGTTTGTTTTGAGCAATATATATAGTCAGGAGCCTTCTGGGTTAAGCTTTACAAGACTTCTTGACTGTGTTGTTTCTGCGTGTTTTTTCTCTGCTTGAGAGGAACAACTCTCTCAGTGAGCATGATGTTTTCATGTTGGCAATATACTGTACACACTCAAGGAAAAAAACGCAACACTCAGTTTTCAGAGTTTTGGGGAGCTGAATAATTTTATTTTTGAGATCCGCCTATTTCATATGAACCCTACATCCATTTCTAATCCTCAGGCCAACTCTTGCGGCGTTTACTAATTTTCGAGTCCAATGACTCAACCAAACAATAAAGCAACCCCCAAACCAAAAGTGACAGGAATTTCATCATACTGTCAATAGGTCACGTGACCCCTTTGGCATCCTGGACAGCGGTTATTTGTTGCCTCGTGGATCAGCAGTAGTGTCTGAGTTTATCCTGTGGAATTGCTGCCATTCTTCCACAAGTGCCGCCCTCAGCTGCTGCTGAGTTTCTCCCAACGTCTCCTGTACACTCAATCTCAGCCATCTGCTCTGAAGCACAGGAAACCTTTTTTCGTCACTGAACACGACTTGGGATCACCTCTGCAAAGTCCAACGATGATGTGCAGTGCACCATTTTACCCGAGTTCGGCGATGTTGGAGGGGTAAGCACTGATCCAACATATGGTCAATATGGTCGAATATCGTCAGCGCGGACTTGATTACGGATGGTTCTGGCCGACACTGGCCTGTGGTGTGTCCCAATGGTCTTGGCTGCGGAGATGGGCCAGCTGGTTGGCGTGGTCTTGTGCAGCGGCGACCAGTACGAGGGCGGTCGTGAGAGGAACAAGTGGATTGGTATCTCTCCGCATGACGACTATTGGTAGAGCGGTGGACTCCAAATACACTGGCAACAGCTGGACAACACCGTCCAGCTTGGAGCTTGATCCCTCTCTGGTTGCGACAATCGTGGCATCGTGAAGAAGTGTGTTTTGGCTTCATTCTGGTGGCCTTTTATAGAGAAGACTTGAGCACAGTTAACCAGCTAAGGAATCTTTGAAAATTAAAATGTTGCGTTTCTTTTTTCATTGTCTGTATATAGAGATAGTCAGTAGCTATTTTAGTTGCGCGAGTTTTTTAGACTCCTCTTCTGTAGTTGAGGCTACACTTGGTCATGAATTCGGGTGTCATTTTATCTTCTACCTCAATGTATTTTACTACTTTTTACTGATAATATCAAGCTACTTTGCTATTTTAAAACATAGAGCCATAAGCTATAATGACTTACTTGTTTCAAATAAAACAAAAGCTCTGTGAAAACTGTATGCAGCTAAATGCAGACAAAACAGAAACACTGGTTTTGCCCCTAGATGCCATACCAGAGATTAATCAGTATTTGAGTATTCTAGGTCTGTCTGTTAAACCTTTGAAATTGGCGTGTGGTCTTTGACAAAGACATGTCATTGTGACCCTGAGCAGTTAACAAAAAATAGTTTTTTTCTATTTTTTTCTCTGAACTCAAGAAAATAGTGCCACATAGTATTTTTGAATTCATGATTCATGCTTTGTCTCTACATAAAATTGTATTTTTTATGAGGAGATGGATCATCTTCAGCTGATTCAGAAGTCAAAAGTTCAATTAGTGTTAGTGCTGACTTTTAGAGCTCTTCTCTTACTTAGAGATTTGGAGCTATGATTAATTCTAGTATTTTATTTTACTTACTTAGTATCTTCATATCTCCTCCTGTTGGTGCTCTTTCCAAAAAACATGGAACTGTTTATTCAACATATGAACTTACTCTCAACTTATCTTAGACCAACAAAATATTTTCTTTCAATAATCTTCCTAAACTCCATACTCTTTTTGCAGGGGGCATCTCTAAACCTAAAGTCTCTGTGACACCCGAAGTGCCTGGGGAGACAGTGTCAATATCCAGTGTGCTGTTCCCACAGAAATACATGAACTGACTCAAGGAAATTTCAAATTGATCAGAAACTCAAATGTCAGGAAGCAAATAAAAAAAACAAGCAATGCTTATTTTACTGTGCCACATGTGAAGTTTGAAGACGAAAAACAATACGAGTGCTGCTATCAGTGGAGCAAGGAGTTATGCAGCCCTGTCCTCTTCACTGTGACTGGTGAGTATCTGACCTCTATTATTATGATCATTAGGAATATTAGGTTAGAAACAAACCAAGCACCGAACCTCTGCCCACAACCTCATTCAAACACAGAATAAACAAAGAACGAGAATCTACAACATTAAAGGGACTATAGCCTACCTGATTTTTGTATCCTTAAAAATGTAAACAAACTGAAATATTTCATTTTAAACTTCTTTCTTCAGTCTATGATTTGCTCTCTTAGCTAATGCATTCTGATCATACTGTATTTTGATGTTTTTTCACAGCCGTTAGCAGCGAGGTAAGTCTCCATGCTAACAACAATGCTAAAAACAACAACAAAAAAGTTGGACACAAACGTGATTTTATTAGACATAGACAGGGCTTTGCGGACTAATTTCCATCTGAATAGATAAATAACAAGATATCAGTGCTGGGGGAAATTGTTTTTAAGATATACTGTTGCAAAAACTCTAAAACCTGACTCTGGTCCCAGCAGGAGCTGTCCCTGAGATTCTCAGAGTGCGAGATGATTCATAAGGTGGTACTTTGGTGCTAGGCCATGGAGAGACTTAAACACAAGCTGAGATGTTTTAAAGAGTATTAACTGAGAGACAGGAAGCCAGTGTAAAGACCTAAGCACAGACTGATGTGATCATACTTCCTGGACACGAGCACCAGCTGCAGCTGTTTTACAGCTCATTTGGATAGGCCGGTGAACAGGCCGTTACAATAGTCTAACCTACTGGAGATAAATCCATAGATAAGTCTCTCCAAGTCAGGCTTCGATATTATACATTTGTTTTTGGCAATGTTTTTAGATGGTAAAAAGCTACTGATGCTATTGACTTGATGTGTCTGTTAAAGTTCAAGTCTGAGTCCATTATTACCCCCAGATTTCTAACTTGACCTGATGGTTTTGAGAGAGACTGAAGGTGACTGCTGACACTTTCTCTTTGTTTCTGTGAGCATCTGTTGGATGCAGTGACAGAGTGAATCCACTGGCCCATATTCACCTGCTGTTAGAGACACATAGATCTGCATACAGTAGTTGTGATAGCACACATCATTGCTGCATAATAACTGATCTAATGGCAGCATGTAGAGATTGAACAGAAGTGTCCCAAGATTGACTCCTGGGGAGCACCCCAGGTCAAAGCCTTGTGGTCAGAAATGCAATTTCCAATTTCAACAATACTTCTTGTCTTGTAGAAAGGACTTAAACCACTTCTGGTTAAATGCTGCACTTTTTTGTGCCCTGACCGAATCAAAGTTCCTGCAAGGCGCTTTATGCATTTTTTTTTAACAACTTTGAGCTTCATGGAGCAATGGTGTTCAAAACAATCAAAACATTTAACAACGTTTAACAAAGTTCTTATTTTAACTTAAAATCCAGTTTTTTGACTTTTTAGCAATGTTATAACAGTGTTCTCTCAATTTAACCATTGATTTAATCTTGCATTGTTCTGCAGCTGGTCGAGTGCTCAAAAATCCCTATTTTCACCTACCACCTATTCCCACCCATTTGTCTGTATTTACTTACAATTAGTCAAAACAATCAAATTCCCAAAATAACATATGGGTGACAAGTTGTCGTTTAGCCATATTACTCCACTCCAAAATTTGCTGCTTATTAAAGTTAGGTTTTACAACAAAGTCAGTTCAGTTTTGCATATTTGAACAATGAACATATTTCTATTTCCAAGTAGTCTGGTTTGTGTTTTACAATGAACAAAATGTAAATTACTGATCTACTTATGTTCTATTTTATTACTAAATGAACAGAAAAAAAAAAACAATATAAGTTTCCTTTGAAGCCATGTTGCTGATCTCATAATACTGGAGACCTGTTTTTTTGTCCCCATAAGGAAGCAGGTGCCCGTAAAGTGAGTGTGTATACAACTTTTGGTCCTTTTTTTTTTTTTTTTTTTTTTTTTTTTTTTTTTTTTGCATTTCTTTAATTATGTCCCAACCAATCTAGCATTGTTTGGTGTATGTCATCTTATTGTCTTTTCAACTGTCTTATTATTATATCAATTTTTTTTTTTCTTTTTTTTCTTTTTTTTTACTCTTATATCCTCAAATCATTTTGGTTTAAACTCATTTGGAAATTTTGTCGACCAATAAAAAAAAGCACCTGATACAACCCCGAATCTTGTCAAATATTTTGAAATGTGAAACTTCTCGATCCAAAGGTCATGACACTTCAAAAATCCCCCTACTTATACTTAGTACTTTTCAGAAGGTGTGGCTTCCCAGTAGGCCCATGTGAGGACAGCTTGATTCTGTAATCTAAGAGAAGTGTTGGGTAAAGCAATGCTGTGGAAATATGACTCACCAACAGTTACTAACCAAGTCCATTGTACCACCAATCACCTCTGGTAAAAACTGAAAAATGTCATGTGTGGTGATTACCCATGTGGTTACTCATTTCAGCCAGTTACAACTCATCATTGTTTACCTTTAACGGGGACCTTTTATGTCAAATTTACTTTTCTAAGATTTTAACCTTGTTATAATAGTCTCCCTTCACCATTAGTTTACTCAAAAATATATTTGAAGTGGTTCATGCATGTTGGAGTAGTCTTATATTGTTCTTCAGCTGAAGCTCAAGTGCTCACCTACCACCTATCCCTCCCACTTGTCTATATTTACTATATTTTAAAAGATTAAGACTCAAAGTGAACCATAAATGGTTCAAAACTGTCCCATAGACACTTTCCAACTATAATAATTTGGAATTTAAAATCTGTTGCTTTTTACAGTTACATTCTAAAATGAAGAGACGGGGCTTATCAGTTCTGCAGATTTGAACAGGAAGTCAGTAGAGCTGTTCCTATTTTTAAGCTGTTTTCGATCAACTTTGTGTTTTACAATAGGTACAAAATTTACAAAAGGTAAATTACTGATCTGCATATGTTTTAGTTTCTTACTAAATATATTAAAACTCTCACAATAGGAGTAACCCTTTATATAAATTAAATGTAAAAAAAAAAAAAAAAAAGTGTTGCAAAGAGTCAAAAGTTACTTTCTTGAAGTAACGGAATAATATATTATAATATCAAATTATAGGACTGTTGTATATTTAATGTATTTAGTAAAAAAAATGAACATGCAGATGAGTAATTTACATTTTAAAACACAAAATGTATCTAAAACAGCAAATATAAACAGGTCCACCTCGGGACCTGTGTGTCTATCTGTAACCCATGTTGTTCTCAGAATGTGACTTTTTATCATAAATACAGACACAAGTGTGTTATGTTACATTACTGTCTAAGAGATTATCAGCAGGTGGCAGCAGAGTGCAGCTCAAGTACAGATTCTTCCCTTTACATTTCCTGTTGTCAGCCGACTGACAAAAGAGAACACTTCTTTCTATTTATTTACCAATTTGGGAAGAATCAGGTTAGCATGACCTAAAAATTCACAAAAACTTACACAAGGTAGTCTATAAATGCATAATATCTGGTGGAAGTTCTAGTCCTGCTCAGGAATTATCAAGAAGTGCTTTTGATTCTGAAATAGATAAACAGTCTTCTTCCAGGGTTAAGGCCCAAGAGCCCAATCAGGCCCTTCAACCAAAACATCTGGCCCCTACCTTTCACCGGAGAATAAACTTGTTACTCAACAGTGGAAAGACGTCTTACTTACGAAATTAATGTGCCCCATGAAGCGCCACAGGTTTTTCAAAAGTATTCAAAATATTAAGAGTTGAAGTTGGTGTAATCCTTCATTTGTCCAGGAGTGATCCACAGCAAAAACGCTTCAAAATTCAATCTGATGGAAATGACCAGAGACTGGCTGTATTTATACTAAACTGAGTTTAGTCCCTGAGGAGGGACTACACCCTAAAACCTGTTCATAAACTAGTTCAGTGGGTCCAGCGCTCCCTCTCTATTGTTAGTCTGTTCCCTCTCTGTTGTTTGTCTGCTCTCTCTATTGTTTGTCTGCTTCCTCTCTATTGTTTGTCTGCTCTCTCTATTGTTTGTCTGGGGCCCTATTGTTCTGACTGAGCAATAGGGCCTACTTGTGAACAAGTAAGAGTAGTAAACAACTGACCTGGTTCCAGTAATAAGTCACTGATGCTGTGATAAGAATCAAGATTTCTTCTTTGACATCTTATTGGAACCATCCCTTCACCCTGTTTACAATTTTAACGTCTAAATTGTCCTCAAAATTGTGTTTGGTGGCTTTAAGATGCAGATGTATGGCTGACAGCGAACCAGCGTGCTAACTCAGATCCACAACACGGTTGTTTTCAGTCCAAAAAGCACTTCAATTACTTAAAATTTGCCAAAATGTCTTAATACCTTTGTAGTTTATAAAGCTGCAGAAATAGATTTTAAAGAAAAATTAGGTATTATAGTACTGACTTACCCAGAACTGATTAGACCTGAGGAAGTTTTCAAACTTATAATATATATGTTTTTCGAAACGCCTTTGGAACATCAACATAGGAGTCCGTGCTTGTTGAACAAGAAAGTGGGCGGTAACAGTTGAGTTCCATAGCCTTATTTTTGGGTTCTCAAGAACCCAAAGTTCTCAAGAGCTGGTTGGATTCTATTTTTGTGCTTGTTCAGAGCTGGTTGTATGTTATGCCAGTCAGTTCTGGTTTACTGAATGAGAATTTGTAGAGAAATGTATGTGAAGTTTATTTCCACAAAAATATAACAGCAAGTTATTTTACTGGGTTGAAATGAAAATAGTGTGATAGCCCCCGGGAAAACCTTGTTGAACTGCCCTGACAGACTCTGACTGTTCATGTTGTTCATTTAGCTGTGCACATTAAACTCTCTGTTCTGTAATTTTCAGAATATATATAACATGCACCTCTCTTATGATTCAGTTGATTTACAGAGACCTAACATCTCCGTGTCGTCTCCTGACCAGCAGCAGAGACCCTTGAGCAGCATACAGGTCACCAAGGGCTACAGTTTTATCATAAACTGCTCCACTTCAGCCAGCTACCCTGAAGGCCTGTTCCTCTTGTGGTTCTCTGGCTCCAACAGCTCTGTCAGTGAGCCTTCAGTTAACCACTCAGCCTCCTTCTCATTCCCTTTGTCCCAGAGCCAACACCAGGGGCAGTACAGCTGTGTGTACCAGGTCACAGGAGCAGGACGCACATACACCTCACCAAATTCTACACATGTTGTGGTGGCAGTTAAACGTAAGTGTACTGTTGTAAGTTTCTCTTTCAGGGCTTTACACTGCATCATTATCAAATACATTTTAACCCTCTAAGATGCATAAACATAAACATCATCATATTTATCCATTTTCTGCTGATAAATATTATTTCAAAATTTGGATAGAAAGAAATAATTGAAGCTAATGTCACATTTCTTTAATTAGGGGTTCTATTTTTCTTACATAGCCTCGGGATCGTGACATCATACAGCATTAGAATGTTCAGTTGGTAATGTGTTAAACCAATGGAGATTTTAAATTGCTAATACCAAAAACAGCATTAATTTAGTCATAAATTGACACTACAGAGTGATAGATACATTTACCAGTACTGACCCAGCAGATTATTGGGCTGTTACACGGCTGTTTTGTTTACTTTTATTATGGACGTTCTGCTAAACTGACAACAATCATGGCGGATTAGCCATTATTTCCATGGTAACCACAGATGCTTCCCTAGCCTAATACAAAACTCGTGCCTCAGAAGAAAAATTGAGTAGCTGCTTCTTGTTTATTCGACATCTAAATTCAGATTGAAAAGACTACTTAACTTGCAAAGCTTAAGCAATGGTTTTGCTGGTGTGTTTGTAGAACCTCTGCTGCCCATCATCCTTCCTGTGGCGACAGTGAGTCTGCTGCTTCTCGTCTTGATTGGATTGTTCTTTTTGCATAGAAGAAGAAGAAGAAAAAGAAGACATGTCGTCAAGCTCACCAGCCCAGCCCCAGCTCCAAGTATGTTGTAATAATTCAAAAGTCTGCTTTATCATTTATAATACACTGATACAAATACTGCATTCAACTAGTTCTCCTCTCATAATTAGCAACTTCTGTTTCTCTTCCATAAAGGTTGTTAAAGCAGCCTTCTACTCTTTTCCCTTGAAGAGCTATTTTACAAAGCAAAATGTGAGCAAAAATTATTAGAAAGAAGTTTAGCTTATTAAGGGTGCAATGGGATGTCTATGCATTTAGCAATATTTATCTATTAGTACACACATTTAGGGATCCACAGGTACAAGAATAAACATAAAATAATCAAAAAAATGTACAGTGTGATTCTGAAATCCTTTGAGGAGCTACTTTGGAGTTGATTGAGAGCTTTTGGTTTTACACACCTGCTCTACACACTTTCTCCATTAAATTGTTAAACTTGTGAGAAAGAGCCTTTTGAATCACTTAATGACTATATGACTTTTTGGGATGAGAGCAGATGAGCTGTGCAAAGGGTGATTAACCTTCTTCACTTTTGTGTCTGAGAAAGATTATCTAAAGCTGTGCTAGTGACCTAAAAAGTCTGTGAGAGTGAGAGAGAAGTTGGACAGTTCCTTATTTCAATGTTTGAAATGTAGGTACAGAACAATATCTTTACAGCTGCTACTCCTGATTCCAGTTCTAAAGTTCTCTTCTTAAGTAAAAGTACAATTACTTGTCTGTCCAGCTGAAACTCATTTACTTGAGTAGAAGTACAAAAGTAAATTAATGCAAATCTACTCAAGTAACAAAGTAAAAAGTAAAATTACAAAGTTGGTGTTGATACAAAATGGGCTTTATAGTGAGACACCCATAATAAAATAGTATTAATGTGGCAAATGGGGAATTATTAGAAATGAGACAGTTTGGTGGATTTTTAAACAGAAAAAAGTCTTGGTACACAACATCACAGCAGGTCTGCACTGCCTTTACGAGAGAATAAACTGTCTGTGGACTTAAAAAAAGTAACTCACTTGTTTTCCAAATGAAAAGTACAAACATTTTGTAAAGAATGTAAGAAGGGAAAATAAAAAGTCATACTCAAGTAAAAGTACAGATGCTCAAAAGTACAGTACAGTACTTCAGTGAAAATACTGTATGTCTCTGGTTCTCACTGTGATTCCTTTTTTGAAAACATTTTGGTCTCAGGAAACATCAATATCAACAGTTCAATTCATGTAATTTATTTTTTTCTTTAATGCTAAATATTTAGGCAGGTTGTCACTACTATAGGCAATTTCAAATGTTCTAAAATCTGCAGTAAGATGTTAAAAAAAAGTACAAATTTACCTAAATAAAGTAGAGACAGCCCAACATTTTACTAGATACAGTGCTTTTATCTTAAAGGCCTTAAAACAAAGAGATAATGATTTCAAAAACTGTATAATAACACATTTCTCACATTTCTGTTTTACAAATTCTTGCCACGCTCAAGTTCCACACTTCTTTTTCTCAGTGACAAGCACAAACCAATATGAAGAGTCAGACGATGAAGAAGAGGCAGACTATGTGAATGCTCCGGCGGGTAAAGAGGAGGATGAGGACGAGGACAGCGACGAGCCTGACTATGTGAATGTGACAGAGGTCCAAAACGCGTGTGCTGTGGACATTTACGGAGGCAGTGAGACAATATTTATCAGAACCTTTAGTCACAATATTGGGAGAAAAAGTCAGATTAACTGGGCCATTTTTTAAACATATAAGCATTGTTTCTCTTCAGCATAAACCATTTCTTTGCTCCTAACAAAATGAGCTGGACGTACTTAAATCATCATCACTAGACAAATCAAAACAACTGATAATTTGATGTCAGTAATACAGATTTTTTTTTTTTTTTTTGCAACTTTGGGTGGCCTAATCCACTTTACCCTGTTGAGACGAAAACCCAAACATTTGCATAACTTCATTATTTGTTAATTCCTTAAAAAGTTGTGACGGAAACATTTGAACAGTTTCTTGTTGTCCTTATAAATAAATGATTTTAGACTTTTTGGCACAGTTGTTTGCGTGTACTTCCATTTTAATTAGTTTAGTAGATTAACACTTGTTGTAACTATAAATGACAGTTTTACATGAATCAAGAACAACTTTGAAAAGTTTGAAAATATGCATTATGAAAATATCAGAAAGTACAGCAGGGTTCTAAACTAATGACATCACACTATGGAGACAAAGACATTTTCAATTTTCTCACAATGAACATATTTTAATGACTCTATAAACATACATTTAACAAAATTAGCATGTTGTTGTGTATTTTTTCCCTTTCCCAGTCATGATTTTATGAACGCAGAAGAGGTTCCAAAAGGTGGTCTCAACTGAAAGTGTGCAATGCATGGAATTTGGGGCATTATAGCAGGCATTGCACTATATCTCTTAAAAAAAATAATTGAGGCCTTCAAGGTGTGTCTTCTTCTCAGATTAACATATTAGGCTGTTGATGTTTCTGTTCTGGAAGAGTTTAGACCCATCACACCGATGATGACACAGTGTGTGACGATAGGTCTAACTGCTCTGATCCAGGAGGTGCTTAGATGACTCCTTGTTCTGTGGCCAGGACTACCTCATCCAAACAAATAAGACAGGGCCCCAGACTTCCCTTTCCATGTCCCACGCACTTCTAGCTCTTACAGTGGGATCGAAAGGCAAGACTATCTTCAGGTCAGCCAAGATTATAGTTAGATTTTTTTGGTCTTCTTCCTTCTGATGAGACATGCTTGGTACTTCCCTGTTTTTGTGTGTGTGTTTGTTTGTTTTTTTGAATGCTTGAAATTAGAGCTTTTTAGTTTAGAGTAAAAACTGATTCTGATCCATCTCAGATGGTTGCAGACATTGGGTGAGTGGTGTGAACAGGAGGGTTCCAATATTATTTTTATTTTTAAAATGCAGGTGGTTTGATAGTTGATTTTTAATAGATGGTGGGCAAAAATATTAAGAATTAAAAAAAGGTTGTAGTCAGAACCAGTTGGGTTCAAAACCACATGTCATGTTTTACTGGGCTACGCTAACATTATTTATTAATATTTTGAAGTCGTTTTGTGGTGTTTTGTGCGTGTCATTTTTTGTCATGCTACTTTTGTGAACACCACCATCTTGTGGTGCATTTATATCACTGCCCCTCACACATGAGGTGGAGAAGTATTGGTGGACCAAATAATATATGACATGGTTCATTTGAATTCTGTTTGTCTCACTGATGAAGGCCAGTAAGGTCAAATGTGCTGTGGCTCAATGAAATAACTAATAAAGACATTTTAATTTAGAGGAGAGTGTCTTGTTTTTCTGTTTGATTATGCATATTTGTTGTGTTTGTTTTTTATCTCACATTCTGTTTAGAGTCTCCTCAAATCCTAAAAATATGATTTTTCTGACCTATATTTCTTGAGTCAAATCTTGTTTCCTGTAAAAACATTAACAATAATAGGAGGGTGGAGAGTTGCTGAAAGAAACTGATGTGAAATAGATTTAGAGGAAGTTGTCATTTCTAACCAACATGCAGCTGGTGTAGTTTAGTGTTCAGTTTGATTCTGCAGATCATGGCTGCCAGACGAGTCACTTACTGTCTCCTGGGTAAGACACTGTTATATTTACTTATTGTACTGTATTATTCTGATAGACTTGTGTGTGTTAAAATATTGCGTGCATATTTTTCCACAGAGGTGTTGCTGTTCATGTCACCTTTAATAACAGGTTTGTTCTATTCATATTGTTCAGTTGGCTCATATCCTGAATATATTACTTCATTTCTTTTGTTTGTTGTTTGAAAAAGTGCCAATATTCCTACTTATGATGAATTTAAATGCTAATGAAATGTATTATCTGATTAGGAGATCGGATCAGACTGACTGGATCTGGTTCTTCTCGATGTTCTGGAAGAGTGGAAATCTACTACAACAGTCAATGGGGAACAGTGTGTGATGATTACTGGGACAAGTCTGACGCTCAGGTGGTCTGCAGGCAGGTGGGCTGTGGAAATGCTTTAAGTTCAACTGATGGGGCAAAGTTTGGTCCAGGCTCTGGTCCGATCTGGCTCGATGATGTGAAATGTTCTGGAAGTGAGAGCTCTTTATCTCAGTGTGAACACAGAGGATTTGGTACTAACAACTGTGGACACAGTGAAGATGCTGGTGTGATCTGCTCAGGTACAACTTATTTTTAAGTGCATAACAAAAAATACTGCATATAAATACTTAGCATACTAAAGGCTATTTTTTAATGTTCAAGTAGTATCAGTTTCCTTTAAAAAACAATAATTTGAAATATTTGTTTTCATTTATTATCTATAAATGAAAACAAAACAATGTATCTCCTATTATATGTTTCTATGGTCTGTATGGTTAACTTCACAAAGTGGTCAAAGGTCAAAGTGCCAGCATCACTCCCATCACTGCTCTTTCAGGAGGAACATTCTATCTAAAAAACTCTACACATAATGTTCAGACATCAGCTTCCAACCCAGCCACCTTCAGTTTACCTCGAGTGACATTTGACAACAGAGGACCGTACTATTGTCTGTTGAGAAAGTGCTCTCAGGTGAAGCTATCAGCTCTCCACAAAGTGACTCACGACTTATCACTGGTAAAAGTAAAAAAAAAAGGAATAATATAAATTATTGCTTGGCTATAAGTACACAACTTAGATTCTGGTTTGATTGACTTGATGAGCTGAACGTGCAGTAACAGTGGTCATGAGAGTTGGTTGTGCAATTAAATTATAAGGTACAAGATACAGATACAATAAGAATCCCTTTATTAAAGTATCTAACAATCTGTGTTTCAGTGAGATTACCAAAGCCCAGTATTTCTGTGACTCCCTCTCATGAGGTCACCTGGGGTCAAACTGGAGCCACAATCATCTGTTCCATCTCAGTTCAGATCTCAGGACAAACCTTTACGCTGAAACATCTGAATCGAGCTATTCAGACATCAGATACCTCCACCTTCAGCTTACCTTCAGTGACCTTTGACAGTGAAGGTCCTTACTACTGTCTGTGTCAGACAGACTTTTCAGGTCAAGTCCTCACGTCTCCTCAAAGTGACCCTGTCACTCTGCTCGTCTCAGGTACAATATTGCACATGTGAACAAATTAAAAACACCCCAGATGAAGGTCCTGGCCATACACTAGAACAGTTTTATGGTGCACCGTTAAAAGGGTTGGTTTCAGAGCTAATAGAAGACTTGGTAACACTTTATAATAATGTCCAGATACAAATCATTTATAAATGTTAGTTAACCATTAAGATAACATTACCTAATTATCAGTAAATGATTAGATAGTTTTTACTAATAATGAGCAAACATTTACTAATCATTTACTTCCGTCCCCATTTAAAGTGATGACCATTTATAGGTTTTCTGAAAAAAGTATTTAGTGACATACTGTGTTTCTGATTCTCAATATCAGTACCAATATCCCAAGCCCCAATCCTAAACTTAACCATAGAGTTGTGCCTAAAGGTAGCCAAATTGGTTGTTAACGTTTTCCCGTAGTAAGGTTGTTACGTCACAAACAGTCATGGAAGTCAGTGAAGGTGCTCACTTTGGTACCACACTGGTTTACCTCAAAAGTGTAGATGATCTAACCACTATATGCACATCACTGTAAAATAGGGGCTGGAAGTAAATGATTAGTAAATGTTTATTTATTATTAGTAAATACTGTCTAATAATTTAGTAATGATTATGTAGATAATGTTATCTTAATAATTAACTAACATTTGTAAATGATTTGTATATATTATTATAAAGTGATACCGAATACTTCAAAATAATCTGTCAGAACTCTTGCTTTGAGAGGTTGACATTGATAATAAAGAAAGTGAAACCAGAAACAAGAAAGCGTGTATATACGCAACACATAAATAGCGTAGGATGAGCACAATTTCATGACTTGTTTGCGTATAGGAAAAAGGAAGGAAACTAAAAATAAACACGATATTTCATAGAAATAAACACAAGTTCAGGTTGAAGCTATGTGGACGTTGTGTAAGTTTAGGCTTCAAGTTACTAAAGTGGGTAAGTTAAGGGCTGAGGCTTGGGGTAGATTAAGATAAGGATTTTGTAAAGAATACATAAATATGAATACACCTTTACAGCCACCATAGAGATTAACTCGGGCTGCAATGCATGGCATATTTATGCCAAAAAAAGCGTGAAATCGTGCTAATCATGCGGTTTTGACATGTACTGTTATGTCGTGGTACAGTATATACTGTATACGCTTTCTTGATACCGGGTTGACTGTAAGCATCTGTATGTCTTCACTCTTAACTCTCAGTTTGCCAGCCGAAGGCATTGATCCTCAATTCAGGAGCATTAAGGCCAAGTATTTACACTTCCAAAATAGTAAATCTGCTTTAGCTTTTCAGAGGCAAGCTAAAAAGAAACACATTCAACACATACTCAAGGTTCACTAACTTTATCCTCATACCTCATGTTTTTGATGATTATGACTATTAACAAGACTGGTACAAGACTATAAACCTCTATTTAGCCCTTTGACTAACTGACCAGATATTTTTAATAAAGTTTAGGTGAATAGCAATATATAATGCAAAAGTATGTGTTATGGAACCCTAATCGTACCCTTATGTGTGTGTTTGATTTCTTTCCTCAGTGGTCCTCCCTGTCCCCAGCCTGTGTGTTTCTTCTCCTGATGGTGAAAAGTGCTCTCAGACACAGTCTACGTCACCAGAGGAGACAGTTTGTCGTCCGTTGCTCTGTCCCTCAGACGTCCCTGAAGGCCTGTTCCTCTGTGGTTCTCTGGCTCCAACAGCTCTGTCAGTGAGCCTTCAGTTAACCACTCAGCCTCCTTCTCCTTCCCTGTGTCCCAGAGCCAACACCAGGGGCAGTACAGCTGTGTGTACCAGGTCACAGGAGCAGGACGCACATACACCTCAAACACAACACTGATTAGCCTCTTTATCAACCGTAAGTGATGGAAACAAGTTTGAAATGTCAAAATACTGTCAAACGTTGTATCTAAGTTTTAGTAACTCTTGAAACTCAAGCAGATGCTTTTACAGTATTTGAACCAAGGCCAAAACTAATTTTACTTTAATTCAGCAGTTACACAAAACTAGAACAACTCAACATGCTCAAACTATGAGCATGAATGGCTTCACTTGGGATTAAAGCATCACATTCTAGAATGTGAATGCAACCTCTTAAAGGAGACCTGATGAGCCCTTTGTTGTTAACCTTGATTTTGACAAGCCACAGAAATTACAGAAACAATTACTATGACCATTTTGATTTAGAAGTTTTTAATAATCACAATACATGTAGACAAGTCAGTGGGGATATGTGGTAGGTGAAGACAGGGATTTTCTGATCACTGGAGGACAATACAAGATTACTCAAACATCTACAAACAGTAGATTTTACATAGGTCCCTTTAAACTTAAGTTTAAAAAATGTGTTTATTTTTTTCTGTCGCTTTATCTATTTGAGATTCCCGTGCGAGACAGACAAGCTAGCATAGTTACCTTAACAGAACTAAACAAGAAGTGAACTGCAAAGGAGTGGGACAAGTTTTTCTCACTTATTTTCTACCACCGCGAGTTTAGAAATGTTTTTCACAGCATTACAAGTCAGCATGAATTGAACTATCTCAGTATATGCACACTTCCTGTATTCTAGGGAACAAAATGTTTAATATTAGACGTGAGACGTTACAAACTCATTTTCACCCTAACAGATGCTTTGACAAAATATCTGTATATTTATTTACAGATATTTAAATATCTGTAAATAATAACTGATTTTAAGTTATTATTTATTTATTTTAGCCAGGACTTCAATGTAAATCCTATATTTTTTTTACTGCCCGTAACTTATTTTGTTGTTGTAAATGTTGTTTTGTTGGAGTAATCTAAATATATTTGATCTAGTGCCTTTGGCGCTGCTGGTCGGCCCTTCTGTGGTGGGAGTATTTCTGTTACTAGGCCTGGTGTCACTGCTGCTGTTCCTGGTTCTTAAAAAACGATCTTGTGGTCAACCATCAAAAGTCATCGCCCAAACACAAAGTCTGTTCTCTCTTTTAAAAGCTAAGCTTTGCACTGTGTGTTTTTATACTTTTGTAAATGATTCTTGTTTCAGTGAAGGAAAACAAAAACAATTATGTTGAAGACAGTGACGAGGATGAGGGAGATTATGTCAACGTTGATGAGCCAAAACATGGAGACACCATGACTGTCTCCTGTTCTCCAGTCCAGAATAATCCTTATCAATCCCATGCTCACTTCAACGCAGCCAGAGAAGAATCCAGTCAAGTCAGGTTTGTGAAAAACTCTGTGGAGGAGAGCACAGAAGAGGACAGTGAGAATGATTATGAAAATGTAACAGATATGAACGCTGAGGAAGAGGAAAGCATTTACGCTAATGTTTAACCAGAGCAAGTTTTAAGTTTGACCACAAACCAGCGTTGTAATTTGAGTGTGTTCAGTGATGCTTGATGGTTATTGTAACTTGTCCTAGAGGTGCACTGGAGCAGAGCTCTGACTTTTTATTAAAGAGATCATGGGTTTGACTCTCAGATCGAGCCAGATCAATGTCTTACACTCTCTCTGGGTAGAGTTTGCATGTTCTCCCTGTGTTACTGAGGTACTCCAGCTTCCTCCCACCTCCAAAAACACGAGTATATTGGTCAATTGGACGTCAATGTATGTTTCCCCTAGAGAGTGAATGTTGTCTGTCTCTAACTCTGTAATGAGTTGGCCACTGTCCAGGTTGTCCCCCACCGAAGGCCCAAAGTCACTGGGATTCCTCATTCCAGTCATCCACAACCCCTAATATCAACAAGCTGTAGAAAATGAATGAATGGATGGATGAATTATATTTTGTACAGGAAATTCTCATTATGCAATATACTGATATATCGTACAACCCTACTTGACTATTTAAAAAATGTGTTGACATTTTACTTTAAGTTCATCTGCAGTGTAAATATTTGTACTTTTATATCAACATATATCCAAGACTTTTTTTAAACGCACATTATGTTGATTTCTTGAAGGTATTGTTTGAGACAAATAAGTCAAATAAAGTTGTTTTACATGTTGTGTTTTTAATTCTGTCTGTCTTCAGCACTTTGGAAATGTTTGTGAGTGAAATGTGGATTTGAATTTGAATGTTATCAGCAATTTAGGTAAAATCCTCAAAACAATTGTCTTTTTCCACCTATGTAAAGTCACATTTGTTATGTTTATTTCTGTGTTACGGTCATTTTACGCTTCAGTCAAGTATACACCAATGTGTGTGTTCACTTGTCATTCTAATAGTGTTCTTTTGTGTTGTCATAAGATAACTGCAAAACAAATAAATTCTTCTCTCAACTGTTTCTTTTTCCCAAAAGATGGTATGCAAAGCCCTTTTACTTGATTTACAGAAAAGTCTGTTCTGGAGCAAAATTATACCTAATAATTAACAAGTTTGATGCACTATATCGATGTATAAAGCATGCACGCATACATGCTGTGACATGTAGATTATTATCTGATTACAGCAGAGTGGTTGGCCATGCTTCTTCTCGATGTTCTGGACGAGTTGAAGTCCACCACAACAGTGCAAAGGGAGCTGTTAGTGATGATAGCCGGTGCATGTCTGATACTCAGGTGGTCTGCAGACAAATGGACCTTGGAACTGCGCTGAACAATACTGGTTTGGCCTTGTTTGGGATTCAGGCAAATTTGGTTTGATGACATTTCACGTGTTTAGGAGATAAAGATTGTTTGAATCACTACCAAGAAGGTATTGAAAACCACGATTGTGACCATAGTGAGGATGCTGGTGTTATGTGCTCTAATAATGTTTTTTGTTGTAGATATGAGGTTATAAGTCTTGCATTTAATTTTTTTTTTCCAATACTGTAACAGCGAGTCTCTCAAAGCCCAATATCTGCGAGTGCTTAATCTGAGATTAATCACAATTGACCTGCCAGGAGGAACATTTATTTTAAGTCTGGACAATCCTGGTTATTCAAACATCAGATTCCAACCGAGCCATCTTCATCCTTCCTCAGAACATTCTTTATAGCTCCAGAAGGTGACTCCATAATACTTCATGTCACAGGTAAGTCTCTGAATACAGCCTCAACATTATTTTATTATGTTTTTTATTGTGGAGGAAACAATTCTGTTGTGTCATGATTCGATACTTGTCGATACACATGGCTCATTATTCCAGTTTGTTTTAGATTTTGTTGAGCCTCACAATAACAAGCTCCTTTTTCCTGTGGTTTCAATAAATAGAATATAGCTAAAATAATTTTATTGTTTATTTTAGAGAATTAAGTAAGGGATTTTTAAGGTAATGTCTAAACATTTTCCTGAATCAAAAAGGGACAGAATGACAAACTACCCTCAATAAAAATGTATCGACAATAATGTCCTATTCGTGCAGGATTATATTTACAAAACCCTAATATACCCCACAATGTTTGACTTTTTTACAAACATTTACACAAAGATAATCTGTAAATGGCTTGTCTTTGGGGAAAACTTTACAGACATTTTTACAGTCATAGATGATTTGAACAGGATTAAAAACTCAAATGACATCTGTAATTAGTGCTATTGACATGAGGTCTCTGGGTAAATATGTCTTTCGATCAGGACAAAAGCTGCTGCCGCACTGATTGAAAAATGACTGGACTTTCCACATAGCGCATAAAATCACAAAACAGAGCTATTCATATAAAAACAAATATTTGTGAACTAATCACAAAGAAAGAAACAATCAATATACAACATTGGGACATTGTCATTCTGTGGACCATGTCATGATCATTCAATATCAATTTATTTTTGGGCATAGATTCCATCTTCACTCATTTACTTTATAGATGACCAACATTAGGAAATTGTCATAAGTTCTCCAAACCAATACGAGTAGGCCAGTCATTTCATACTAACATGAAAACAAAACTAAGCCTTGTTAATGCTTCTTTTGGTCTGTGACTCATCTTGACCACATCCTCTTAGATTGTACCAGTAATCATTTTCTTTGAATATTTTCAGAAAATAGCTTGTTGTGCATTTCTTTAACCACCAGTTACTTGACAGTGAGTGTAGTAGAGCACACATAGCAGCCATGTGTTTTCCAAACCAAACTGTGTTAGCTCCATTGACTGACTACAGAGGAATATACACCAAGGAAAAAAATCAAGTCGATCTTTTCTACAGAAATGCTCAATACGTGTCTGGAAGATTTGTGAATTTAAAAACAGAACATCAGAATATCTACTCATATCTATTTATGACATCACAGATCAGGAACATTCAGAGCTTTGTTTTCTGAGGCTTAGACAGGAAAATATCTCTCAGACAAAACTTCAGCTGTATTTTTGACAAGAAAATAATGCTAAAACATAATTAAAACAAAACAATATGACTTTCTATAACATTGCACCATTAACACAACAGGAAATCAAATCAAATTTAAGTTATAATATTCATTAATTGCATACTCTCTCAATAAATCATCATGAAAACATGATGCACTCTGATAGGCTAAAAGTCTTTTGTTATAGAGTAAGAGACGCCAACGTGTTTCGACCAATCGGTCATTAGAAGGGCATGCTAATTTGTTTTATGCACATAAGATTTGAGTCCTTTTTTAACTTTGGACACATGAGCGCTCTCACTTCATGTTTTTTTTCAAAAGGGCTTGCTGAAGAACTAAAGAAAGCCTTATTCTCGTAGTGCCTCTGCAGTTTATGGTGGACATTGCAGTTGTTTGGGCTGCACTGGTGGTCATTGTGATATTTCCTCTGCTCTAGAGCTGATGGTTTGTCATTAACCTGTGTGACAACTCCTTATTAAACTGCCTGTTTCTGTTCTCATATATTCTCAAGCATAATGAATCAAGTGAAGCTTGTCTGGCTGAAGAGAATGTCAATGACAGCAATGAAGACAATAATTATGAAAATGTTACAGACTCTGATGGAGTCAGAAGTGTACAAAGAAGAGAGCGTGGCAAATGGGCTTTAATTATAATCAAATACATTTTTCTTTCTTTCTTTCTTTCTTTCTTTCTTTTCTTTCTTTTCTTTCTTTTCTATTTCAAGTGTATGTAGCAGTTATTATGTGATTCAGCTGTTATGATTCAGTTTCATAAAAGGCCTTTACAGCTTATCTGAGAAAGCAGACTGGTGACTGAGGAACTATGCTGTTTATACAAGCTTGTAAAATAACTTAATTTAGTGCTAAAGTGGTCGCACATCTTTTTTTTTTTTGTTAGTGCTTTGCAGACCCAAAAAATGTGAGAGTGAGTGTGTTGATTGAGATACTTGACTGGTCACACATGCACATTATACTTTTGGTTAGACCATTTTCCAAAGGCGTTGACTCGCAAGTCGCAATTTTGATGACTTGATACTTGATTTGAGTAAATAAACTTTGACTCACAAGTGGATTTGGACATGTAAATCAGGACTTGATTTGGAGCTCTAAAAAAATTGACTTGGCGCTCTAAACAACTCCTGATGACATGATGCTTCTCCTCAAAAATTAAGTGGTTTAATTGTACATTAAACAAGGGTGGTTGGACCTCTGGCTTACCAAAAAGGAGATTGTGGCTTCTTCTTTCCACCTCCAAAAACGTGAAAATTACTCAAGTGAATGAATGAGAGAGTGAGTGATGGTCTACTATCTCTTTGCCTCTTGTTCACATGCAAAATAGGTTAAGAGGAACCAAACCAAAATAGGTTAAGAGGACACAGCTGGCATCTTTGTGTGACTAATGCAGAATTTGCAGTTGTCTCTCTTTACCTTTGGACTTGACTCGAAGCAGAGACTTGAGAATTACTTGAAACTTGTAAAACAATAATTAATCATTTGTCCCCATGTCTACATTTTCTATTATGTAAATGTGCGTGTTAACAAGGCAGTGCTAGAAAAACTGTGAGGTCGCCGTTATTTTCTGTAAAGTTCCTGGAAGTTTCTGGATAAACTTATGGCAAAGACACAGGCAGACTTGTTTGGTTTTTGACCATAGGTAAGATTTTATTATTCATCAAATGTCAACAACATAAACAAATGTGTTGAGGTATTGAGTGTGAATTATGTTCTTAGTCTATCTGCTGCTTTCTCCAGCTCCACGAGCTGTAGGTAAGTACAAAAACACTATTCTTTTTACTTATTCTATTGTTTTTGGTAAACATTTATATTTCACAAGAGTGGTTATGTTTGATGATTAATATTACTTACTATCTATGAAAATCAAAAGCCAAAAATTATTTAAATATTTTCTCCTCGGAGGAATGCATCTATTTTAACAGGACTTTAATGCAGTTGTGTATTTATGTCTATTGCACCTCTTTTTGACAAGCATGGCTGTGAACAGTTATTTAGAACAGAGATCCTTTTTCCTAGGAGGTCAGATCAGACTGGCTGGTTCTGATTCTTCTGGATGTTCTGGACGAGTGGAAATCTACCACAACAGTGTCTGGGGAACAGTGTGTGATGATGAGTGGGATTTGTCCGATGCTGAAGTTGTGTGCAGCCAAATGGGCTGTGGAACTGCCTTAAGTGTAACAGCCCAGTTTGGTCCAGGCTCTGGTCCGATCTGGCTCGATGATGTGAAATGTTCTGGAAGTGAGAGCTCTTTAACTCAGTGTGGACACAGAGGATTTGTACGAACAACTGTGGACACAGTGAAGATGCTGGTGTGATCTGCTCAGGTACGACTTGTTTACACAAGACTCTGTCTGACTGACTAACTGACCAAATGTTTTCAGAACTGGATGATTTCACCTCAAGTAAATTTCAACTGAAAGTGTTGTTACAAAGGCAATTGTGTTAAATCTGAAGTACCTAATTTTCCCACTCCAAAACAAGAAGTATTCAAATCTGTATAACTACTGGGGTGTAACGATTCACCTACATATTCGAAGTTTTGATACAAAGCTGCCAGTCTGTCACATTTGGGACAGATGATTTGGTCCAAACTCTGTGCCTGCAGAAGTTTGTGGATTTAGTATTGAATCTCATGATACCTCACAAAGATACAGTAAGAGACTCATCTTGATACTTTTCCTGCATCTATGTGAAAATGATCTCAATGAAATGGTGAAATGTGGATCACTTATTTTATTATGATAATAAACTTGTGTATTAAGGGGAAAGGTTTTTTTAAGTGCAATGAAAAATATTTGTGTTATCAAACAGAATATCTTTATTGCCCTCAGAAAATGTTTTACAAAATGTAAACAGTTAAGTTAATAGATTAATTGAGCAATCAAGTAAATAATCATAAGAATAATCGATTACTAAAATAATTGATAGTCAGTTCTTGACCATTTACAAAAAGATGTTTTACTCTTTTTTGCACTGTTGTTGTTTCAAAATGCAGAATCTTGGTAATGATTTTATTTGTCTAAGTTATCATACTAAATCGAAATATCGTTTTAAAATAGCTGTATCATTCTGAATCGTATCGTTTCCAAAAAAAAAAAAAAAAAAAACTAATCGTTTTGTAATTGTACATTGTTTCTCCCCTAATGACTACCAACAGATGGCCAAGTGAAACGTAGGTGAATCTCAAATCTATAATATAATGGTATACTGTATATACACTATATAATAATACATCTGAAATATGGTCTGGCCACCTTGTTCCTCTCCCACATTTCATTGTGCATGAATGGCTCATGGATCATCCATTCAGAGACATGCATAGTCTCTAAAAACAAACCTTGTTGCTTACAAGGAAAAAATATCATGGGGGACCAAAAAAAACATCATATTTCTGCAGAATCAATGAGTTGTAAGGACAGACGACCAGTGAGCTCCGCCGTTTCCTCTGCATCACACAAATGAACTAATTTGATTGCAAAGTGCAGTATGTGTAGTGTGTAGTTATTTTGAGACATGCAAAGAATTGTAGAAGCTTGAGTTCTGCATCCCAGGCAAGAACACTGCTTTCAGCTATCTATGAGAAATGAATACTGTGTGTTTAATTCAAACAGAACACAGCAGTGTTTGATAAAAAAAAAGCTGCATTTACAAACAAAAACTTTTTTTTTTTTCTGAAGTTTACTAATTTACATTGAAAAAAAAAACACATTAACATTTGCTTTTTCTGTTAAGTGAAAGATCAGATCAGACTGGCTGGTTTGGTTCTTCTCGTGTTCTGGAAGAGTTGAAGTTTACCACAAAATTCATGGGGAACCGTGTGTGATGATGAGTGGGACATGTCTGATGCTCAGGTGGTCTGCAGACAGATGGGCTGTGGCCCTGCTTTAGGTGCAACTGGTGGAGCAGGGTTTGGTCAAGGCTCTGGGAAGATCTGGCTCGATGATGTGAAATGTTCTGGAAATGAGAGCTTTTTAACTCAGTGTGGACACAGAGGATTTGGTACAAACAACTGTGGACACGGTGAAGATGCCGGCGTAGTCTGTTCAGGTAAATGTTATATTAACTGTTATATGTACAATAAAGTTAGTTTGATGTAGTTCCAAATTACATTGAGTGACTTATTTGTTACATTTATAATCAGATAAAAGTCAGAACTTTACATTATTTTTACCATTTGGCAACTTAAGAATTTGTGGTTTATTTAACTGTTGTTGTTTTTTTATTCATCTTCAGGGAGCTTTTTAAAGCCCAGCATTTCTGTGACCCCGTCACAGAGGTGATGTGGGGTCAAAGTGTCAGACTCAATTGTTCCATAAACACAGAACATTCAGAAGGAACATTCTTTCTGAAACTCTCACACAAATGTTCAGACATCACTCTAACCCAGCCACCTTCAGTTTACCTCGAGTGACCTTTGACAATAAGGGGCCGTACTATTGTCTGTATCAGAAAGTGCTCTCAGGTCAAACTTTCAGCTCTCCACAAAGTGACTCTGCAACATTTGAAGTCTCTGGTATGTTTTTTTGTTCTGCTTTCGTTATCAGTACACTGTATGTCACATGTCTTCTTTGTTTCAGTCATTTTGCCAAAGCCCAGCCTTTCTGTGACCCCAGCCCTGGAGGTCATGTGGGGTCAAAGTGTCAATCTCACTTGTTCCATAAACACTGAGCATTCAGGAGGAACATTCTTTCTTAAGATCTCAACACAAGACATTCAGAATTCCTCCTCCAACCCAGCCACCTTCAGTTCACCTCGAGTGACCTTTGACCTTGAAGGGCCATATTACTGTCTGTATCAGAAAGTGCTCTCAGGTCAAACCTTCACCTCTCCACAAAGTGACTCTCTGAAGCTTCTTGTCATTGGTGAGTTTGCACATTCGTACACTTTATTAATCTGAACCGGGGTAAAAATGGATACATGTTTTGCAGCACAAATTAATGGAATACAAGGAATATGATAGGGTTGATTTGGTCCTTGGACGGACATGCGGCACATTCAGGGCGTTTACATGGAGGCCAGGAAAACTGGATAACTAACCTAGTCCGATTTAAACCAGTTTTCCAAAGCGCATGTAAACCCAGACAAACCTATTGAGGAGCTATAAACTGGTTTTCGGAAAACCAGTTGGCGCACGTGGTCCCGACCGATTGTAGTCTGATTTCAGACTCATGTAAACAGACAATCGGTCTGCAGCTGGACAAATGTAACTGAGCATGCTCACAACCCCTGACCACTGCACATTCCAACAATAAATTAAGAATTTTAGTATTATAAAGTGCTTGCACAAACATTTAACTACATGTTTAACACCGTTCAAATGTTTGAAACAGTCCTCCATGTCCCAGAAAAAAATGTGTGTCATTTAACAAACAGCATTACAAACAGTTAACAAAAATAAACAACATTAACAATATTAAAGTAGATCAACAAATTACTGCCTCAGTCATGCAGTAGTGAATCTAACACAGCAGGACCAGTCTCTCCAGGGTAGTATTAAACGTGCATTTAATGAAACATTTATGTGAAAAATAAACTACTAAGAATGTTGTTTGTCTGTATGGTTTATGTTTCGCCATATATCTAAATAAATCGATTCTTTGGGCTTAGATTCGAAGCGATTCAAAGTTGCATCGATGTGTGCCTGGATTGAGGCCAACTAGTAGAACGCCGATCGATGCAGCGGATCGTAAGGGCTGTGTATCGATACTTCGAATATTTAGGTGAATCGTTACACCCCTAGGGTAATCGGTTTACTCTCTCACATGTAAACAGGAGCAAAACTGGTCCGACCGGTTTCAGGGGAAAACCAAATAGAGTCCGTTTTTAGCCTAGTCTGATTTCTCTGATCATGTAAACACAATGAGTGATCAGAATCAGAAAGGATTTTATTGCCATTGTCATGAGTTACAAAATTCTCAGACTAGGAACTTGCTTTGATGCTAATGTGCAACATATAACACAGAAAACACAAATAAAGAATACAAAATATAAAGAGTAAAAAATATCGACTATAATAAAAATATTTAAGATAAATAAAATCAAATAAAGGGTATGCAAAAAAAAAAAAAGCCAATAAAAATTAGGCAATAAAAAATATGCACAGTAATCAGAACAGTAGTGCAAGATGTCAGTGTTGATGAGTCCAACAGCAGAGGGAAAGAAACTGTTCTTGTGGCGTGAGGTTCTGGTCCGTATGGACCGTAGCCTCCTGCCTGAGGGGAGTGGCTCAAAAAGTCTATGTCCAGGGTGAGAAGGGTCAGCTGCTATCCGACCTGCACGCCCCTGAGTCCTGGAGACGTACAGGTCCTGGAGAGATGGAAGGCTGCAGCCAGTCACCTTCTCAGCAGAGCACACAATGCGCTGCAGTCTGTGTTTGTCCCTGACTGTGGCTCCAGCGTACCACACGGTGATGGAGGAGGTGAGGATGGACTCAATGATGGCCGTGTAAAACTGCACCATCATCTGGGCCGGCAGCTTGGCTTTCTTTAGCTGCCGCAGGAAGTATATCCTCTGCTGGGCCTTTTTGATCAGGGAGCTGATGGACGGCTCCCACTTCAGGTCCTGTGTGATGGTGGTGCCGAGGAAGCGGATGGAGTCCACAGTGGTGATGGGAGATCTGTCAGGTGAGGGGGGGTGAGGGGGCTGTGACTTTCCTGAATCCACAATCATCTCCACTGTCTTCTGAGCGTTGAGCTCCAGGTTGTTGCTGTTGCACCAGACACCAGCCGTCTACCTCCCTCCTGTAGACAGACTCATCACCGTCAGAGATGAGTCCGATGAGGGTGGTGTCGTCCGCAAACTTGATCAGTTTAACAGAGTCATGGCTGGAGGTGCAGCAGTTGGTGTACAGAGAGAAAAGCAGGGGAGAAAGTACACAGTCCTGTGGAGATCCTGTGTTGATAGTCCGAGTGGTGGAGACATTCTTCCCCAGCCGCACGCACTACCTCCGGTCCGTCAGGAAGTCAGTGATCCACCTGCAGATGGAGTCGGGCACGTTGAGCTGGGAGAGTTTGTCCTGGAGCAGAGCAGGGAGAATGGTGTTGAACGCAGAGCTGAAGTCCACAAACAGGATCCTAGCGTAGGTTCCCGGAGAGTTCAGGTTTGCAGGATGAAGTGGAGGGCCAGGTTGATGGCGTCGTCTACAGACCTGTTGGCTCTGTAGGCGAACTGCAGAGGGTCTAGGAGGGGGGAGGTGAAGGTCTTGAGGTGAGGGAGGACCAGGCGCTCAAATGACTTCATGACTACAGACGTCAGCGCCACAGGCCTGTAGTCATTAAGTCCAGTGATACGGATTTTTAGTGCAATACATATGACAAAAATAGGTTAGAACCCTCCCCAAGTGTCCAGACACTGGTGGGTAGAAAGTAAACTGTGTTAGCCGAAAGTATGACTAGAGGAGAGCAGAGATTACCTTGTTAGCTGAGCACCTACACACTGCATGAGACTGCATCAGCACGTGGGGAAGCAACGAGCAAGAAGTGAAGATAGGCTGAGTACACTATAGACCCAGTGCAGGTAACGGTTGTGCAGTGAGGGAAGAAGTTTTTATTACAGCTGCGTACATAACTTTGATCAGGTGTCATATTATTACCAGTAGGTGCAAGTCTTTAGGATTACAGACAGGATTAAGGTTTGAAGAGGGTCATGGTAAACAGAATTTGCCCAAATAATCTTAGTTATGTCAAAAGCAGTAGGTCAGTGATTTTTGACAGATAAAGAATATCTGATCGTTTTGTCGATTGAAATGCTTGCGTAATATAAATGTAATTTAGTTTATTTAATTCCCCGTTTTAAGTGTCAATTTTACATTCAGTTTCATCTGCACATGTTCAGACGAATTCTTTTGAGCTCAACATTGGCAAACAGAGCAGAGAAACATCAAGGCTCGCTCACTTTCTTATCATACTTCATGTTTTTGATGATTATGACAGGTACAAGACTATTAACCTCTATTTAGCTCTATGACTTACTGACCAGATATTTTAAAAGTTTTAATAAAGTTTTAAACCTCAAGGAACCTAAACCCTACCTTTATGTGTGTATTTGATTTCTTTCCTCAGTGGTCCTCCCTGTCCCCAGCCTGTGTGTTTCTTCTCCTGCTGGTGAAAAGTGCTCCTCAGACACAGTCTACGTCACCAGAGGAGACAGTTTTGTCGTCCGCTGCTCTGTCCCCTCAGACGTCCCTGAAGGCCTGTTCCTCTTGTGGTTCTCTGGCTCCAACAGCTCTGTCAGTGAGCCTTCAGTTAACCACTCAGCCTCCTTCTCCTTCCCTCTGTCCCAGAGCCAACACCAGGGGCAGTACAGCTGTGTGTACCAGGTCACAGGAGCAGGACGCACATACACCTCAAACACAACACTGAGCAGCCTCTTTATCAACCGTAAGTGATGGAAACAAGTTTGAAATGTCAAAATAATGTCAAACATTGTGTTTTAGTAACTCTTGAAACTTAAGCAGATGCTTTTACAGTATTTGAACTAAGACTACAAGTGCAGGGCCATCAATCCAGCAGAACACACAAAACACAAAACTAGAAGAGGAACTAAATATGCTCAAACTATAGCTTTGCCATCATAACAACTGTTATGACGTTATGTTTCCTGTTTAAAGGTGGGGTAGCTAACTTTTTTAGTGTTAAATTAGTAAACTTTAATTTACTAAATTTACAACAAAAGTTGTAAACTAAAAAAAAATACTGTAATTGTCACCAATGTAAGGTTACAACCAGCTTAGAAAAGACCACTGTTGAATAATCCAGGCACGCTCAAGCAAGGAATAACAAGAATTTATTTACAATGGCTCAAAACAAAGACAACTTAACAAAAATTGGCAGCTTCGAATATTGTTCTCTGGTTTAGCAAATTTAAAATATTCTCTGGTTTAGCAGCTTTAAATATTCTCTGGGTTAGCAGCTTTAAAACATTCTCTGGTTTAGCAGCTTTAAAACATTCTCTGATTTAGCAGTTTCAAAATGTCCTCTGGTTTAGCAGCTTTAAAAATGTTCTCTGGTTAACAGCTTAAAAATGTTCTCTGGTTCAGCAGCTTTAACTTTTCCCTGGTTTAGCAGCTTTAACTGTTCTCTGGTTTAGCAGCTTTAACTGTTCTCTGGTTTAGCAGCTTTAACTGTTCTCTGGTTTAGCAGCTTTAACTGTTCTCTGGTTAGCAGCTTTAAAACGGTCTCACTCAGTTGTGGCGGTTACGCGCATATAGGTGGGATCAGCCGGGCAGGGCCTAACTGGCGTGCGTCCTCTCTCCCGTCACCCCAGACCACGTCCTCCGCGTTGCTGGCCTCCGCGATCTGCTACAGATGAGCGGCTGCAAAAGAAAAGCGTCTCTCAGCGAAATGGCGTAGCGAGAGGGCCAACCAATCAGAGTTTGAGACAAAATTCGGACTTTCCTTCACTTAGCTTTATTCAGGCGTTGAGTGCCGCCTTGGCTCCTCGGTCCTTCCTCCACTGCACGACCTCCACTCGCCTCCACTGCACGACCTCGCCCCGGCCCGAAGCTCCTCCCGCTGTGCGCGCGCCACCGCTGCTGGGTAGAAGGGGCGGTCAGCTCACAATCACACACTCAGGCCAATCTGCGACTGTGGGTAGTAAGAGGCACGTTCCTTTACTTATCTTTTTGCAGACGTTGAGTGCCGCCTGGCCCAGTCTCGCGTCGCTGGATGCCTTCTCCGTGCGTCGATTTCTAGTCTGCGTCCTCCCGTCGCGCGCGCCGCTGCTCGGGTCCTGGATCACTGCTCCTGGCCACGCCGCTTTCCCCACGCTCTCCGTTCTCAGCTCCACCGCCTTCCAGTTTCCTGTTCCGTTTTCCTCTCCCGCCTGCCACCTGCCGTCATTTTTATGCCAGTCTCCTATTAGCGGTCGCCAATGATGTATCAGGGTGTGTCCTTAGTCCTCGATTACCCCACAAATTCAAATAGGAAAGAAAACACATCACAAAGCCAAACACAAAAAAAATAACACAACAACATCTTACAGGACTATGGTAGCTGAACCATTTGACATAATAATCACAGATAAAAAAAAAAAAAAAATGTTGTTGGAAAGCTAAATGACAATTTTGAACCCCAAATGTTTTAATGAAATTCAGATTTTTTTTAATAATTACAAGTAAATACAGACAAGTGGGCAGGGATAGGTGGTAGGGGAAGACAAGGATTTTAGGACCACTGGAGTATTAGCTGCAGGACAATACAAGATAACTCAAACATGCAATAATCAATTTAAATACAACTTTGAGTAAGCTAATGATGAGAGAAGAATGCTGTAACAGCTAAAACTCATAAAAATAGATTATTACATAGTTTTTCTCACTTTTTTTTCTACCACAGTGAGTTTAGAAACGTTTTTCGCGGCATTTAGAAGTCAGCATGAATTAAACTTCCTGTATTTTAGGGAACAAAATGTTTAATATTAAACATTTTGTTTAGAGTAACAGAAGCTTTGACAAAATATCTGTATTGGTGCAAAACTGATTTTAAGTTATTATTTTATTTATTTATTTATTTAGCTACAGTGATATACTTCAATGTAAATGACAAGCTATATTTTTGTACTGCCAGTGACTTATTTTGTTGTTGTAAATGTTGTTCTGTTGGAGTAATCAAAATATATATTTGATCTAGTGCCTTTGGCGCTGCTGGTTGGCCCTTCTGTGGTGGGAGTATTTCTGTTACTAGGCCTGGTGTCACTGCTGCTGTTCCTGGTTCTTAAAAAACGATCTTGTGGTCAACCATCAAAAGTCATCGCTCAAACACAAAGTTTGTTCTCTCTTTTAAAGCTAAGCTTTGCAATGTGTGTTTTTATACTTTTGTAAATGATTCTTGTTTCAGTGAAGGAAAATGTGAATTATGTTGAAGACAGTGACGAGGATGAGGGAAACTATGTCAACGTTGATGAGCCAAAACATGGAGACACCATGAGTTTCTCCTGTTCTCCAGTCCAGAATATTCCTTATCAATCCCATGCCGCTTCAACGCAGCTAGAGAAGAATACAGTCAAGTCAAGTTTGTGAAAAACAGTGCCGCCTGCTCCGTGGACGAGAGCACAGAAAATGACAATGAGGATGATTATGAAAACGTACAGATATGAACACTGTTAGTATGTTTAACTAAGGCAAGTTTTAAGTGCAAACCAGCGTTGTAATTTGAGTGTGTTCAGTGATGCTTGATGGTTATTGTAACTTGTCCTAGAGGTGCACTGGAGCAGAGTTAGAGCTCTGACTTTTTATTAAAGAGATCATGGGTTTGACTCTCAGATCGAGCCAGATCAATGTCTTACACTCTCTCTGGGTAGAGTTTGCATGTTCTGCCTGTGTTACCGAGGGTTCTCCAGCTTCCTCCCACCTCCAAAAACACGAGTATATTGGTCAATTGGACGTCAATGTATGTTTCCCCTAGAGAGTGAATGTTGTCTGTCTCTAACTCTGTAATGAGTTGGCCACTGTCCAGGTTGTCCCCCACCTAAGGCCCAAAGTCACTGGGATTCCTTATTCCAGTCATCCACAACCTCTAATAGCAACAAGCTGTACAAAATGAATGAATGGATGAATTATATTTTGTACAGGAAATTTCTCATTATGCAATATACTTTTTTAAACACACATTATGTCGATCTCCTAAAGGTTTGACTTGATTTTTCTGGTTTTATTGTTTGAGACAAATAAGTCAAATGAAGTTTGTTTGGTTTTTTTAGATGTTGTGTTTTTAATTCTGTCTGTCTTCAGCACTTTGGAAATGTGTTAAGGTAATTTATTCAACTATTGCTAGAATTCATGGTAGTTACAGTTCAGGTTGGGGGCAAGAGGCATTAATAATATTTCCTATTAATAACATTGGACTTTGGCAAGAAATATATATTTAAAAAAAAAAAAAAACTCACTCATTTAAAAAGTGGTGATTTCTGGCGTGACTAGGTCTGCTAAAATTTTGTATTATAAAAAAACAGCATTTCAACATCAATTTTAGCTGCCCCCAATCGACTGAAATAACAGTGGCCTGTACTGTTGAGATTTCATCTGCACCCCAGCAATACACCAATTTGTGTCTTCACTTTTTTACTGAAGTTCTTTTATAATAGTGTACTGTACTTTGTGTTGGACACAGAGCAACAAGGAAGCTAAACTTATCAAGCTAACTGCCAAACAAATAAATTCTTCTCTCACCTGTTTCATGGTTATTTTCCAAAACAGCTCTTTTTACTGGGATTTACAGAAAAGCCAGTACTGGAGCAAAATTTTACCAAATAATTAACTAGTTTGACTCCCTCTCTCAATGACCATGGTTCTTCTTGATGTTCTGGAAGAGATGGATCGATTCTGTTATGTCATGATTCGATTCTTGTCTTGTTACATGGGTCATGATTCCAGTATCTTTTACATTTCTTTGAGCCTATCAATGACAAGCTCCTTTTTCCTGTGATTTCAATAAATAAAATATGGCTACAATAATTGTAATGTTTAATGTTGTTTTTAAAGTGATGTTTTCTGTGATTGGCGATGAAATATAATTAATAAAAAACTAAAATGTATAGGCAGAACACCCAATTTTAAGACAGAAAAAGAGTAATTTAGAAAGTGAATCTAGTTTAAATAGAATGTATCTGTCTGCAGTCCTCAAATGGTCAAGTATCAAGCATATGTGGAGAAATTCTTCGGTGTTGGTCTCATTGATTTTCATGTAATCTCTATGTTCATCTCTCATAGCACCTGTTAAATATATGTATATCATAGTATTCATCTGAGTTCTATCTCCGGGGATGACACCCACAAACATTGTCTGTAATCCAACAATTATCTGTTCTACCAATGGTTGTTTCTCGCTACCTAATGTAGACTGAAGGCCATTTAAAAATGTCTGTAGTAAGTCATGGCGCAGTTAAACAAAAAGAAAGAAATATACGCTATGGCTAAGTATCAGATACAAGGTTTAAAGATTCATTTGGTATAATATACTGGTGTCTACATATGAATGTACACACATTATTATATTTGAAATATAATACTTATTAGCAGGTAAAAATTAGTTATTCAGTTCCTTCTTCCAATAAGATGTCTTGATAAATTCTAGACATGAAAACGCTAATTAGAGCAGGTCTAAGGACCGCAAAAGTAACATTAACAAAATACTCCAATAGCGTATTAAACATTTCTTCTACCTATAAGGACACTAGAGCAAGGCAAAACTGGAGCTATGCAACACAAGTTCCGAGATCAAGATATATATTACAAAAATTAAATAAAAAATTATTAATAATGCCATGTATCAGTGAGTGTCAGTAGAGTCACCACGGCCATGTGTTTTCAAAAACACAACGAAAAACCCTAATAAATCAAATAAGCAAGCACCATTGACCTAACTACATAAAGAGCCATAAATAAACTCACAAGTAGAGAACTATACAAAGCCCATCGAAACTTGTTCTAAATGCTAAATAGCCATAGATAATCAATGTTGCATTCATATTAACTAGAAGCGTCCTAATGGAGAAAAGACTAAAGATGTCTGATTTAATAGTATACAAAGAAATAGCATTAAGAGAACTCCAAGAGATATTAAGTACTATCTAGCCAGATCCGAGAGCGAAACATAACAGACACGGTGTTTCTGAGGCATGGAGCCATAGCTGGAATGGAAAATCTAAAATTGGTTGTAACAGCACATAGGAACATAAATCAAACTAGGATCATCTTGACATAAGAAAACGAACTGCATAAAACATAAAATTTAGGACCTAAACAAAACAATATGACTTTCTATAACATTGCCAAAACATGTAAAAATACAAATAACACTTAAATAAAGCCATGGAATGCCCCCGAGTAATCAGCATGTCATAGTATATAGTGAATATTATTTACATTCACTCAAGCTGAGTGAAACTCCTCTTCAGTGAATATTCATCTTCTAGTGAAAACCAGGGTGTACACATGATGCACTGCTCTCTGATAGCCATCACTAAAAAAGATCTTCTTGGTTATAGAGTAAGAAGCCAATGCGAAGGCCTCCGTTAAATGACGACATAATAGTTTGTTCTCCGTATCAAAACATCCAATCAGGCCTTTGAGAATAGCCTGTGTTGACATCTTCATCGTAATCGTAGCAGATTATAGGCTGCTATTACTGATAGTCCATATGCAATAGGTTTATGAAATTAGCATTTGAAAAACCAAATAAAATGCCAATGATTATGACACGAGATATATTATCTAAGAACTTAGCTTTAAACTTCATACAAATACTCTTAATTACTAACTGATCTTACTACACAATACATCTAATCAAAATAATCCAAAAATAAATTTCTTTTAGATTATTAGATATTAAGCTGCCAAATACCTATCACAAATATATATGAACCATATATATTATCTAAGTCACATTATGACTATTTCATCTGATTCAATAGGAGCAGGAAAACCTAATTAGCCCGATGGACTTTATGCATTGTCCATGCAAAACGCTGAACAAAACATAGGTACCAGAAACCATCATTGTAATCTAAACGAGACATAACAAGAGTGGCCACTGCATTAAATTTGCAGTTATGGTGGTCATTGTGGTGTTTCTTCTGGTCTGTCTGCTGCGTAAGAGACACTCTAGACCTGATGGTATTTCATTTACATCTGTGATAACTCTTTATTAAACTGCCTGTTTCTGTTCTTCTTTCATGAAAATCAAATTCCAAAAATTATTTAAACCTTTTCTTCTTGGAGGAATACAACTTTAATGCAGTTTTGTGGTCTATTGCACCTCTTTATTGACAAGCATGGCGGTGAACAGTTATTTAGAACAGAGCTCCTTGTTTCATAGGAGGTCAGATCAGACTGGCTGGTTCTGGTTCTTCTGGATGTTCTGGACGAGTGGAAATCTACTACAACAATATGGGGAACAGTGTGTGATGATGAGTGGGATTTGTCCGATGCTGAAGTTGTGTGCAGCCAAATGGGCTGTGGAACTGCCTTAAGTGTAACAGCCCAGTTTGGTCCAGGCTCTGGTCCGATCTGGCTCGATGATGTGAAATGTTCTGGAAGTGAGAGCTCTTTAACTCAGTGTGGACACAGAGGATTTAGCACTCACAACTGTGGACACAGTGAAGATGCTGGTGTGATCTGCTCAGGTACAACTTGTTTACACAAGACTTTGCTGGTTTATTAGTTATAGGTATTCAAATTTGTATACCAAGAGATAGCAAAGTGAAACGTGGACCTTGCCTTGAAAGATGATACATCTCAAATATGATCTGGTCACTGTGTTCCTCTCCCACATTTCATTGTGCATGAATGGCTCATGGATCATCCATTCAAAGACATGCATAGTCTCTAAAAACAAACCTTGTTGCTTACAAGGAAAAAATATCAAGGGAGACCAAAAAATAAAAACATCATAGATTTCTGAAGAATCAATGAGCAAAGCAAAAAGTTATTTTAATATGAGGTTCAATTTTGTTGTAAAGGACAGACGACCAGTGAGCTCCTTTGTTTCACCTGCATCACAAAAATGAACTAATTTGATTGCAAAGTGTAGCGTGTGTAGCGTGTAGTTAACATGAGACATGCAAAGCATTGCAGAAGCTTGATTTCTGCATCCCAGGCAAGAGTGGACCACCTAAGCACAGCCAAACATGGCTTTCAGCTATCTATGAGAAATAAATACTGTGTTATTTATTTCAAATGGGACACAGCAGTGTTTTATGAAAAATGCTGCATTCACAAACAAAAAACAAACCTTTACTCATTTACATTGAAAAAAAAACATTGACATTTGCTTTTTCTGTTAAGTGAAAGATCAGATCAGACTGGCTGGTTCTGGTTCTTCTGGATGTTCTGGAAGAGTTGAAGTTTACCACAAAAGTTCATGGGGAACCGTGTGTGATGATGAGTGGGACATGTCTGATGCTCAGGTGGTCTGCAGACAGATGGGCTGTGGCCCTGCTTTAGGTGCAACTGGTGGAGCAGGGTTTGGTGAAGGCTCTGGGAAGATCTGGCTCGATGATGTGAAATGTTCTGGAAATGAGAGCTTTTTAACTCAGTGTGGACACAGAGGATTTGGTACAAACAACTGTGGACACGGTGAAGATGCCGGTGTAATCTGTTCAGGTAAATGTTATATTAACTGTTATATGTACAATAAAGTTAGTTTGAATATAGTTCCAAATTACATTGAGTGACTTATTTGTTACATTTATAATCAGATAAAAGTCAGAACTTTACATTATTTTTACCATTTGGCAACTTAAGAATTTGTGGTTTATTTAACTGTTGTTGTTTTTTTTATTCATCTTCAGGGAGCTTTTTAAAGCCCAGCATTTCTGTGACCCCGTCCACAGAGGTGATGTTTGGTCAAAGTGTCAGACCCACTTGTTCCATAAACACAGAACATTCAGGAGGAACATTCTTCCTGAAACTCTCAACACAAGATGTTCAGACATCCACCTCTAACCCAGCACCTTCAGTTTACCTCGAGTGACCTTTGACAATAAGGGGCCGTACTATTGTCTATATCAAAAAGTGCTCTCAGGTCAAACTTTCAGCTCTCCACAAAGTGACTCTGCAACATTTGAAGTCTCTGGTATGTCTAATCCTTTTCCCTTTACTGTTTCTGGTATATAAGTACACTGTATGTCACATGTCTTTTTTTGTCTCAGTCATTTTGCCAAAGCCCAGCTTTTCTGTGACCCCTGCCTTCAAGGTCATGTGGGGTCAAAATGTCAGGTTCACTTGTTCCATTAACACTGAGCATTCAGAAGGAACATTCTTTCTAAAGTTTTCAACTCAAAATATTCAGACATCCAACTCCAACCCAGCCACCTTCAGTTTACCTCTAGTGACCTTTGACATTGAAGGGCCATATTACTGTCTGTATGAGAAAGTGCTCTCAGGTCAAACCTTCACCTCTCCACAAAGTGATTCATTGAAACTTCTTGTCAATGGTGCGTTTGTATGTTCTGTGCTGACATCAAACATCACTGCATACTTCATATTATTCTGTTTTATACATAGTGGTCCTCCCTGTCCCAAGCCTGTGTGTTTCTTCTCCTGCTGATGCAAAGTGCTCTTCAGACACAGTCTACGTCACCAGAGGAGACAGTTTTGTCGTCCGCTGCTCTGTCCCCTCAGACGTCCCTGAAGGCCTGTTCCTCTTGTGGTTCTCTGGCTCCAACAGCCTTGTCAGTGATCCTTCAGTTAACCACTCAGCCTCCTTCTCCTTCCCTCTGTCCCAGAGCCAACACCAGGGGCAGTACAGCTGTGTGTACCAGGTCACAGGAGCAGGACGCACATACACCTCAAACACAACACTGGATCTTATCATCAAGTGTGAGTAAGAATCAACACAATCTGATCATCTGATAATTATCTCATAACTATGTAAAACTACTACAATCTCTGTAGTGCCTGTGGTGTTGGTAGTAGTCCTAAGAGCTGCAGGGGGTTTACTACTGCTCCTTCTTGTTTGCTGTCATCCTGATCACACATAAAAGAAAACCCAAGACTGGACAAACTGGAAACACTCAGATAGAAAGTAAGTTCTTAAAAGAGACCTATTATGTAAACATGTTTTTGTAAGCTTTTAACCCTATTATAGCAACCGTAGCATTAGTTTCTCCACATTTTTATGATTTATTTATGCATGTTTAAGTAATCTTTATTTGTCGTTCAGCTGATGCACTAGTGTCCTCACCTACCACCTTTCCTTGCCCACTTGTCTGTATTTAGATTAATAGTAAAGCATGCATGGTTCAAAATAGTCACATTACAACAATAAAATTACACATTTAAAATCTGCTGTTTGTTGCATTAAAATCTTACACTAAACAGGTGGGGCTTATCAGTTCAGCAGTTTTGCACAGGAACTAACCTCTTTTTATTTCTAAGCTGTTTTACATCATTTTTGTGTTTTACAAAAAAACACAAAAATATTGACCTGCATAAACAGAAGTTTGTTCCTAATTACATAAATGCATTAGGTCCCATTAACATACTGTGCACAAACAGTAGTTTGTGATTTTCTGCACTTGTTTAATGTGTGGGCACACTGTTGACAATCACTGCTGATGACTCCTTTGAAGATGTGACGACGACGACGAGACGATGATGATGGATGATGATGATGTGATGATGACGAAGAGGAGGCCTATGCTAACATAGATGAACTAAAATGTATCAAAAGATTCCAGAGAAGCAATGATTAATAGCTCCTGACATCTCAACAAGGCCCCAGCGACTCAGGTTGACAACAGTCATTGTAACAATGATGATGATGATGATGAAGACATATATGCAAATACTTCAAACACAAAGGAGATGATGAAGAGGATATTCATCAAACCTGGAGAAATATTTTTGAAATTATCTTGTGCCATTACTTAATATTGATAAAACGTATGTTTTATCTTTTTTTTTTTTTTTTTTACTTACTATAAATTGTGAAAATAAACTATGCATAGCAGTAGTAACAGTAGAGCTAAGTTTTTGGTCAGATAGAAGTACCTGTATTAACTGTAATATTCTTGTACATTTTGTGATATATGCTATAAAACTGTGAATCTATAAAAATAGAGTGACAAGTTGAATGCCGCTGTGTTTTTCTTTTGCAGAAAACAGAGATGTGCAGGAATTACTCCAAATAATCAAATAAAAACATGAAAGGTGGGGTAGCTGATTTTCACACTGCAAACACAACACAAAATAGCTTTTTAATCTGGCCACTTCCTCTCATAAATCCTTGGACACATGGTTAATATTGACATTGTAAGATCATTTAAATATCATTTTTGTTACAATTACGATTCTTTTGTACGTTAAATATACAGCCTTATAAACTTTTTTTATCAGAACAGAACTCAGTGTGGAGAGGTACACTAGACAGCCAATCTGCACTAAACTTTTTTATTATTCAGTTTAGACAGAACTGTCTAAACTAAACAGACAGTGGTGGGTGATTCTATTTGTTTGAACAAAAAATTGATTGATTTAATTTAAACAAATTAGTTCAACATCAATTACTGAAATTTTAGTGAGAGTGTGATCCGACATCATGACTTCTGACCAGCCACAGTGTTAAAACAAAGAGATACAGTTTTATGAGAACATTAAAATAATTGCACGGATATTTTGAGCATCTGTTTGCAAATGTTCTAAATTACGTAAAGAAGTGGTTATTACAGAAAGCATTTTGAACCAAGAAATCTGCACACACATGGCTTCAAGGTCAAGGTCAGCTCCTTTATGAGACAACAGAAACAAAGGACAATGCACTTACAGTGATATACCAACCTGAACAGAGGTCAGACGATAGATTGTTCCAGAGCGAGGAGCAGAGCTGATTTGCTAGTAGAACAACATTTATCAGACACCTCAATGCATGGTAATCAAATGCTAAACGTATTTTTACTTTGGACTACACTGCTTATGTTGATCACATGCCATGTCTGACAATCAAATATTATGAACAATGCGAGCTCTTGATTCAAAGCTACTTTTACCAGTGTGTGATCTCATCCTGACAGAAATAACTTGGGGTATACATAGCAGAGGCAGCCATCTTGAATCCCCCATTCTATTTTGATCTCTGGCATCCCCCGACACTTTAATGACACACTTTTTTAAATTTGCAGCTGTCTCCTTCATTGAAACTTGATGCTGTTTTTGCCTTGGCACGTAGCAGTGCAATAATTGAGCTTAGCTAATAGCACCACATTAAGCAGACTGAAAACATCATGAGGTTTTAGCTGGGGACATTGCAGAGTCATTATTGAGACGCCATATTTCTTCACTTAGGATATGAAGGTGTAAAAGACTGTTCATGACGCACATTTCCTGTTAGACCTTTTCTCTCTCTCTCTCTCTCTCCTCTCTCTCTCTCTCTCTTTCTCTCTCTCGCTCTCTCTCTCTGAGCTTTGTGGAAATACGCCTATTAATGATATTGTTCAAAACCACAGCTTAAGATAAATTCTTAACACAAAAATGGGTAAAATTCAAACTAAAACCGTTTCTGAACCCTTTGGAGCACAAGCAAATGTCTGAAGTCTTTTTAAAGCTGTATCCCTGTAGTTTTAGCTTCTGATGACTAACTCTGATCAGAAGTGAAAACTTCCTCCAAACAAAGGAAAAACAGAACCTAATTTCTGTCTAAATGTTTTGGGTAGATCAAGGATTGGTAACGCTGGTGTTGACAGCTGAGACCTGAATGACTCTAGATTTGGTATATTTGGGGTTTGATTTTTCTTCTGCAAAGCTGAAGGTAATCGAAGTAAAATTGTTTTAGGGACCTAAAATGACTCAAAAAAAATTTGCACAGTCAATACAAAAGTCCTATTAAATTTTTTGAATTTTTATATTTTTTTTTTATTTGTCAGTTTACAGTTGAAACTGAGTCTGATTCATCCCAGAATGATTTGACTAAATAGGAGGGACACAATGTCATTTTTATCTTTGACCTGCAGGTGCTTCGTAGTTTTTTTTGTTTGTTTTTTTTGTTTGTTTCTTAGCAGATATTGAACAAAAAGTAATTTTTCAAGAAGCGATGCTGGAATGAGAAGGGGTTCAACAATTATGTTGAACTCTTAAAATGATTTATTTCTTTAAACCTTGACAAAACAATGGACAAATGTCATTTGTGTTTACAACTAAAAACCATTGGAATGAGGTGTCCTGGTGTTACTAGGCAGAGCTTAGCCTCTTCAAATACCTCCAGTCCTTACAAACTACAGCTGTTAGTTCTGACACATTTACCAGGAGCTGACCGTGAGTCTGTCTTTAGCCTTGTGATGAGTCCCGGGGCATTCCTGACCTCACTGCTGTACTAACGCTAACAACACTGAGCTCATCAGGAGAAAATAGCACAGGGGCGTGGACAAAAAGGACTTGGAACTATAAAGGGCAGACAGAGATCCCCTCACGTCAAACAGAAGTCAAGCTCAACTCAAAAGGACAACCATAGACACTAGACATAATGTCCCAACAAAGTGTCCTCAGCAGCTTTTTTGCGGATGACCCTTTCTTCAGTCAGGACGGTCTGCTGTGGCCTCTGCGCACCGAGGCTCTCTCCTCCATACAGCAGGACTTCTTCAACAGGAGGGCCAAACTAGCAGACAGCCTCTTCACAGAGCTCCACGATGGGCCTCATCTGCCTCTGATGTCCTCTGCTTTTCCAAGGTGGGTTTGAACAGACTTTATGAAAGATGGAATGTCAAAATAGAGAAAATAGAGATGGAGAGAAATAGAGAAATAAAGAAAAAACAACCACAGAAAACGCAACAAGCTTAGACAACATAGATTGCTAACACATTTTGACGCATCACATCAGTTGTACAGTCCTTATCCTTTGCTATTATAGAAAGTTTTCAGAGCTGCACAATTCTTCACCACAATGTGCATTCACAAAGACTTTCAATAATTTTAGAAGCGCTTTTTGTAACTTTTAGAAGCCAGTGCTAGTTTATAAGCTAAGAGTGCTAAAATAAACAACCATTCATCCAGGATTGTAAGGATTAATATCAAATATTCTAGATGGGACAGTGTACTGCGGCAGAAGTGATTTGAAGATACCATAGTTATTAAGTTATTTAAATTAAGTTTGTTGAAGAAAATACCCATTTGTAAACAATATCAGTTTTAATTCTGTGTGATTTTGAATTAACATATCTTTAATATGATTTTCTCTGTGTTCAGATTGAGCAATGGTGAGCAACATAAAGACCTGTCCTGCGTGAATCAAAACAAAGAGCTCCAACAGGCCTCACAGAAGAACGGTGACCTCTTGGTGACCCTGGACGCTCGAGGATACGCCCCCAGCGACATCACAGTGAAGCTGGAGGGGCGGAGCTGGCGGTGGCGGCTCTGAAGCAGGCCGGAGCTGAGGAGTCTGAGTCTTGTTCATCGTCTACATCACACGCTGCATTCAAGTCGTCCGCTGCTGCCAGGACGGGCTTCATGCAGAGGATCGCGCTGCCCCCTCACCTGGACCTCAGCGGCCTGTCCTGCTCTCTCATGGACAACGGCAGCTAGGATCCACGCCCCTGCAGCCAAACAGCCAATCACAGAGGAGAAGGAGAGGAGGAAAAGGAGAAGGAGGAGGAGGTCCCCGTAAGGTTCAGGAGCTCACTGGAGTTCCCCATCAGAAAGGAGAAAGACCAAACTGACTGAAATGATTCTGATCTTAATTTTCCAAAACACAAATCAGCACTGTCATGTTTACACACACTCATCTCTCTTATTTATTTTGTATTTTTCTTCATGTGTGAAATAGTATTGATAATAAAGACATTTCTTAATTAAAGCTGGGGACCTGATTTTCCTGTTGTGACATTATACTTTCTAGTTTTCATTAACTCCTTTGGCACATTACAAGATCCTCATGCATTCATTTTTGGCTGTAATTACATCTTCTTTCAGACTGCAGATTGAAATTGTAGCGAACCACTGAAAAACAGCCAATCAGAGCGCCGTGTTTGGCTATCTAACAATAAAATGCTTTAGTTTGATTCACAATTATCTGATTTTGTCATAAAGTGTTGCATTTACCACAAACGTATTAGTGGAAAAGAGTTTGCCAAATTACAATTTAAAAAATGTCAGGTAATTCAGCTTTAAGTTGTATTGTTTTATCAATGAAAAACTATGTACTAACCACGAATTAACAGCTCAATGTAAGAATCAAAGGTCAATACTGCATTTTGGCCACATGCATTTTCTGCATGTGGCCTAAACAGGTTCAATTGTTTATATTTGTTAAAAGGAACACATTTCTTCAAGAAATTGTGGGTTATGGTTGGTTCAAAGTAGCACTATGTTAAAATAAATGTGCATTAAAATAAGTACATTGCATGATTAATCAGGATTATTCATTTTAAAAAGTGTTATTGTAATGTGTTATCAATTTACAACACTAGTACATCTCAATTTGTGTGTGAGTTCAAAAGAATAATAATTCAGTATAATATCAAATAGTCACATTTCAGGCACTGTAACTATGAAAAGAATCAATCAAATTAAAATTTTACAGTGATTTTTCTCTGCAGGCAACAAACTATATCTTACTTTATCCTTAGTTTGTCGATCTGTTCTGGTCATTCTCCTGGATGCACTGAAAATGTGAACTTTGAACAAAACCATTGCATAAAAACAGACTGAAAAAATGCAAAACTTTAGCCCTCCCAAGCATTTACATCAAAGACCTGATCACTATGTTGAGTCCACAAGATGGTGCTAGCATCCCATTCTGACGGAGAACTGGTAAAATGTGACTTGCGACGCTGTGAAATAAGCGCTCTGTGCCACTGGGCTTCCTGAGGTGAACCTATTTGTTGGAGACGGAGAGCTGCTGTTTCATGTTTTATGAGTGACGTCCTGAGGGAGCCATAACAGAAAAGACAAATAAGGACACACATATTTTATAACGAACCATTTTAATCTCACCAGGTAATGCTGTTATGGCTGATCCAGAACATTCTAGTTTGAAGACACGTGAAAGCATGAGTTTGTATAATATTGTTATCATTATGTTTTCTCTGTGCCACTACTTGAGGAATGGAGATTATGTTTTCATATTGAAAGCTTCCTGGATGTTAATCAGGATCATCACATTTCCAGTTATTAATCTTGGTGTATTAACTTTGGTAAGGAAACATGTAATATAGTAATCCATATCTGAGTCTTTGTGAGTATGAAATGAAAAAAAAAAAATTTGCAAGAAAGATATGACTTTTAACATGTTAATTGCCTTTTTTTTTTTTTTACCTGCTGCATAAATACATAAACACATAATAGATTCAGGGCTCCATCAAATTAATCCAGCATTTTATTTCATACGTTTACTATTTAAACATTTCACCTTCAATTTGAGATTATGATTCTTGCAAATGAAAGACAGATCAAAACTGAGTGACTGTTGTTCTTCTCAGTCTAATGTTTTTTAGCTTTTATACTTGGAGGCTGTTAAAGATAAAGACAGGACACACTCCTGCCTATTTTTTTCACACAATGTTAATGTTAAATGGATAAATTTGTTAAGAAGCACAATTTTATACAAGCCTCTCTTCAAAATTCACCACCACCCTGTTACAAACGCCAGGTCACATTTATATAGTTGTTGACATAAATATGAACATGTATTTGCTAAGAAAGGTCTGGCATGACTTCCATAGCAAGCAATAGAAAGAAAAAAAAACTGAACGAGCTGCTGCAAATAAAAATGTCTAAAAAAAATCTTGTGTACAGACTCACACGAGCAGATTAAAGTCACAAAGAGGAGGAGGCAGCGTGGCGGGGGTGCATAACCTGGGTGGGGTTAGACAGGGGTGTCCTGAGTCCTGTGGGATTTATAACTGCAGAGGTTCTGTGGCTGGGTCAGGCTGCTGAATGGTCCATCAAAGGAGATTGTGCCTGTGCTTTTAATCACAACTGATCACTCTTTTTTTTTCCAATATCAAAAAAACAAAAAAAACACTACATTGAAAGGAATGTAGATATTCTCTTTACACTGTCTCTGGGTTTCCTGATGGTCTTGTGGGGATGAAATGTCCTCACAGCCTTTGATGTGTGGGAGTTTATGATAGTGACTCCTCTTGTTTGGTGTGAGCGAGTGCGTAAGTTCATACATTTTTACCGTCGGAAGAGCCAAAAGTACGTGGGTGAGTAGAGTTTGAACTTGAGAGATGGAGAGACGCATATCATGGAGAACATTCTAACATACCAATTGGAATAATAATTTAGCTCTCCATTTGCTGCTGCTGCTGCTGCTGCTGCAACAACAACCACTCTTGGTAGTTGGTGGGTTTTATTAAGACCCCTATGCTTTTGTTTTTGTGCTATAAATTGTTAAGGTGTATTTGGACAATGTACAATCACATATGATGATAAAATTGCCTGTACCAGATTTTATCTTTACAACCAATTTCTCTCTGTATTCTGGGAAGCAGAGGCACTACTGAACAGTGTTTGGTGGTGGGTGGTCCCAGGAACTTTTTGCTACAATGTCACAGTACTAATTGCTGTGTCACCGTCTAAATGCATGCAGGCTGGACACCTTACCCTACAGGAGGAATACCCACTTCTAACTGGAGGGACTGTGTCTTTCGGCCTGCCTGCATTGGGATCCTCCTGGAAGAGTCGGAGGAAGTGTTTGTGTGAAAAGGGAAAAAGCATCCTTCCTCTCAGACTACTGCCTTTGCAGAATTTAGTTTTAATACCAAAAGTTTGTCTCAGGTAAAAATCACCAAATTGGAAATCTGTAAAATTGCATTTTAGATTTTTCAAGTGACAATTATTTGACCCTATGACATCATAACGTTTAGAAAGTGAACACAAACTGATGATATTCTTGAATATGGTGATTTCATGTGTCCCAGGAGCAACATCCCACTATTGATTACAAAACATTAATGTCACATTGTTGTTATATCTGCTACTACTGGCTATGTTTGCATTCTCACAATAAATCAAATTTTGATTTAATTTGCACAAACGGCATGTCAGCAGTTACATCTCTGGTGCGTAATCTGATTTCACACTTTTAGTAACTTGTTGTGGCATAGACACATCAGTTTACTGTTTGAGTTTTTCTCTCTTTTTCTCTTTATCTAATCAGATTAGATAAATCTACTTATGGACCAAACCCAGAAAACTTGCTGTGTTACATTTATTCATTTTAGCTGCCTCTCTCTGTAACAGTCTATGTAGTGATGTCATATGAAATCCAGCAGTGGTTTTATTATTTATTCATCTGTGTATACAGATAATATTACTGCTTCAACAGCGACACTGGTTTTCGCTCTGGGCAGTTAACATCCTAGTGGCTTTGTCTGCCCACAGCACCACATTCTGACTAATGAGAGCAGGTTTTCCACACATAACGTCTCATCTCGAGCTGGAAGCTGTAATTCTGAACTCTTCTCTGCAGGTGAACTATAATCTGTCCGCTGCGAGGGCCAACTGACAAAGTCCTGATGGATGCCTTAAATAAAAGAGAATCAGCTGTATCACACTGGTGTATTTTCTCCTGGGTTTAAGACTTATTTGGACTTGGAGTGATCTGTCAAATAATCTGCACTGTATGGTTGGATTCCTCACTCTCAGACCTGTTGTTTTTGGTTGTGAGGTCATCTTGCACAATGTTAAAAGTAGATGGACCGTTGTCTATTGTGAGTCATTTGGCGCAAGAAGGTATCAAATGGCATTCAAGGTCTGACTAGGCAACACTGAGTCAGAAATTGTTGCTACATTTACCAGGAAATATTTTTTCAATGATTTTGTTTTGGTAAAAATACAGATTATGCCTAGGCAAAGTTTACATAGTTTAGAAGAATTTTGGCCTGAGGTATGACCAAGTTTGTGTAATTGTTTGCAAAAGCAATTGATTCTACAACTCATTTTGATCGGACGTGTTCCTTCCCAGTCATTGCCAAACAAAAGCATACAGTTGTATAAGATTGTGCACATGGGGGTAATTTATAATTTTTTCTGGTCTATATTGAGTGCTGAGAAGAATAATCTCACACTGCACACATTACAACTCCAGTGCAGTGTATGTAGGTATGTATGTATGAAGCACTCATTCATACATACATACAGTACTTTATTTCATAAGGGATTCTCTTTTATTTAAGGCATCTCCGGCTGCGTGAATGTCATTGGCTTCAAAATTTGAGGAAGGCACAACAAAGCTCACCATAGCCTTTTTCCTTCACAAATAATCAAATTCTGTGACTGAGCGCTGTTTTAAGTGTGAGGGATCAAAGGAGGTGACAGCAGTGGCACTGGAGGATGAATAGACTAAATGTGATGTCCTCTGCACCAGAACAGGGCCGGACTTGTAATGTAAATGCAGTGTGAGCCAAGGAACTTATGAGAAAATATCGTCGTCTGATGAGGAAAAAAAATTAACTTTTTTTGTGTCCAACCTGGTGTAAAATAACACTGAGTTGACAAAAGTGAAACATGAAAGTGGTAGTGTGATGGTTTGGAAAGTGTTTTGCTGCTTCAGGCTGGACGGGAGTCTTGTTTATTTGGTTGTTGACAGTATAAAAGTTAATTTCACATTTAGGCTTATGACCCTGCAAACAGTGGGGTTGACATAGGGTTAACAATTCAGCACCAACATGGTCCAGCCAGACCCTGCAGACCTGGCCATCGCCAGACAAGCTTTAGCCTTCACTTCTTGACAGCTGCAGGTCCCAGGCTTCCAGCAGAGGGTCACATCCATCAGCGTCATCAAGCTCCTCAAAGGCCTGATCCGGGATCATAGCAGCTGACAATTGCCATGCTGAAGAGAAGGCCGCCATTTTTTCGTGCATTTTGGCTGTGATTCATTGTTGTTAACCATGGCTACTTTGTTAGCATGCAAGCCTGTATGAAAATTATAGATTTAAAAAAAATATTTTGTTACAATTACCAGCTGACATAAAGAAACATAATGCAAGAAAAGCCTGGCTTGGACACAGGAGTTGTCTTTATTGGTTTACTGGCTGGATAAACACATAAGGCTCGAGTCGGGCAAAACAGTATGATCCAATGCTGTTTCCACTGCGCAAACTGAGCCATTCTGCCCCGCTTGCTGGGTCCGTATGAGCCACAGATGGCTCTGCTTTCACAGTGGATCCTGAAGCAGGCCCACCCACTGCCAGCTGCAACGTGGTCCCCTCTTTAAGCAAGATGACTGGACAAGTTGATCGGACAATTGTTGCTCGGATAGATAGTAAATCCTGCCTGTAATGTGTTCAACATATTCCAACCTCAGTGCATTGAATAAAACGTTTAAAGTGCAGCATTGAGTTGCAGAGGCTTTGCAAAAAAGTGAAATAAATGCAAAATGGTGACAATAAACTGGAAATGAACATTTTTGGTTACGACAGCCTGACCCTTCACAAGAATGGAATTATTTTCACTTTTTGTGAATCACTCAGGCTGACGCCAGGAAGAAAAACTATAATTCAGGTACAATTCAGATTTTATTTTGTTTAAAGGTTGTATAGAGGATTTTTCAAATCCAACAATGTTTGCTGTTTTTCAAATGATGCACATGTGTTTCCTCCCAGGACCACGCCCTTCACTGCAATGGGCCAATGAGATATAGGAACACTGAGGGTTTGCTTGACGGTTAACAATCCAATGAGGTACCTCGTTATCTATTGGTCAACGTTTTACTGGCTCATCATGTCCACAGTTTATATATTTTTGTAATTCTTTTTTTGTTTAGCATAAGTACAAGGCTGTTACAAATCTGTGCAACTGTTTTTGACCAAGACTAACAACAAACAATTTTTGAAAATCCTCCATACAACCTTTAAGAAAGTCTGTGTTATGCTGAGGAATATTAACATAAGTGGCCCAAACTGCCCCAAAGTGAACCAGTCTTGGAGACCATAAACATGGCATTAGCAACACGTGTGCCGAGGACAACACAGTCATTGTTTAAAACTGTATGTGAGTAAAAATGTAAATGAAAGCATTTTGAAGCAGTTCATGCAATTGAATCTATCTGCTAATTTCCTAATTGCTAGTTTGTCTGTTTGTGAAGTTGACTTCCTAGTTTGCCAGTTACGTTAGTTTGATGCTGTTAGATCAATGCTGATAATGAGTTTTATTGATTGCCTCTGCCCCAGGCTCTCGTCCAATTCTTTAACCTTCTGCCCTCTCTTTGATTTGATATTTTTCTTTCTTATTGTGCCACAGTGATGTCAGAGAGCTTTTGAGTCTATAAAAACATGTCAAACATGCGCCTGCACACAAACAACAGCAAATATTAAAACTGCACAATTAAGTTTAATGACAACACCGCTTTAATTAACATTTGCTGCTAATTGAATTCAGCAGGAGAGTATTCATTTCGAGTTTAATCTAATTTGACTTTTAGTAAACACAGGTAACTTTTCCCTTTGAGAAACATTTTCATTAGGTGTATATTGAACACGTTTTTGAGTTATAAGTGGAAAGGTATTACTTCTGAAAAATATTTGCAATCATATCACTTTCTTTCACAGGTTGTTGGGGGAAGTGTATTGCTTTGTGAAAACAATAGTTTTCACAAAACTTAACAAAACATTTCTTCAGATTGTTTGACGCTTTTCCAGTATTTTACCCTATTTTTCTCTTCTTTATTCAACCTACTAGTCTGGTTGTGTTTTTATCTATATCTAAAGCCACAACAAACCAAAAAAAGAATGTTTTTGCAAGAAAGACCTGGCCGTTCAGGAAAGTAAATGGTGTAGTGTAGTTTTCACCATTTACAAAAAACAGCAGAGAACTTTGAACATCACAGATCTGCATCCTAATTTACTACTATTTTTCTCTATGTTGCCGCCATATTTCACAGGTAAAAGTTAGGAAAGTGTCTTGTCAAAACTAACTCAAACTCAAATGAAGCTGCTCCTTATATTATATTATACATGTTGACATTTCAAGAAAGTTTGCTGCATTCCAGTGCATTTTGGGTTTTAAAGTCACATCTCAGCAATATAAGCCTTTATATTTCTTGAAGTTTGTTATCCGTTCTGGCGAATGTGGTTCCCTCGTCAGCACTATCAGCAGTGCATTGTGGGACCTGTAGTTCAAATTGTTGTGCGCATTTATCAGGGGGCCACTATTAATAATAATCAGAAATCATCCAGGGGCAACATGCCATTATATTGAGGGCTGTATTTGGTCCCCACTTCTGCTAATGGGTGAATGTTCCACAAGGTACTAATGCCCATCAAACGTCATACTAATGTTTACAATGTATGTGATTTGAGGGAAAGCAGTTTAAATAAAACACATTTACCTCTGTGTTTATCTAAGTATGCCTCAGATGGAGATAGAGCCATTGTCTGGGCTCCTCCTGACAGGCGATGGGTCTTATCTGTCTCACAGTGTTGTCTCAGTGTAATTATCAGTCTGTGTTTAGCTACGCACATGCAGCTGATGTTTCCGATCTTTTATCTGTGTTTCTTTAAATGTTTCCTGCCACTCTCCCCAGATGCTTCCATCTATCTAACCTTTACACAACTGCAGCGATACTGTCTGACACACGCATCAAGCTCTTTTGAGGATTTTCTCCAAGGGACTTGTAAGCTGTAAATCCATTTTAGTCCATTATTATTTGATACTGACAAGAGCTCACATTGAGACAAGTGAAATGACATGACAGCAGATCAGTGGTAAGCAATCTGAACTCCACAAGCTTTCTTTTAGTCATAGTTTAATGGAGATGGAGAAAACATTATCTGGACACAAAAGATTTCAAAATGTCAAGTAAACATTGGATGATGACAGACTAGAATTTGTTCTGTAGACTTGTAGAGCTCCACAGTTTATCTTTTCAGAAATGTGGGGGTGACAGAGGCAAAGTTAAAGAGAAGGGTCTGAGAGACAATGGCAGAAGAAGCAGCAAGAGCAAGGTTCTGTTAGTGGACAAGGAGAAAGAATGAGGTATTAAGTAGAATTTCCTGCACCATTGGTTTGTCTTTGTTTGGATTTGTATAGGGCCCTCAGAGAAAATGATTTGCCCACACAAGCAAACATATTCAGCAGAACACCATTACTTGTTAAATTGAAAGTACTGTATGCCAGTGACAAGCAAAGATATTTCTATTACAAAATTGGCCTCAATAAAGGATTTTATGATTAAGTCAGAGTGCCTCCTTGTTTCTGATCATTTACCCCCTGGATCCTTGAAGAGCACCTGGCTGTCTTATATGCTGCTGGTCTCACTCCACTTGTTTTCTGATTTGTTAGCTATTTTTAAGTGTGTTTTTATATTATGACATACACTGGTAAAACAGCAACAATTTCAGTGTGAGAAATAAGGTGTACTTATTTATTTGTACTGATTTATTACAAGAAGAGAAGAATTTCAACCTAGTTTTTTTTACTGACAGAAAAGACCTCGAGCTTTATGTCAGTGTTTGAATGTGTGGATTAAGCATAAAGATATAAACCATACATAAAAACGTCTACATTAACAATGCATGGTCTCATAGTATTCTGCTTCCAACTCAGACTGTTTATTGTACACAGAACTTTATGATGAAAAAAAAAAACAGGCTTCTACATGCTTCTGTCTTCATCTATTGTTCATGCCATGTGAGTCAGTGTATGACTCTTTGGAATAACAGATGAAGAGAATGGTAAAGTAAACAACTTTAAAGCTGTGCTAGTGGACAAAAGGATTATACATATGAAATGTCCCAAACGGTTTAGTGAGAGGAGTGTTTAAATACTTCCATTTCGACCAGTTTTAGGTGGATGTTCAGGATGAAGCACTTTTCGACATTTCAGGATGTGCGTGAGAGCAGGTGCAGGTGGACCAACTGTGAGACAGGAACAGAGCTGTCACTTTAAATCTGAGCCCAGACCAGAGCAGATCACTACACTGAGTCTCACCATTCAGCTGTGACCTCTGACCTGGGAGGGACACAAATACACCTGCAGTTTAACTTGTCTGAAAACAGGACCTATTTCATCAGTTTAACTCACAGAAAAAAAAAAATCTGTCAAAGAGCTCAAATGGACATTTATAGCAAATCAAAATAAATGTGTCGACTGGACAAAAAGTTTGAAAACTTTTTTGTCTAGTCCACAGATTTATTTTTATTTGCTGTGGAACTTTGTTTGATGAAGCTCTTCTCAGACGATGGGTCGTAAAATAGACACAAAAAAGAAAAAGTCCAGAAAATGTGTCTGTTAAAGTTCATTAGTAGTATAAAGGACTGTTTTTGTTTCACTAAGGCAGTGTTTCCCAACCAGGGGGTACGCGACCATTTGCAAGGGGGTATTGCAGATTAAAAGAAAGGTAGAATTGCAAGTATTGTAATGTGAAACAAAATATTTGCAGGACCTTTTACATGTTAGGGGGCAAGTTCTTGACATGGAATACTCATACAATAAAATGCAATTGTTAGAAATGAAAATAGATAGAATACCACTAAATAAACACATGGGGTACTCATGAGTGGGATCATGATTAAAAAGGTTGGGAACCACAGGATTAAAATCTTGTCATTTCATATGAATAGATCTGTTTATGTGAAATCAATTTCCAGGTTTTATGTTTAATATTACGGGGTGTAGTCACCTACTCACCAGATTTTAAAGGGACTGTACTCGATTTTTTTGCAACAAGATAACTTAAAAGCAATTTCCCCTAGCACTGATGCCTTGTTAATGTATCTAATCAGGTGGAAATTAGTCCCCAAAGTCCTGTCTATGTCTAATAAAATCCCGTTTGTGTGCAACTTTTTCTGTTTTTGTTTTTAGCATTGTGGCTAACTGTTGTTAGCATAGTGACTCACCTCGCTGCTAAAAGCTGTGAAAAAACATTAAAACTCATCATGATGAACAATTCTGAAGCTCAGAATGCATTAGCTACGTGAGGAAATCATGTAGCCGAAGGAAAAAGGTTAAAATTAATTATTTCTGTTTGTTTACATTTTTAGGATGCAAAAATCAGGTATAGTCCCTTTAAAGAAAAATCTTAGTACTTGGATGGAGACCACTGGAACACCAGGTGCCACAGAGGGACGAGAAAAGTGGAATGTTGTTGTGTCCTTGGGCAAGACACTTAACCCACACTGCCTCAGTGTCTGCGTACACTGGGTGAGTGGATACTAGATTGTAAAGTATTGTATAAATAGACCATTTAACAAAGGGCCATGGTCTCTGTCTCTGTAGTTGCACAAGGTCAGCACTTTTGACAAAATCTGTGATGGTATAAAACATCCAAGATCTGTTTTAATCATGTTAAAAACTAATATTAGTGTTTTTTAAGATTTCCAAACAAGAATTAAACAAGGACTAGGACAAAAGTCTGAACGAGAAGCAAGCCAGGGCTAAATCAAGTCTAAAGCAGACATGCATCAAGTAGCCCAAAATCAACATGCAAAAAAAGAAAAAATAGCATACTTGCAATATTAGGAAGATGAGATGGGGGCCGGATAAGATCTTTGGAGGCCAATTTGGCTGCTGGGCTATAAGTTGAATAGGCCTGATATATTTCAATCAAAATACATACATACAAACAGACCTACTTACCGTCTCATTTTAAGCTTAAAAACACTGTTTGCTAGTGTCATTTCACCTGCTTCACCTGGAGAGTAAATCGTTCTGCCGGACTCCTGTCCACAAACACACTTAGGATCTATAACTGATAAAGCACTCTTTTAACTGTGATAATATTTGAGGAAGGAACTCCAGAGCACTGGCTTCAACAAACACTTTTAAGCTCATATCAGACACAGACATCCAAAGGCTCCTCTGTCGCTGGTTTTAAAGGCTAATCTAGGACATTATTGACGTGTCTTCTACTCTACAGCAGTAAAATAAGACCTCCACTTTAATGCATTGTTATTCAAATTTACCACGGCATCACATCTTACTTTAATTATACCTATTTGATTATCGTATGAAAAATGATATGACTTTTAATTTGGCAAATATTGGATGGTTTTATGTTGCCGTAATAATTGCAGCATAAGAATAATTTATGACTCCTTTTAGTTGTTATTAATATCTTTTTAATTGCTAGACTGGTGTAGGTTTCCTCACACATATTATTCCCGTTGAACTCTGATGTCACACGTCTGGTAAACATTACAAAGTCAGATTGTATTAAATAACACTGTTTGTAATGCAACACCTCATGAACAGATGCTAGAGTCTTTTTGGACTTTTTCTGTGTTGCATTTGTGTATTGATAAGTTGACTGAAATATGGTGTATTCTTTATGAAAGTGAATGTTTGTGTGCTTTGATAGACAAATGAGAATACAGCAGAGTAGAACCAGTCAATGCTATTGAAAGAAAGAAAGAAAGAAAGAAAGAAAGAAAGAAAGAAAGAAAGAAAGAAGAAAGAAAGAAAGAAAGAAAGAAAGAAAGAAAGAAAGAAAGAAAGATAATAGTCATAATATCATAAGTGTAATTATTATTTTTGATAATTTCTTTTGAAACAGTCGCTAATGTCTATGTTTTTGTCCTTGTATGTTAAACTCCACACACTGAAGCGGTTCCCAGCAGGCAGCAGCAGATGTGACACAAGCTCGGGCCAGTGTGGCTGGAGGGGAGCAGGAGAACCTGGCAGCTCTGATGTCATTAAAGCAAATGGAGAAGGAGGGACACATGGTCAGGGGAGACTGCAGGAAATCAAGGAATACGATACACACATGCGTCAAAACGCTGGAGAAATGGCGTCACTCTCGTGAGGATTTGTTGTTTATGATGTGAGTCCAACCTATTTGCATGAAACTTTGTGACGCATTTGTTCAAGTGAAATGGTTTTAGTTGAAAAGAAGTTGACTTTACTTGTTCAAAAACAACAGCTTCTTTTCTAAAAAGAAAATGTACAATAAATTATTATACAAAACGTGTTTTATTTTTATATATAACAACAACATATTATCATTATTATTTTACAGTATTACAGACATTGGCCTTCAGTGCAAACAGAAACACTGTAGAAGGTTATAGTGGAAACAATTTATCAGTGGTTGACATTCTGGTCAAAACTAGAAAGAGAAATCTCAGAGTGGAATTTAACTAAAAAACAAATTTTCACAAGTTTCATAGAAAAATAATTTCTTGACATTTTTAGACTCCGTTCTTAAACAGACTTACATTCATCTGGAACAGAGAAGATGCCATTGATTGAGATTGAAGATTTGGGATTTTATTTATTTTATTTTTTTTTTTTTTTTTTTCTAGCCTTGAATGCAAAACAGGGTTAAGGTTATAGTTAGATAGATCAAAGTGAAGGAAATCATTATAATATGGTCAAAAGTTTATACAAATGTTTTGGTTTTTATTCTTCTTAAAAACAGAAGAGACTATTTTTAAATGAAATTTGTATAAACATAAATTATAATCGTATATAAGTTTTGCTTTTGAATTGCAGTGAGACGTTTACCAAACCTTCAGAGCAGAGTTTGTTTGTTTCTGGGTTCCACGTTTTCTTCATTCAACCCAGAACAGGCACAATAAGTTAAATCCTCCAGCTAAAAGGGTTCTGATTGAAAAAAAACACAAAAAACAAACATATGTTTACTAACTTTTACAGAAATGTTTGCTTTCATGTTGCTATTTCAAGCGGTCACCTGAACTGCTCTTAAAAACATCTAAACGATTATGATTGCTTTCTTCCTGTGAATGTGCACGGTTTCATTCCAGGAGCCAGCGTGAGAAGCTGCAGACTGGACAGTGTGACGGCTCAAATGTCATCTGTTCACTCCATCGCACGCACACACATGCATTTCTGTGTGTGGCATCTTAGTAATGTCTCCATCATCACGATCTGACGCACTGAGCCTCCTACCTGCCCCCCACCCTCAGCGCCACTCGCCCCTCCCGCCTCCACCCGGGGTAAAGTATAAGAAGAGCTGCACCACAGTTTGGAAACAATGTGGACGAGACACATCAACTGAAAGCAAAACACCTGCGACTTCAGCACAGCATCCAAGTAAGTGCACTTTGTTTTTATCTTTTTTACACTGAGGCATTAAAACATGTTAGTATGCATTAAATCAGTTGTGATAAAAAGTCATCAGGTAACTCAAGATGATTCATAAAAGAGAGTTTTCCATTTTTATTTCAACAACATTGCACTCTTATGCTAACAAATAACATAAAAATGCTGATGACTCCATGTCTGTCTGCGTGTTTCACATTTCAGCACCATGGACAGCACCATAGGGTTTTGAGGGTTTTTTTTGCATTTGTTACTCCTACAATTTAAACAACACAATTACTTTTTCACATTATTGACTTCTTTCATTCTTATGGCTTTGTGCAGAACCTAACCAGAGCCTAACATATTTTTGGAAGCATATTTGTGTTGTACCTGCAACCTGTTGTTGTTGTTGTTGTTGTTGTTGTTTTAGCAAGACATCACAGTCCCTTTTCACCTGTAGAGTTTGTGTTGTATTAAGCTTCATGCATATTTTCAAATTTGATTGAATGCTTGTGCTTCATTTCATAAATATCTCACAACTTAACAAAAACTTTATTAGTTTGACATAATTTAAAAAAAAACTAAAACCAATTGTTTGTTGATCTTTGTTCTTTAGAAGGCCATGATGTTGAAGCCCTGGACAGTACTTGTGGCTGTAGTCCTGTGTGTACTCATGTGCTTGAGTACTCTGTCTGACGCGTACCCCCCCAAACCAGAAAACCCCGGAGAGGACGCCCCCCAGAGGAGCTGGCCAAGTATTACACAGCCCTGAGACACTACATCAACCTCATCACCCGGCAGAGGTACTGCTTCACTCACTTCTCTAACTGCTTTCTGCAATTCTTGTTTGTGTGGACATCAACCAGTACAGTTCATTAGTTTTAATAGCGGTTTGCATTTTTCAGTTATTTCAAATATGCTCAACAAAGTCTTTTATAGTCAAATGTATCGCTCATGGGAAATTAAATTCACTGTGGCTGTTTTTGTTTTAAAACTCAAGCATGAATAGCAAAATCACAGCCTGTGGTGAGATCTTCTGAACAATTATGGGCATCCAGCAGACAGAGGTCAGTCTGGTTAATGAGCACAGTGCAATGGAGATCTACAAATGGCTGCTTGGATGCAATGGACCTTTAAAAAAGAATCAAAAGCCCATTCTCATCTTCTCTTTCCCATGTGACTTGTACTCATGAGAAAACTGACAGCAAAGCTTCACAGCATGACTAAAGTCAGTGGAGCAAACCGAAAAATAAAACACATTTTCCATTGAGAGTAGATGTCAAAAAAGGTCTCTTGAATTAAAACTTTTTAGCATAAACTACTAAGATACTCAAATATTATACTGAACGTGAGATCTGAAATGGCAGAGGGTTAGTTCTTCACTCATACATTACTAGGGGATGACAGCATACATTGGATTATGCTCACTCTGCCAAAGCTCCAGGTCTTCACATCAACAAGTCCAGAGCAATAAGACGGGGCAAAACAGTCCCAAATGCAGTTAGCGTGGCCTGCCCGCCTCACCTCCAGACACCACGTGATCTGTTCTTATTCATGAAAGTCAAATGGGGCATTGATATTTCAGAAGAGCTGCTGCAAACCTTTTTATCGGCTAAGTTTGAAGAAGATAGAATGGAAATATTTAGAATAGTCTATAAAGATATTTTTATACAGTGAGAAAATGTGATTTACAAATACTATAACAAATTGTAACTTTCATTAGTCCATTATAAGCCACCATACAACAATAACAAATACATCGAGACAAGAGGTTTTCTTTGCTCTTTTTACATGTGATTGCAACATGTTAGACTCTATCCAACAGCAAAGGCATTGGGGTTTGTAAATGTCATGATATTAAAAGCTGTCTATGTAAAAAGATAAATGATGCGTTTATTAAAAGACTAGAATAGTAAAATCCAATAAAAGAGGAAATGTCTGAGATGAGGACTATGTTACACAGACACAGCAGACAGTTTGGTGAAACTCTTGTAGACTGCTGTGTCTGTCGCCAAGAGTAAAAACATTAAAGCTAGAAATGTGTTTCTCTGACAGCTGGAATCATACTCTGGTGATTGTTCTCCCACAGGCACAAGTAACTGACCATAATATTGGATGAAGGCATCACAGAGCTGAGGGAACAGGTGTTTGATTAGAAAAAAGAGAAGGCACAGACTGTCAGGGTTTGGTTCTCCACACAAATGTGAGCTGTTTTTATGGTTGTGTGGTTTTGCATCTGTCATGGCCATGGGTCTCTTTATTAGGGACAATAGTTCTTTATGTACCACAGCATGAAGAGATGGACATGGTGAAAATGTGCAGGTTTTATTGTTGTCGCTGTAAGGAGTAGGAACAATGCTTAAATTATGCTCTATGCAAACTTATTATTATTAATAGTAGTAGTAGTAGTAGTATAGTAGTAGTAGTAGTAGTAGTAGTAGTAGTAGTAGTAGTAGTAGTAGTGGTGGTGGTGGTGGTGGTGGTGGTGGTGGTGGTGGTGGTGGTGGTGGTAGCGGTATATTAGTTTTTGTTTTGTGTTGATGCACTGCAAAAAAGGAAACTCAAATTTTGATAAAATTACTTCAATTGAGCATATTAATCTTAAAGTCTTAGTAAATTATTTGACTTGTTGTAAGATAGTCTATCCTGATTTACCATATCTAGATATAAAAACTTATTTTAAGCAAATTTGTATCTGTTTTAAGCCATAGATCTGTTTTAAGCCATAAAATCAGATCAAGAACAGATTTGCTAAAAAAGTCACAAGTTCTTGAAACTATCATCTTTTGGTCAAAACAACTAGGTTAGTCCAATGTTCTTACTGCACTGGCAGATGATGTCACTTGAAATAAGAAATGTTTACCTCAAAATAAGCTAAATTTTCTTAGTTTTAGGTCATTTTTGCATGTGGTAGTATAAATAATGATTACAAGTTTTATTTTTCAATCAGTCTTTATCTCTGTGGTAGTATGAGGAGGTGAAATACAACATTGAAATCTTTTCTTTGCATATTGTGTATTTTTTATTTTATTGACTTTTTTTTTTTAATACTTTGCAGGTATGGGAAGCGTTCAGCTCAAGAAGACGTCGTGGCCGAGCTGTTGTTTGGAAGTGACAGCAGAGATCAAAGGTCAAAGTGAGTGACCAGCACTAGTCACGTGACCCGGTGTACAGTTCAGCTCTGACCAGTTTGTGTCTCTGTAGATACGATGACTCCTTCATGTGGTGACTTCATCAGGCTCTTCCTCTGGGCGTTCCCACAATGCACCTGGAGGGGGCGTCGCGTGCCTCTCGTCAGACTGTCAACGATCACTCGACCATTCGCCTCACAAACCACAAAACGTCTGTCTCACATCATTGAACTACAGTGTACATAATTTATTAATAAAGGTTGTGTAAAATCATGTCTAGCCAGTAGGTGGAGCGGTTTGTCTGCGAGTGTGTGAGCTGTAAAGATCTACATCTGAATAAATGTATTTAAATGGTTCTCTGTCTGTCATGAGTTCACTTAAGTTTCTTATAAACTTCATTAGACCAACGAAAAACGAGTTGATACATGATTATTATTATTATTATTATTATTATTATATTATTATTATTATTATTATTATTATTATTATTTTATTTATCTATATTAAATTTGCAACCATCTTTTCGTATTTATTGCACACAAAAATCATAATGTGAGCACTTAATTGACTTCTTTTAAAACATGGCTGCCACATCAAGGCTGAACCGCAAGAACAAAAAGAGTGTTTTACTTTGAAAGGTAGCAGGAAGTACCGTGTATATTTAGTTACATTGACTATTAAAGAACGCAGACGACAACAAGAAGCGCACGAGACATCACTCACAACGGGACGCGTGTCTTTTTGTAGCAAAGGTAGGTGACGTGGTTGTAGCGTGTGATAGCATAACAAGTCATTTCGCAGCAAACGATATTAATTCGGATTTCTATGGCGACATAATGGGGGGTTTGAGAGTACTTGTTTCTTTTCACTGAGGCGCGCACGCTGGAAGAAAGCGACCACATCGGACAGAGCTGACAAAGGTGCGTCAGTGAACGTGCGTGTTTCAACTCCTACTATTGTAGTGCGAAATCTAAAATACATTATTGCCATAGGCCTATTTATATCCGTATTGTCCCATTAAACATAACCATGTGTTCTCATGCTTTCTTATTTTCAGACCTACACCCCAAGAAACTATAGTCTAAATATCTATCCCTCGCTTAAATCTAAAAACACTTTTGAATCTATCATACGTGCACATACCTGGCTCATACGTCACGTCAAATAGGCTTAAAGAAACAAGAAACGTGATTACGTACGGAACACCACCCCTTGGCTTTCTAAGAGATCTCCAATTGGCTATAAACTATAAGGGATTGTGATAGACCTATTGTAGTCTTTCTGCTTTTCGGTCAGCAAAGTATTAAACTCTATATATAGGAGCAGTTTTAGGTCAGATTTCCTATGTGATGATGTGCATCACTGCAATTCTACCAGCAGCACCTGGGTCCATTTGTGTTTCTTTACATATTGGCGCAGAGGAGCAGATGGGATATGGAGAAGCACGAGGGGAGGGAGGAGGAGGGGCACGTGGGGTGGAATAAATTAGAACAGAAGATGGGGGTGGCTTGGACTACCTAAAGTGCAAGTGGATAAAGAAAAGGGCAGCCAATCAACTAAGATTAGCTGAGTTTTGAAGGCAGGTTTCTAATTGCTTCTTCCCATTACGTCACCTCCTCTGCTCCAGCCTAGGTGTTGTGTAATGCCCACTCCAGCAGAAGCAGTGGAGACCTAGCCCGTTTCCATGGCAGCCACTGCGAGCACTAGAGCGCCCAGCATGGTCATAAAACAGTTCTAGTAGAAACATGGTCTTGAAAACAGTATTAGTATGTAGTCCTGTCCTCCCGAAATCACAGCCACTGCATGTCGGTTGTCATGGTGATGTATAGATTAGCTACGCCTACATGCCCCTACCATTTCCATGTTCTCTCTGGTAATTTACTTTAATATTTCAGCCGAGTTTGTGGATGCAGATGGGAAACAACAGCTTCTGAAACACACAGTTGGCTCATTTATACAAGCAGCAGTGTTATGTGGTTAAGTATGATAAATGTGAGCAGATCTGGATTGAATTATTTACATGGCACACGCAAACAAAAGGCCTGCGTATGCTCATTATGGTCATGAAAAATAGGATTCAGCTAAGAAACACTTCATCTTGAGTTGCTTTTGTTTGTTTATTTTCATGTTACAGCTTTTTTGGAGGAACAGACTCTGAATATATTTTTATTATAATACACTTATAGAAACTTTTCAGGCTTAATTGTCTTTTTATTTTTTTCTTTTTGTCACTATTTCACATTATAGATTAATTAAAAAAGATTTAGCAGACAAATTGCATGGCTTTCTTTTTTTCTCTTTCTCTCTTTTCTTCTTTTTCTTTTCTCTTTTTCTCTTTTCTCTTTCTCTCTACTACTATATATTAAAAAAGATTGCAGCAACTGCAGGGTTCATTATGTGATAGGAGAAGCAGAACAATGTGACATGATTTGCATGTTATGCCATGCTTCTTGTGTCTCAGATTGACTGAAGCTGTACCATGCCTGTGGCGTCCACCAGGACAGAGCCTGGTGAGTGCACGGTCTTCATCAGCTCCTATTACATCACAACACCCACACTTCACAATGAGTCAAAGACAAAAGACATTGTTCAATTGTAATGTTGAGTTTACTGACTCTTTGTCAAATTTCAGCTCCCCAGGTGTTGGACGCAATGAGTGACAGCACAGCTAGCTCGACCACAGCCAATGACCTGGACCTCATCTACCTCAAAGGCATCATGGAGAGCCCTTTGGTGAGCAGCAGTCTACTTTATTCTACTGTCTTTGTTGTTGTATTTGATTATCCTTTATTATGACTCTAAACTGAGAAAATGCAAAGTAATTAGTTAATTACTTAATTATTATATATGCGCCCATTTTGAAATTGATCATCAAGGTAGTCTTACTCTTTTCCCATTATGTAAATGTGTATAGTTATTTGAGTCCAACTTGACAGTTGGTTTATTCTTTGTAAACTATTTATTTGAAATAACTGGTGGTAAAAATAGTTTCCCAAAGTTATCAATTTATTGTTTCTATTGCACTGGTTGTAAGTCCCAAATAAAGTTTTGAATTCACGTTCACTTTATTTTGTTTTGCGGTTTTAACAAAACAGACACAAATTTTGTTGTTTTTCTCAATAAATAAAAGAATGTAGTTTGACAACTGTTCATATTAATTACCTCCAGGTGGATATTGGTTTTTCCAACGTAGAAGTGACCAGTGCCCATTGTTTATAGTGGAATTGTGTCTGTGAAGCATGTTCTGTATAAGATTTTAAACTGTTGTTTTTTTTTTTTTCCCAGGAGCAGGATGAGAACCTAAAGGCACCACGGCTCTCTCCAGTTCGGGAGAATAATGTGGAACTGCTCCAGGAGATCCTCCGAGAGCTGGACCCATTCAAGAGCTGCTCTGACACAGTGGCTGAGCTGTCCAACATCCTCACACAACCACACTTCCAGGTATTCCCATCATACTGACACTTGTACTTGTTTAATGGGGATGGAACTTTAGGAGTAAGTGTGTTTACATTTATTTCAACTTTTGACAAACATCATTAAACCATAAGGGAAAAGATTTCATCCAACACTTCGATTAAAGGTATCAAATGTACTAATTAGTAAAAAATAATAATAATGAAAAATAAAAATAAAAAAGTATAACTCAAAACAAAGCATCATATAAATATTTTTGTAATACATGGAATATTTGTTACATTAGATATCAAATAAAAGTCTGCTTTGTGTGTGTATGTTCTCCACATACATACCGCTTGTGGAGCCCTAAAAATCATTTGTCTAATTGCTACTTTATTGATAAATTCAGTCCCTTCTTGAGACCCATGATTCAGTGGCTTCTCAAGCATGTGACAGTGCACCACCCAGCCCATGTGACTTTGTGGACCATGATGATGAAGAGGAGGATGAAGATGAGTGCGACACACACAACCCTCAACCTCCTGACGCAGTGCGCATGGTGGGCATACGAAAGGTGGCTGGAGAGCATCTGGTAGGGCCTATGATTAAAGACACATTTTACATATTGTAGCAGTTTTCTTTGATTTGCAATTTGCTTTTGCTTTACAATTTCAGGGAGTAACATTTAAAGTAGATAATGGAGAACTGGTCATAGCACGCATTCTGCACGGAGGAATGGTTGACCAGCAGGGCCTGCTGCATGTTGGAGACATCATCAAAGAGGTATTTTGCTCATTAGAAGTGGGTCCTTTTGTATTTTCCTTTATAGTGCAAGGGATTAGAGGTTTGATGTCATGGATCCATCTCCATGGTTATATATAGTTATATTATTGAGTCAGGAGTTCTCAAAATGTAAATTAAAAAGCTATTTACCTATTTCATGTAGATGGTAAGCTGCATTATGGTATGCTACAACATAATCTTAAACTATTTAATTATTTCTCCTCTATCATTAAAACATTTTTTTAGATCAGATTTTAGTTTTATATGTACCTTTTTGAACAAACTTGTAGTAGAAAAAGAAATTAAAAAGTTTAAAGAAGAAAGCCTGAATGCCAAGTATTAAAATGGTAGTTTGTTTATCTTCAGGTAAATGGGCGAGAGGTGGGTCAGGACCCCAGAGTGCTGCACGAGGAGCTGCAGGCGGCCAGTGGAAACATGGTGCTGAAGATTCTCCCTAGTTACCACGAAGCCATTCCCCCACGAAAGGTATGAGAACTCACAGAATCCAACATGGACATGCAATTAGACTTCTCTCTCTCTCTGTCAGGTGTTCTTCAAATGTCACTATGATTATGACCCCGCCTATGACACCCTGATCCCCTGTAAAGAGGCCGGTTTAAGATTTGAAACAGGAGATATCCTGCAGATTGTCAACCAGGATGATGTGAATTGGTGGCAGGTAGGACAAAAATAAAACAAATATACTGTTTATATATTAAGTAACATGGCATTTAAATATATAGCTAAATTTTTTAAATAATAATTTAAGCATAGAGTTTAAATGTAAGATCAAATGTGTGTTTCCAGGCGCGCCATGTTGAGGGAGGAAGCACTGGACTTATCCCAAGTCAAATGCTAGAGGAGAAAAGGAAGGCATTTGTCAAGAGAGACGTGGAGCTCCCACCAGCAGGTAGCATTTCTGTGATCTAAACAATAATTTATATGAAAAAAAAATATTTATTATATTAAAGGCACACCGTGTAATGTTTGGCCAAAAATGAACCTAAATAAAAGCATGTTTTGTTTTTTTTTGGTTTATATGTCTTTGCAACTTTACTCTGAGCAGACTTGCATGGCCACAAAATTAACTATTATTTGACAAAAAGGAGGCCATCCTCCTGGTTTTTTCCACGGAAAGCAGTTCCTTTAGCTATATTTTTTCACATAAAACTAATTTATCCCCAATTAGAATGCTTTAACTTACTATTTGTATTGAATTGTGAAGTTGACTTTTCACTTTCAGAACGTAACACGGTGTACCTTCAAATATATTTTATTTATTGTATATGAAACTGGTGAATATGTAATAATATATTAAATATTTTGCCAAACATGAAGTACTTTAAAGAATGTGTGAATGAACGAGAAATATTAAATTTGTGATGTTTAAAAAAAAAAAAAAAAAGAATCAGTGGCTAAGAGTTTCAAGTAGAGTGGGTGTTCATGTAATTGGAAAAGTATTTTGGTCTATCACAAACCTAACACAGTGGCAGAATGGTTTCTGTGGTCCTAATGCAGATCCTCAGAATGCCTGGTAATATTCAACCTGTACTCTGCACATTCTTTCATGAAATGGAAGTCAAAACAGTAAGGGCTATTTTTAAATAGAGCTATTTACAAAGGTGGTGATATTAATAGCCTGCTGTCAGTGCTTTGTGACATTTGTTTAAACTGATAATTTAGTTTGACTCTGCCAGATGGATTTTTGTGATATTTGCAAGTTCACAAATGTAGAACTCAATTCATAGTGGTATAATTATTAATCTGGCATGAGCCACATCAATGATTTTTGTTATGACACAAGAAACCAAGGAAATAATGTAGGTGTCAAAATTATTTCAAGCTTTATAAATAACTAATTTCTTTTAGACATTTTTAGAAAACGAAAGGTTTGGTTGTTTGGTATGTGGGCTAGGCTATCAAAGCCAGCTCTACTGCTGCTTACTCAATTTGTTTGACACTGCCCTCTGGTGGTGTCACAGTGGACGACAATAAAACCAAGATTATTAAGTATCATGTGACAACAAGAAGCACTGTGAATGCTGCTTGTTAATTTTGCAGGAAATCTGTGCACTGCTGTTGGATTGAAGAAGAAAAAGAAAATGATGTATGTAACCACTAAAAATGCAGGTAAACCATTGGAGTTAAACATTTACTGTCTGTTTATTCTCTTCTCTTGATTTATACTGTACTTTTTTCTGTTTTGTTTTGATATACTTTGCTTTGTTTTTTTCCAGAGTTTGATCGACATGAGATTTTGCTTTATGAAGAGGTGGCCAAAGTCCCGCCTTTCAAGAGGAAAACCTTGATTCTAATTGGTGCTCAGGGTGTTGGGAGGCGGAGACTAAAAACCAAACTTCTACTAAGAGATCCCCTTATTTTTGGCACCATTATCCCTTGTAAGAGCAAACCTAATACTCCTCACGCTGTTCATGTATAAAATAGTAATCATACAACAAATGTAAAAGGCTGTCACAATGTTATCAAGGCTATGATCATTATTATACCACTGATACAAATATGTTTGCCCAGATAGACTCTTTACAATGTTTCCTTTCTCTTTGCCACTTCAGACACATCCAGAAAGCCTAAAAAGGGGAGCGTGAGAGCCGGATGTACGCCTTCACCAGTCGCAGCAAAATGGAGGCTGACATTAAAAACGGGCGCTTCCTGGAACACGGCGAGTACGATGGAAACCTGTACGGCATCAAGACCGAGTCCATCCATGAGGTGGTGGAGGCCGGCCGTGTGTGCATACTGGACGCCAACCCACAGGTCAGCAACACAAATAGTCTATATTCTAAAGCATCATGGTGTGGAAAAAAACAGATTGAGTTCTGTCTGTGAGATAATATTATTTTCCCGCTGAACCTTAAAAAAACTATTCTGAATACCCACCTGTGTGATGTCATAAATAGATTTCTGAGATCTTTATACTGTTTTAAGTCCATGAATATCCAGACTCCAGAATTTCTAGCACATGTAATTAGTATTCATGTGAAAAATCAAGATCCTTAGAGAAGTTATCTGAGCTCATGCATAATCGAGAGACCTAAATTCCTTAGTCCATAGTGCAGTTTCTCCTCAGGCCTCTGTCCCTCAGTCATCTCATGAGTTCTTGTCGCCTTCGTGTCCCCCAAAAGCAGGTCCTTCTCTTACAAAATAACAGACTCTTTAATAGAAAGAGGCCTCTCTCTATTCACACTTCTAGTGCAAACTTAACAGGGCTCCAGCCCCGAGGAATTTGGGTACATGAAAAAGTCTTACCATCACAGCACATCCTTCAATCAGAATCATCACAGAAAAGACAGGCCTGTTAGTTTCTTATTCTTCAACAGATATTGTATTGGTTTATACAACAGCATGTTATGAGGCAAGATTGATTTGATTTCAATTCTGGCAGTTTATTTATACTTTTTTCTAATCCATCTGACACCAAAGTAACTGTACTTGTTAGAAGAGCTTGTTAGAAGTACCAGAACAATGCTCATAATAAACCATATTTGTCCATGAAAGTATGAACACAAAAAAGTTATTAAAACAACTGCCAAAAGAAAAAGCACTCAAGTTTGAGTTTTGATTGCAAGTAAAGTTGATGTTTGTCTTTAGGCTAATCTCATTGCGTGGCATCATTTTCTTCAAATCTTGACTTCTCCAGCAAGTCAGCTGGACGTCATGTGCTTGGCCCGAAGGCATTTTGGCAGTATTCAAACATCAGTGTGTCTTTGTCTCGTCTAGTCTCTCAAAGTGCTAAGGACTTCAGAATTCCTGCCCTACGTGGTCTTCCTCCAGGCTCCAGAGTTTGAGGTTCTGAAGGCCATGAACCAGTCGGCTGTAGAGGCCGGTGTGGTGCCCGACACACTAACGGTAAGACAGAGCAAAGTGTCTTCAAGAAAGAGAAAAACCCTATCAAATCATTTCAGAGCTTTTTTTTTCTTCAGAAATTGAAATTTATCTGAATGCATCTTTCCTCAAAGACCTCTCAAGCCAAAACACTGTTTACCATTTTAGCTTTTTTTTTTTTTTTTAATAAATAAACAAACTAGCTGTGAGGCTTGAGTATGCTCTTGCCCAACAGAGGGAGACAGAATCCATATGTTTAAAGAGAAAGTGAAAGTTGCAATTGTGGCACATAAAAGTTTTAAAAAGCCTGAGTAATGCGAAACACAGATTTTATGTTCTATACTTTAGTGAAGCTAGACACTGAAAACACCTTTTTGGCTGCGTATATGGTGTTTAAGTAGCACTGCCTGCTGTTCTTAGTATGTGTTTTGGCAATTTTAGTGCAAACTCAATCAATTTTTAAGTCAAAATGTTCTCACTGCAAAAGCCCGTGTCATTTCTAGACTCTATTTTACATCAGATAGAGTTGGTCATGAAGAATTGTGCTTATTACAAACACCAGCTATCAAATCAGTCACGCTGCTTCTCTCCACCTCAATCCCTTCTTTCTCTTTTTCACATGCTTTTCCAGTATTCAGCTTTGTGGGTGGGGTTTATGGGATTCGATTCAGAAGAAGAAGTAAAGATTTAATTAAAATATAATCATTATCAAGTTGTTAAACATTTGCTTGCAGGTCTAACGCTTGTCAGATTGAGTCTCTTCTTATATGTAACCATATTTTTTTCACATATTGATCCTAATATATATATATATATTTTTAGGATGAGGAGCTGCGTAGAACATGTGACCAAAGTTCAAAACTTCAAGCAGCCTTCGGTCACTACTTTGACCTAACCATCGTCAACGACAACCTGGACGAGACCTACCGCACCGTGAAGGCAGCCCTGGAGACTGTGTCCAAAAACCCCCAGTGGGTCCCCGTCACCTGGGTCTTCTAAAGGCACAAGTAATGCAGACAGGATACAACAAACACTCTGGCTGATAGAGTGGGTCAAATGATTTGAATTTCAAAAACAAATAAGAGGTTGAAGTAAGGAACAAATGTGTTTTAAATTATTAAACAGACCTCAAAAGTTTACATGAACAATGGATAATTCACCAATGTGCTAATACAGCTGCCTCTAAAGCACCTCCACAAATGTCAGCATTATTAGGCAATGCAACAATTAGGTGCTTTCATAATTTATAGCACACTACATTAAAGGTACACTAGTTAAACTGGATTTTAGTGGCAGGTGTCAAAGAATAAACAAGGTGCTTTACTCTCACATGATGATTGAATGTCACTAAACCACATATTTTACATGGGAGTGTGGTGGTTATTGGACGGGTACATAAATGTGTAGATTTCTTGTTCGTCATTGGTGCCATAAGTCTTTCAGTGTTTACATCTTTGTAATGCTAGTGTCTCTACATTCTCAGTTTCAACATTAGGTTCCTATTTACTGGCAGCAATAACTTCTACCTGTCTTGTTTTATAAATCATACATCCAAGTGCCACAGTTATAATCAATGTTTTCAGACACATACATGCTTGGCAGTTTGCACATTATTTTTATTTGTTGTATAAGTTGTATAGCTGAATATTTTTGCTATATTTTTGCGTTGTAAAATGTTGTAGATAGCATGTAGAAAGACAAGTATATTCTAGACACTCATATATTAGGTATGAGACGTTTGCCTAGTGTGTTAGCCTGAGCAGCCATGTCAGTTCAGTAACATTTACAGTTGGATTCAGATAGAGAGAGCTATGATGATTTTTGGCTCATTTTTCATACCTATAGATTATGTAAATGGGCATGGCTGTTTACTGTATGTGCATGTCAACAATGCCCTGTTTGTAAAGCACACCACTGCAAAATTCCAGTTGCAACACTGGAATTTCCCCATTGTAGTACAAAAAAAGGATATCTTATCTTATATAGGTTCATTCAAATCAGGCAAAGTAAAGAAAATTTGATGCACTTCACAAATAATAAAAAGAATGAAAGACTGCATAGAAAAAAAAGTTATTTTTTTATAGCCTTCGGATGGTGTGCTTTGCTCTAATTGGGCCACCGCTCATGTGACACTGTCATTTGTGCCAACTTCAGAGAGTTAGTTGTGGAGAATTCTTTTTTGTGGCAGCTAATACTTTGATGCACAATATCTTACTTAGATGAGACACAGAACTTATTTATCTGGTCTGGTCGGTTGTTTGGCAGCTTGTTTGATTTCTCAGATACATTCCAACAACCTCCACTGTGTCTTTTTCTACTATTCTCATAAATGCAATAAATACCTAACCTGTACTTGTACTACATATACTGTATTTGATAATATGCACAATATAACATTCACACTAATGACTTGCTTTAAGTAATGAGATTTTGTATTTCAATTTAAGCATTGTAACATACAGTATGTTTTATGTTTGTTATAGGCAGCCTCTAGCAACAACTTTGTTCAAAAGTTCACTCCAAGCAGGAATGTGATCATGTTTTGAGCAGCAGACTTTGTTAATGCTTTTCTTGTGTAATAAATGAGTAATTTGTATAATATGTATTTTTCTTTCTACATAGTACAACAGTGACACACAGTGCATGCCCTAATTCCACAAAAATTAGCCCTGCTAGCACAATTGAGGGTATGTGGAATATATCAGAGCAAATTATCATTTAAATCTAAAGCAGAATTTGAGGGCTTTAGAGTTAGAGAGCAAACATTCATGAGTTCACTTAAAGTGAATCTAAACACAAAAACATTTTTTTTTTGGCAGTTTAACTATGGTGTTTAAAAACCATTGCTTTGTTGTGAATTTGCAAGTCATGACTTGGACCTCAGTCAGATGTAAGTCACTATTTTGTGAGACTTGATTTGATCAAATAGATTTAAAATTGGGACCTGACTTGGGCTTTAAACTAAATGACTTTGACTTGGAGCTCTGTAACTTGAGACAATTTGATGCTTCTAAACAAAAAAAAATAAATAAATAAATACTCTAATCTTACAATAACAACCCTTTTTCTACTCAAAATCTTTTATAATGTACAGTATATAACTTGAACTTAAGCTCATATCTGAGAATACAAATATTGGATTGCTTTGCAAATTGTAATGGCAATTGGACCTACCCTGTTTAAGAATTTTATTCAGGAAAACATGTCCTCAGTATTTGACTTTTCTCTTACTGGTTCTGAGGAAACTGGTCTGCAGTTGTTGGGTTAGACTGGGTCCAAATCTTGACTTTTTGGAGACCAACAGCCTCTTGATCTAGCTGCATAGAGATGTGAAAAGTATGAAAGATGTGTACATAGGGAAAACACAAAGATCATGACAAAACCAAGAATAAAATTCATGCAATTTTTATTTTTTTCTGAGGAATAGAAAGGTAATTGTTTCACTGGGTACAATGGCTTATTTCAATAGTCTTAATGGCCATCTACAGTCACTCATGACTAATGTTAAATTAAGTAGAGCAAACAGCATGCATTTTTGCCATAAAGTTATATTTGTCTGTTTAATAAATGCTGAAAATGCTGTGGTTTGGTAATACACTGAAATGATCTGTTAATGCCATCTAGCCCAAAGCTTTCCTGTAACAAGCAGCAAATGTGGCTGAAACATTGAATAAAAAGTACTTTTCTCTTGGCCAGTCTTGTGTCTGTGGTGTGGAGAATGTACTTCATGCTCTGGTTACCCTGGCGATTTCCCCAGATGTCATAAGTATTATTGGAAACTTTAACCATTTTTGAACCACACTAGTCAGTTGGTCTGGTGGCAGAGCATTGGTCTCTTGCTTTTTGAGTTTAGTATAAGCTGAGGCACTATGTGGTGGTGGGTCCTGGGCATACTGAGCTGCGTTCTGCTGGCTGGAGTGGTAATCTTTTTCCTGACTACCGGGCGAAGGTACAAAGTCTTCAGCGAGAAATGTCTGCGGCCCCCAGGAGCACTAGTCATGGACAGCAAGCAGAGGAACGAGAGGCTAAAGAGGGGTGAGCAGTTTATTCAAAAATGATCTAATGGAACATGGTCTATGGACCATGTTTTTTTTATCAGAATGATGGGTAATATAGTTATTTACTTGTCTTTGACTCAGAAATCAGAGCAAAATTTTTACTTGTGACTTGTGTAAGAAAACATTCTTTATTGCGCATATATTACTTTTACAAATACAGTAAAGAAAAGTAAATTAGAGTTATTTATTGTGCAGTTACATAAACTATCTAAACAATGTACAGTTGACTCAATTTGATTCCAATTCATTGAACAGTGTCTGTGCACAAAATATCAGAATTGGTTGATATGAAAAATATATGGTAGCTATTTTTATTTTTTTGTTGTTCACGACAGAGCATAATTATATTATGTAGTCTTCCTGCTGCAATATTTGTAATTGAAAAATTGTATCTTGGCTTTTTTGACTAGTTTGGTCCATTAAATACTTTGTTGAATTATTTGTATAAAGATTTTGCATATTTTTATGTGTAGGTACATAATTTTTCATTGTCACTTAAAAACACTTTTTTTGTGTCATAAATGGGTATGTAATCTCTAAGGGGTCAACTGGACTATGAAGAATACATGTAAAAAGATTTATGTATGTATGTATGTATGTATGTACTTGTTTGTTTATTTATTTATTTATTTATTTATTTATTTGTTCATTCATTCATTTTATAAGTCTTCAACATTTCAACGTTTTATTTCAAATGTATTTAAAAAGTCTTCATGTGCATAGAAATAATTGTTAACTGATAACCAAGAAAAATTCCATATGAGATTTTTCCCAACAGACAGTAGCAGGAAATCATCATATTAATTCTCACATTCTGGTTTAAACTTTTCCCACAGGTTTTCGAGAGGACAGGGTTCCCCGATCCTTGGACGCCATAGTGATTGGCAGTGGAGTGGGAGGACTGACTGCGGCTGCTCTGCTGGCCAAAGCTGGGAAGAGGGTGGTGGTTCTGGAGCAGCACGATCAGGCTGGGGGCTGCACTCATACCTTTGAGAACAAGGGCTTTGAGTTTGATGTAGGTAAGAGCAACTGAACAATGATATGTGAGGGCAATATATTGTCACCAGTTAGTGTGCAAGTATTGCCCATTACTTTTTACTCTCAGGAATCCATTACCTGGGCCAGCTCCACCAGAACAGTCTGTTGAAGGTGGCTCTAGATCAGATCACAGAGGGACAGCTACAGTTCACACGGCTGGAGGAGCACTTTGATACACTCATCTTGGGTCAGGCTGAGCAGCGCAGGTAAACTCACCAAATAGAGAAAATTCTTTGGATCAATCTCACATGCAAGGAGTTTCCCTTGGATTTTGGGTTATAAACTAATATTCATGGCATGGCAGCTTAAGATATGCTGTATATCAAAAGTTGTAAAAGGTAAAAAGCAGTTATTGAAGTGAAAACGTTTTGTGGAAACACATTAGATTTATCCACTCATTTCATATCAAGTGTTTATTCATACAAGGTCATGTTTGTCTTTTTGCTTTCTGAAAAGGATTATTATGACACAAACATCTATCTCCATGCATGTGTTGCAGGGAATACCGTATTCATGCTGGAAAAACAGAAATGGCTGCAAGTCTGAAGAAACAGTTTCCAGGAGAGGAGAAAGCCATTGACGAGTTCATGAGACTGATGAAGGTACTGTGGCACCATCTGAGACGAGAAGCTAATATCGGAAAAGAGATTCCACCATCTTCAGTTTAAGGGCCCTTACAGTTCTTTTTCAAAGCTGTACACATATATTCTCTTTGCATGTTTTTCATCAGGTGGCCTCAAAAAGAACACCTTTAATTGCCATACTCAAAATCATTCCATACTGGCTGGTGAAGTTTCTGGTTCAGACTGGCCTTCTGGATCGCATTTCGTCCGTGTTCCGGCTTGCCACGACCAACCACTCTGAACTCATGTCCAACCTGACCCAGAACAAGGACTTACAGGCCCTCTCAGCGTATCTTTTCTACGGTGCTGTTCACTGATACTATGTCTGTCATTTGCTGCCATAAAGGTGGGGTAGTGGGGTAGCTAATTTTCACTCTGCAAACACTTCTTCTCATAAGTTCTTTGACACATGTTTAATATTGACATGTTTTCATTTTGGTTGCAATTATGGCTTATAAACTTCTTTTTGCAAATAACAAAGTGAAACTGGAGAGGACCACGCAAGCACAGCCAATCAGAGCGCTGCATTCACCTCCTGAATAAAACTAAAGTTCTTTATTATTCCATTCAGACAGTACCCAGTGTTTAACAAAGGGCTGCACTAATCATATACTTTTTAGTGGAAAGCATAACATTTTCTAATTTACAACTAAAAAAGATATCTACCCTAACTTTAAACTCAATTTATTTATTTATTTATTTATTTATTTATTTATTTATTTATTTATTTATTTATTATTTATTTATTTATTTATTTATTTATTTATTTATTTATTTATTTTATTTTATTTTATTTTATTTTATTTTTTATTTTTTTACTCAGGTGTCCCTCCTAAAGAGTCCAGTTTTCTCATCAATGCACTCCTGCTTCATCACTATAAGCGTGGTGCATACTATCCACGAGGAGGCGCTAGTGAGTTTGCTTTCAATATCATCACTGTCATTCAGCGGTCAGGGGGCGCTGTGCTGGTCAGAGCCCCCGTGCAGCGCGTCCTCATCAACAGCCAAGGAAAAACCTATGGTAAGAGTTCAAAATAGTAGTTGTGTGGTTAAATATATGTCCTGTGATGGAAGATGAAACTGGGTTAAGATAATTGTGTTCTTCATGGTTCATAAATGGGTGTCTGCTGCAGGGGTAACAGTGCTCAAAGGCAAAGAGGAGATAGAAGTTCATGCTCCTGTTGTCATCTCCAATGCGGGAATTTTCAACACATTCCAGAAGTTTTTGCCTCAGCACATACAAGAGAAACCTGGTACAATTTGTACAAAAATAGTTGATAATGTATTTTGCTTACATTTTATGAATGGTGCTTTTTTATATTATATAATGTAGAGATACAGTCTTTGCTGAGAATGGTGCGACACGGAATGGGCTCCTTTTTGGTATTTGTTGGTTTGGATGGAACTAAAGAAGAGCTGGGGATTGTGTCCACCAACTTCTGGATGTACAAAGACAACAACTTAGATGAATTGTAAGCTTGCTTCTACAATATATATTGATTTAAAATATATTATTTCCACAAACAAGCTGCTTAAGCTGTTATTATCTAATTGTCTTTAACACGGTTTCAGTGGGACTGATTTTGACCTCAAGGTTTGGTCAGTTTACGGCTTTTTTTTTTTTTACTTTGGTGTGGTGTGGCATGAGAACAGGCCTGCACTAAATGAATCTCAATTCTACTGCCAAACTATGTTAGTTTTAACCACAAAAATACAGAGCATCGTTAAACAGGTTTAACGTGTCTTTTTTCTGGCACTGTTTAGAAACATAATTTCTCTTGTATGTTGCACAAGATTGTTTCTTTTTGCAGGATGGACAGATATTCCTCTTTAAGTCGTGAAGAGGTGCAGGGCAACATCCCCATGATGTTTATCACTTTCCCTTCGGCCAAAGACCCCACAGCTAGCATGCGACACCCAGGTATCCTAAAGAGAAGTCTTTTTTAACAGCCGTGATTTACATATGAGGCTTCTTTTACAGGCAAATCCTGCATGACGTTGTTAACCATGGCTCGCTATGAATGGTTTGAAGAGTGGAAAGACACTGCGCTGGGTAAAAGAGGTCAAGACTATCTAGATCTAAAGAACAGCATGGCCCATGAGCTGCTGGACTGGGCTTTAACCATCTTTCCTCAGTTAAGAGACAAGGTGTGTGCTTTATACAGCCTTAAAACCTTGTTCAATTTTGTGACGTGTTGGACAAATATTTGTTTTGTCATGATAAAGTTTTTTATGGAATCAACTGCCCATGGAAACAAATATATCTACCTTTTTTGTTTGTTTGTTTGCTTGTTTGTTGACTAAGACTTCCAACATTTGAATGTTAAATAACTGTGTATTCTTCCATGTAGGTGGTAATGGTTGATGCTGCCACGCCTCTCACTAATGTGCACTACCTGGGAGCACCGAGAGGCGAGATGTACGGAGCGGAGCACAACTTGGAGCGCTTCACCCCAGAGACTGTGGCCAGGACACGACCTCAGACCCCTGTAGAAGGCCTTTATCTAACAGGTGAGCTCACCTCCTCGGAGAATGATCAGGGTGGGATTGCTTAGCTTTTAATCAGACATGTGTTTCGTTGCAAGTATGATTTTCCACTTGTGTCTCTCCATGCAGGTCAGGATGTATTTTGTAATGGTATGGCAGGGGCTCTTCATGGGGGACTGCTCTGTGCCTCAGCCGTACTCAATCAGATCCTCTACATCGACCTTTTGGCTCTGAAGACCCGCCTTAAACAAAAACAAGCCAATCAAAAGCCAGACACATAGCAGCATTATGATAGAGGTTTGGTGGTTTGTTTTGGTCAATGTTTGTGTATAATTTGTGTAGGAATGCACACAATTTAATTAAATAACCACAATGACAATGAAAAATGAAGTCGATTTTATTTTCTTTTAAGATTTTCAACTGCGGTATATGGAACAAGCAAATTATACACATTTGTTCATAAAAAGGGTCAAAAAGACATCATTTTTCACTGACTTCGATCTTCATCACAGATTTGTCGTAGTCGGACATAGTAGCCCTGATGGTCACAACGTTTCTTCTATGAGTGATGCTGGGCCCTTTAGCCTTCTCTCTGCTGAACAGTGGATCAGTCGTTTTGGACATCTTTTGGAAAAGCTCTTTGTTGCACTCTGTGCTCTCATCTACAACTCCCACTGCGTAAGCAATGTCTTTAAGAGTGAGGTTAAAGGGCACTTTGTACATTACAGCCATTCTGTCAATGAACTTCTCAGTAGAGTTATCGCACAGGTCATAGGTGAACACTCCGACTGCTCCTCGAGCTGTATTTGGAATCTTTGCAAACAGAAGTTTTCCAGGTGAAGATGCATCAATAGTAGAAGGTACAGCCTCGAGACACTTGCCACTCTCTACATGCAGCCTGCATGAGCAACAACGTCAAACAAATGCAGATCAAGATTATGAAATGATGCAAACAAACCCTTACCTTGGTTTACACAAGATGTAGCGAGAGGTCTTGTTTCTGATATTTACAGTGCACTTTCGATCTGTAGGTATGGCTTTGACAATGTCGTGACCAATCTCTAATCCATTTTCCAAACCATCAAATGCATTTGAAGTTATATCACATGCATCTTCGACTTTTTCCGCCTTGGACTTTCCCTGCACAGACATAACTTTCTGGATGCTAAGTAGCTAGACAACAGAAACTGAGGGTACTTGCAGTGGTGCTCACAGAAGAGTGCAGTGTGACTGTTGGTTTCACGTGGCTTTAAAGGGTTGTTCCCTGCTCTGATTATAGCATGAGCATACCATTACCTGTGGAATGCTTATCTGCTCTTTGCAATTAACAAATCATTTACAGCTTGTTGTGATTAATTACCATGCTCTACTAGGTTTGCATGACTAAATTCTGAAGCATTCATTGAGCTAGAAGAGGACCCGCTCCGTGTTTGTTTCCATAGAAAAGAGGTTGCTGTAGCTGTATTTTTCCATATTATGGCACATATCTATGGTATTTAGACCTATTCAGAATGTCCCAAAGTATGGTTTTAACTTTGTAATTCTAGTGAATTGTGTAGTTGACTTTCACTTCCAGAAAGTTTCCCAGTTTCTTTGATATACATGTAGTGGCACACACATACACTGACTTTACAATTAATGAAAGACTCAAAAATCAAGAATCAAAATATTTCACAAATTTAAAATCTGGTGATTTCTGCAGGCAACTAGACCAAAAAGAACAAAAAAAACTGCATTTAATCAAAATATCTTACGTGCCCTTCGCCTGACCTGTAAAGCTGTGATGACACGTAAACAAAACTTGAATTGTCAGATGTTGAAGAGTTCTGAAACCATGTTGGTGTGAGTATGTCAATAGATTGGCAAGAAAAAACAGAATGTAACTTATGATACAGAAAAAAACCTGTGTGAGAGAGTGACAGTTAGAGCAGTCCTCTTCAATTATATTTTGTGTCAGATACAAAAATGCACCATCAAACAGCTCGAAATAAAATGTGGTCAAGATAAAAAATAAAAAATAAATACTTTTTACATTGGTAAAGAAAGCAAGAGTGCTCTTTTACATAAAAGAAGATTTTATGTAAAAACTAAACAAACAAACATAAATGCAGTGTTGATCAATAACCTGCAGATCAGAACAGCTGCATCACAACATCTGATTCAATTGATTTTAAACTCATTGCTGAATAACAAAGCTAGCACAGTGACAACAAATGCATCTAATAAAGAAATGCACTTGCTTTGGAGTTCCTAAGAATCCTCATTAACACTGCTTTAAACTGGCACAAGATGTAACGAGGTACAAGAAAGTAATGCAGCTTCCATCATGTGTTTATCCTGGTTCATAAAATGAGAACAACTAGGCTTTGTAGGCTTTATAAATCACATTTCTACTGTTTTAAACAATACCAAGACTTATTATTTTAACCACAACAATCTTGAAGCAGGTAGAGCTTGTATTTTTTCTGGCGCAATTTAAAAACTATAAATTCTCTTGTTGTATAAGTGGTGGTTTCGCTTGGCAGGAAGTCATTGGCAGGTGCAACATTCTGAATAGTTGTCATACATAAGCAAATCTTATAGGATTCTATGTATGCACTGCCTTAGAACACTGAGAGGTGAGGTAGCTGAGCACAACTTAGAGCGCTTCAACCCTGAGACTGGCCATGATGTGACCTCTGACCCCTGTAGAGGGCCTCTATCTGACAAGTGTCCCCACTTTCTCAGAGAATCATCATTTTAGCTTTGGATCATACATTTCATTGTAATCCAAGCGTCTCTCCATGCAGGTGGTATTCTTTAACAACATGGCTGGGGTCCTTAGCACACTAGATTTTAGCCCTGAAGACCCACCTCAAGCAAAAGCAAGCCAATCACAAACCAGATCAAGAGCAGCAGCATTATGCATTACTTAAAGGCATATGCAGTACATGTTTGTTTTTTATTTATGCTGTTCTGAAAGCAATGGACAGATAATTAGCTGTCAGTAAGTATACAGTAAAACCTGTTTACTGTGGTTTGTATAATCTAAGAGTAAAAATGTGTGAACTATACTTGCTCCAGGCTCATGTTTGCTGGTGGTGTATGTTTGTGCAAAAAAACTTGTGTTTAAATGTAAATGTCAATTAAAATAAATGAACTCAATCACAATGACACATTTAATACAATTTATTTTGTGACGTGGCTTATAAACAGACTATATTGATATATATTGTGGAGTTTAGTTTTTGCTGACTTTGATCTCCATCGTAGATTGGTCACAGTTGGACATGCTGGCGCTGATTGTCACAGAGTGACTTCTGTGAGTGATACTGGGCCCTTTAGCCTTCCCTTGGTGAACAGTGGATCACTCGTTGCTTTGGACATCCGTCTGAAGAGCTTGCTGTTGCACTCTGTGCTCTCATCTACAACTCCTACTGCGTAAGCAATGGTTTTAACTTTCAGATCAGGCACTTTGTACATTACAGCCATTCTGCCAGTAAACTTCCCAGTGGAGTTATCGCACAGGTCATAGGTGAACACTCCGACTGCTCCTGGGCTGTGCGTGGCTCTTTGAGAACAGACCTTTTCCAGATGAAGATGCATCAATAGTAGGAGGAAAAGGCTCAAAACACTTGCCATTCTCTATATGCAGCCTGCATGAGCAAATTAAACAGAGATAAATTGCAACTTTATAACATGATACAAATACATTTAAAAAAGATCCTTACCTTGGATTACACAAAATGTAACAGGAGGTTTCGTTGCTGATGGTTACAGAGCATTTTCGATCTGTACCCTCTTTTTTTGCAGTCTCTTTACCAAACCCATATGCTTTATTCACACCACCCAAAGCAGTAGAGCCTATATCAAATGCTGTTTTGACATGCTCCATCCCAGGATGTGCCTGTGAAGACAAAACAGTTAGGCTAAGTAAGAATTTGAGAGAGCAGTGCCTGTAGCTATATGTTCACTGTCTCACAGAAGAGTGTAGTGTGACTGTGCTCTGCTGTGGTTACAACATGAGCATACCATTACCTGTGGAATGCTTATCTGCTGCTTGAACATTATAGTTATTACAGCTTATTGCGATTAATTAACATTCAACCACACCCACAGTGATCATCTTAGGTGTAAAGTAGTCATAATCACTTCTCAAGAACTTGAACTTTTGCCCTCTGGGCGGTGGTATAGAGTTACTGGCAGAAGAACAAAGAGGTTGGGAACTACATTTATGCCAACTGCTGTGAAGTGCATTAATGGTCCGTAGCACTTTGGAGAATATGTATCTGCATTCTTGTTTTTCTCTCTTTACTGTGACATCCTCCCTGCATGTGTTCATTGAATCTGCTGTGTCTGTTGTTGAATGGTTTTGTGCGTTGAGCTGGTATCTTGAACTTGAAAGTATTAAGCAAACATACAAAAATGTTTCTACGTTAGTTTGTGACTTATAAAAAAAAATACTTGACATAGAAATGAGCAATCGAATCCAAAAATGTTTATCTTTGTGCCTCTGAGATTTGAGAGATGTTGCAGAAAAAGATTTGTGCTGATGTTTGTATATGCAACATTTATAAATGAGAGTCCACATTCTGGGATGGTACCAGTCACATTTCACTGAGGCAGTGCCATGTGACTGTTACATCTACTGTTGAGACCAAAGAGTATACTTACAGTATATAACATTGTACAGATTCTCATTCTTGCATATATATACTTCTCGTTTTTCCCTTTCTATAAAGGCAGCTGCAGTAGTTACAAAAAAAAATAAATAAAGTTTAGGTGCATAGCATATCATGCATCATGTTCTAAATAGTAACTTAAAGTTGGAATATTTTCACTAAAGGAAATAATAGGTTAAAACCTTTCTCTCACAGGTCCCCAGGAAGAATAGCGACAGTTCGCTGCAGCTAATGGGACACATACTAATAAACTAAACTAAACTACTTCTTAGCTTTCATAAATCTTTCAGCAGGATTGATATCCACATATCCAATATATATTTTTGATTAAAGAAAAAAATAGATTTGTTTGCAACAACAAAATAAAAAACAAGAAGAAAAACATGGTTCATATGAATGACACAACGGCAAGTTTGAGTTAGTGGAAGAAACATGGTTTATTTAGGTTCACAAAGTTTGGTCAATCTATTAAGTTTGCTCTCTTTTAAATCTTTCAAACTAAAAAAAAGACAGCAGTAGTTGGTAAATAAAAGAAAATGCAGAGAATGCTGGTGTGTCTTTAAAAAAAAAAAAGCAACAGAGATTTTTGTGCGAAAAGAAGTGACTGCTTCATGGGATTAGAAAGAAAATCTTTTAGTACCAGGATGGATTCAACATGACATAGACTTTCCACACATAGGGCCAGATTTATCAAGCATTTGTTCATGTACAAAACATGTTAGAGGGAGCAAAACCTTTGCAGAGATGACATTTTCTCTCTTTAAAGATGCAGAATTTAGGGTGGTTCATTTAAGTTTTGTTTAGTTTGTTGTTTGTGCATCTTCCAATATTAAAGTTTGTGTAAAATGCTCATTAAAAACACACACATTTTTTATTTTTTTGTTGTTGTTTTGTTGCACCTGCAATTTAGCACCTGGCTTGATAAATCAGGCCCATAATGTTAAAATGTGCACTTTGTTTATCATATACTTTTGAGGCTGCTTATGCCAGACAAACAAAACCATTTATTTACATAGAAGTAAAAGAAGTAAGATCATCTAGTTTATGAAGACAGATCATAAATTAATTGCCATAAATTTTCAGATCATCACTCCACAACGAAAAGGATCTACTGAGCACTCTACAAAAGCAGTCCCCAACATTCAGGTAGAGCGACATTCAACACACGAATGTTCTAGAAATTCTTTTATATTGAACACATAACATTCCAACCATAAGTTTTTGAATCAATGTAAACAAGAAACATTACATATAGTCTTTACCCTGATTGACTTTGATGACTGGTGTTTGTACAAAACAGTGAATGCTCGATCAATAGTCACTGACTTGTATCTTCATGGCCGGAGTGTAGTTGGTGGACATAGTCGCTCGGATAGTCAGGAATTCTCCACTGTAAGTTAGGCTGGTGTTTTTTGCTTTGCCTTTGATGAAGTTTTTACCAGTATTTTGGGACATCTGCCGGAACAGCTGCTTGTTGCACTCGGTACCACTGGCAAACACACCTATAGCATATTCGATTCTGTTGATGTTGAGGTCAAAGGGCACCTTATACATGACTGCGATTTTTCCCTCGTAGCACCGTGTGGAATTGTTTAGGAGATCATACGTGAAGACTCCCACTGCTCCACGCGCCACCACTGGGGCTTTCACGAACAGGGCCTCACCCAATCCCAGTGGATCGATCTTGGGTGGTAGTGGCTCAGCGCTGAATCCGCTCCTAGTGTGGAGGCTGCAACATCAACATTCTGGAGTCAGCTTTTTGTTAAACTGATGTAACTACACAAGGAACAACGGCAAATACGTATATTAAAACAAGTCTTGAACTGAGTATCTAATCCCAAGAAAGTATCTACTACTTTAAACTATTGAAATTTAACTGTCTAGATTAGATCATACAATTTTTTATCTGTTTTAAAGTTGTTTTCTTATCAACACCTGGAGTTGTGTTTTGTTAAATTTCAACATGCTTAACACCCAAATTCTAAATATTCAGGCTGTGTTCAAACTGAAAACACTGTGTTCCACCTTGTGATGTCATTAAGTGATACAGGAAGTACGCCACTGTGTCCTATGGTTTTTTTTTTTTTTTTGTTTATTTGGAAGAAACTATGGCATGTGCAGATCAATAATTTACATTTTGTTCATTGGCTTCCTGTTCAAAACTGCAGAACAGATACTTTACTGTAAAATTGAACTTTAATAAGCCACAGTTGGAAAAATTATATGTTTTGTTGTTGGAAAGTGTCTACATGACAATTCTGAACCCCTTAATGTTTTACTTGTTATCCTATTTTTGGAATAATTGCAAGTAAATACAGACAAGTGGGTGGGGATAGGTGGTAGATGAAGACAGGTATTTTCTGAGCACTGGAGCATCGGCTGCAGGACAATTTGGGTAAACTGATGATGGGAGAACACTGTTGTAACCCTTTTATAAACACACAAGGCATATTTTGAATTTTTTGAAATCCTTTCTATAATTTATAATCTCTACTACCGGCACCAGAATTCATTCCAGAATCCATCCAGTGTTGCTCAATAACATCATCTTACTCTGAAGACGTTGGACACTTTTAGGGGCAATCTCAACTGAGCAAAAAGAAAAACAAGTAAACCAAACATCTACCAAAGTGCAAAAGCAGGTTTACACAAACAGCTGGACTGATCTCAGACTGGGAGGCACGCAGTTTGGTTGGCAGTTCTTCTCGCCCAGCGTATGAAGCCCCTAGACTTGATCGAACACATTGTTGGTTTTGCTTCGTTTTTTACTTGAATGTCGGACTAAAATGTGTATTTTTTACTCTGAGTAGGCTTTCATCTCCCTAAAGTTGATTCTTTTGAGTCTTAGAGGAATGCTTTCAAAGAAATCTTATTTTATTAGGTACATATTCCACAATATTTAATTCTTTTTTTCTTTTTTGTTTTATTTATTATTTATTTATTGCAGATAATTGCACAAATGATGAATAACATGGCTCTGGGTATGTTGTTGATTAAACAGCAATATTTGAACATGACTAAAGCTCACAGACGTGATATTTGTGTAATATGTGATATTTAAATACCATCACAAGACAACTTACCTGGGATTACAAAGAGAGTAGCATTTAGACTCGTTGCTTATTTCCACGTGGCACTGTCTCTTCAAAGGGGCAGCAGCGACCGCGATCTTCCCTGTTGTGACCCCTGTGTCTATGGCAAAGGATGTGATGTCCAGAATAGCACCAGCTAGCTCCATGATGAGTGGATCCAACTTCACAAACACTTCATGGACAACTCACGCAGCATTCTTATGTGTCAAGTCTGAGCCAGGACTGCTCACGTCACACAGGCTGGCTGCCAGTATGAATCACTCTCAATGGCAGCTGTTTTTGGGTTTCATTTCATTAATGTGTTTTTCCTTTTTTTTTTTTTTTTTTTTTTTTTTCCGTATTCTACAAAAAAACGTATTATTTATTATTTATTTATTTTCAGAAAAATTCCTGTTAAACTTCCTGCATTAGTCTATATGCTTGGCTCACTTACCTAATGCATCCTAAAGTGTTTTTACAGTATTATTCTACATCTAATAATTATCTATGTACATTTTTGTTTTTAATTGTTGTTTATAGACTTTTTTGTCAGGTATATGTATGTGCACACTGACACACCCAAGCCTGTGTTGTCAGGTCTACAACAGTTGTGTTTAATCAAAAGAATTAATTTAATTAGTGCTGTCAATTATATAATAGCAAAAAAGATAATTACACAAGACATCACATCACAATTCAATTACTTAAATAAAATTTTATTTCAAAGTGAGAAATAATAACATTAGTAATATGCATGATTCTTTGTTGCATAAGAAAGATTAACCAATAATAAGATCAGCCATGCATATTCTTGATGTCAACAGCATTGTTAGTTTCACATTCCAATGTGTCATGATTTTATCCTGATTGAAGACATTTAGGACTAAATATTGAAATGCTGAAAAGATACAGCTGCTGTGTAGGCACGACAAAATCTCATACACTAAGATTTCCAGCTGACATCTCAGATCTACACTTTACTACTTTTCAAATACAACACAAAGCTTTACTTTTGATTTATACTTCTGTGAAAGTAGCGATCACCAAAAATACTTCTCAATGTGGTGTCACTTATTTCAATTTCAAAGACAGCCTTGGCACAGTTGGACATGGAAGAGCTGATATTGACAATGTCATCCTGAACGGTGATGCCGGAGCCATTCGCTTTGGCTCTCACAAACTTGTCCTGCTTACTGCTGAACATGTCTTTAAACAGATGTTTGTCACACTCAGTGTCTCTGCCGAACAGTCCGACGGCAAACACCACAGATTTAAGGTTAAGGTCATAGGGCACTTTGAAGAGAGCAGCCAGCTTGGCCACACACTCGTGTCTGCGAGAATGGTACAAGTCGTACGTGAACACTGCTCCAGACCCTCGCATGGCTCTGGGAGACTTGATGAAAAGGCCCTTTCCTTTAGAAGAGGGGCTGATGGAGGGGGTTAAGGGTTCTGCACAGACTCCAGTGTCCATGTGTACCCTGGAACAGACACACATCAGGTTCAGTATATGGTTTGAACAGAAGACATTTGTTCAGTTAAACTTAGTGAAGATAATTGAGATTTCACTGAACATTTATACTAGTTTTCACTAGTATGTAACACTATGTAAATCTCACGATACAATTATTTTTCAATATCAAGCTCACAATACAATATTTATCACAAAATGACTATATTACCCATGATATTGAGATAATGCTAATAATAAACAATAATAAACTTTTTTCAGTCACTCTTTTTTCCTGGATTCAAATTTATGGCTTCAGTCTCTCACCATATAGGCTGTAAGATTATGTTTGTTATTAAAATATTTAAAATTTTGTGGTTAATGTTCTGAACTGATGCAGTCATGCAATTTAAACTTTGTTTAAACTCCAGAAAACTGTCAGTCGTGTGTAAACTGTCTTTGAATTTAATTTTAGAACTCAAAATTCTGCTTGTAATTGTCAACTTTTATTTTTCCATTTCTTTATAAAGAACAATCACACCAAACTAAGTCAAATATCATTGAAAAATAGAATAATTATTTATTTGGGTTTCAAGGCTCATCGTGTAGCTTTTTTGCCCAAAAAGTGAACTTAATTATATGCATGTTTTTCTTGTTTGTTTTTGTGACACTAAATAATAATGATAGTGTTTTACTTTGCTCTAAATCGATTTGCAAACCGACTCACAACATAAAATAAACTATTATTTGACCAGGAGGTCCTCTTCAGCTCATTTATATTTTTCATGTTATGGCATAAAACTAATTTATCTGCAAAATGAATGTTTTAAAGAATGATTTTATCTTACTACTTGTATTGAAGTCACTATGCTAGCAACAGTTAGCCCCAATGCTAAAATCAAAAACAGAAAAATTGGCGAAAAAACAGTATTTTGTTAGACACAAGTATTGGTCCGCAATGTCCTGTCTATGTCTAACAAATACTTTTTTTTTGCCAAATTTTTCTGTTTTTGTTTTTAGCATTGGGGCTAACTAGACTGAAGTAAGCTTAAAATGAATTATTTCTGTTTGTTTACATTTTAAGAATGCAAAAATCAGGTACAGTCCCTTTAATGTTTGATTTTAAAAATTCCCAAGTTAATACTCCAATAAAGGCACTCACAAAATGACTTTCTCAACTGTGAGGCTTCTCTGAATGAATACATAAACTAGCTTCAGATCTAAAGCCGTGTTTTACCTTGGGTTGCGCAGGATGTAGTCTGAACTCTTGTTGTCGATTTGAACAGAACACTGTCGATACTTTGGAACAAATTTAGAAATAAGCTGTCCAAGTGTATCTCCAGCATCCAGGACATTGGCTGCAATGTCTGTAACATTTGTCACATCCTCGATCAATTCAGAAGGGTCATACTCCTCTCCTTCAGCCATATTTGTGTCTGTCAATCATAGAAAAAGTGAGTTTATAACTGCAAGATACATTGTAGCTACAAATACTGTGTAGAAGTTACCATTAGTCCAAGATCGTTCCTCTGTGTGTGACACGTGGAGCTGGGAGATTTATGCTGATGCTTTATTGAAGTTAGATAACATCGTGCAAGTCATCATGCAAAAATAAATCTGATGTTACAGCAGGGGTCAAAGTTTTCAGGTGGATGCTCTCCGTGTGGATGTTTGCATGTTCTTTAGTGCAGTTTGTTTGTTCTCTCGGTTTGTTTGTTACATAAGCGCCTCTGTGGAGTTTGCATCCAACAAATGTGTGCTGATGCAAACCTGACGGAAGATTGAAGAAGTAATTGTATTTTTCCCGTGATATGTTATTTGTTGATTTATTGATTGATTGATTTTACGTGCTTCTCGCTTCTCCACCTCCTCCTTCTCCTCCATTTTGTCCTCCTCCTTCTACTCCTCCTTCTCCTTTTCCTCCTTCTCATTCTCCTCCTCTTTTTCCTTCTTCATTCAATTCTTTCTCCTTCTCCTCCTCATTCTTCTTCTCCCCGTTTTTCTCCTCTTTCTCCCCCTCAATCTTTTCCTCGTTTTTCTTCTTCTCCTCCTCCTTCTCCTCCTCTTTCTCCTTCTCCATTCCCTTCTTTCTCATCATTCTCCTCCTCCTCTTTCCCCACCTCCATCTCTTTCTCCTTCAACTCCTTCTCCTCCTCCTTGTTCTTCTCTTCGTTCTTCTTTCTCCTCCTCCTAAATCACCTCCTCATTTTTCTTCTCCTTGTTTTTCTCCTCCTCTTTCTTCACCTCCATCTGTTCCTTCTTCTCCTTCTTCCTCCTCTTAATAAAGACTTAGCAGCCAGACCATTACCTCACTACCTGTAATTTACTTTTAAAATGATAATATCCTTTCTTTCTCTTTCCTACAATAATGTAAAATAGAGGCAGATTTTTTTCACACGTTTACATATTATTTTTTATGTAAATTGTTGTGTTGCTTGTCTGTCAGTCAACTGTTTGCTCAGAGTGTTGAGTTTCTTCTTTGACATAAGTTCATCCATTTCCTAATCTGACCCACAGTAAATAAAATGTAACTGGCATAAACTCATAAAAATTATCTGTAGTTTATGATGATGATGATGAACACTTACGGTAAAGGGGACACACCCAGGCCCTGTTCTCGTCATTAGTTTTCTTTCACTTTCTTTTACGACGGTATTTTAATTAAGTCTGGCAAATGATGACATTTCTTTTTCATCAAAGCAAACTCAAGCAATAATCATAATTGTCTATATTTTATTTTGCATTTCTCAACACCCAAGAACACTTTAAAAAAATATTTAGTGCATTCTCGGTGTGTTGGGATGTGTTGGGTGCTCTTACCTCTGTAGCTGATCTTTAACTTGAATTCTTGATTTTGCAAGTTTTTATAAGACAGTGTACTGAAAACCATTTTTATCGGATTCTCTATCCAAACACATTGTTTGTCCAGCCATACACATTCTCCAAGAAAACAGCATTAGCCAACGAATCAAACTCCTCTTCAACACCAAAACTCTGCCCCAGTTCTAAGAAAAGGTCTCTGCAGTGGGATTCCCAATTGACTTTCAACACTGTAAAAAAAAAAAAAAAAAAAAAAAAAAAAAAGGAAATATAAGTCTAAGCTGTTTGTATTTTTCTTTATTTATTTTTATTCATGGCCTAACTTTGTGAGATGGTTCAAAACTATTTTAGTTTATTTTCCTTTTTTCACAGCTCTGACAAAAATGTGCTGACTTCTCCTCTTGTGCTGCTGTTTACAAGCCCAGTTACAATCCCCTCTGTTATTCCAGAACCTTCCACACGACTCTTCTGCAGGACTAGACAGAGATAAGACAGGCTGGTTTAGGAGAAAGAATGAACAAAATGTAGGCTTAGCTATAGACATTCAAGTCCCCGGTTCATCACTTCTTATGTCTTCCTTTTAGCCTTTTAATCATTCCTGACATGCAAGTAACTGGTCAGGACACATCTGAGCTGTTGAGCTGTCATCTCCACACACCCTACTTCCTAATTTAAAAATCTTTTCCATTCATACTGTTCTATTCAAACAAAAAATATTCAAAGAATACAAAATAGCATCTTATTTATTTATTTTTATTATTGTTATTATTATTATTATTATTATTTGAATAAGGTGATAAAGTGTACTGAATTTTGAATACTAATGCAAATGGATAAAGCAGAGGAGCCGCTGGCTTCAAGTTAGAATGTGCTGCAAAAATAGTGTAAATATCGAGCTCAGACTATCGCTGTCAGACTATCTCTGCCATTATCAAGTTTTCTTCTCTTATCACAAAACCCATAAACCATAGTTTATATAAACAAGAGATCCACTGTAGACTGAGAGAAATATGTATCCAAAAAGTTGCAGCATTTCTTTTCTAATGTTTTCAAAAATACTGTTGAAAACTGACTTGTTCGAGGAAAATGTAACCCTTTTGTTTCTATAACTTCTTGTAACTTGTAACTATTGAAACACTCAAGTTATATATTAAGAAAATAAGCACCTGTTGTTGCCAATGCAAATGTAAGCAAATAAGAGAGACGATGTAATTTTACAAGTTCCATAGAACATTTTGTTTTGAGAGGTGATCTACTGTTTGAAACACTGTGCCGTTTAGTGCACAGTGGAAACATATCATGAAGGCTCTTCTTCTGGTCCTGCATTTTGGTGAGCTCTGACTTATGTTGTGTAATACATATTTTTACATCTAAATCTGCACAGTTGAGTGGAAATTCAAGTGTATTGACAACTGCTTTAATGTTCTGTGTTACTAAATATAAGTTACACATATGCAGAATTGTTTTGCTTCATCATCAGTTCTTTTTTACTTAAAGGACTGTCCTTCCTGTGCGTCTGGAATAAACGGGCTTATCGACTCATTGAGAACAAACTGCCGTGGACCGAAGCACAGAGCTACTGCAGGAGTCACTTCATAGACCTGGCCACTGTAGATGATGAAGAACAGCTGAACCTCCTGATAGAAGCCACACAGAGAAACACTCCTTTGGGTCACTTTTGGACCGGACTGTACGACGATGTCGACAGCTGGAGGTGGTCCCTGCAGGAAGACGGTTACTACGACGGAGGACTGGAGCAGTTCAGACTGTGGGAAGAAGGTCAACCCAAGAACTACAATAACTCATTCACCTGTTCAGTGATGCTGACAAATGGGAAGTGGAAGACTGGGTCCTGTGAAGCATCAAAAAGACCGTTTATCTGCTACTCTGGTGAGCATATTAAAGGAAACGTTATTATTTGAAACTAATCCTTTGGAGTTTTTATTCTGTTCTTCTAGCTGATGTTTTGCCTGTGAGATATTTTTTTTCTTTCTGAGCCTCAGAAAGCAGATCTGTAATGTCATAGGTAGATCCCTCAGATTTAGTTAATTCTTTTTAAATCTATAAATCAGGGCTATTCAACTTTATTTTTTCTCAAGGACCAGATTTTTCACACAAACTGAGGCCTTTGGGCTTTAGGTGCATGACACAACCCCCTTTTAACACTATGTGGAGTCACACAAAATATCCCCAGCATTAAATCTGGTTTAACATTGCAAAAAAATAATAATATTAATACTATCAGGCAACATCGGTTGGATAATTTCTCCAATGTAATTTTCTTTGCGTCCAGTAGATGGAGCTTCAACTAAATTCCTGACCTAGAAAACACTTGACTGTCATGTGTGCTTTTTTACATATTTTTCTCAGTTCCAATACAAAATGTCAAACTTAAAGATCCTGTTTAACAGACTTAAATCAATGTGAATAATGCATTGTATTTACCCTAAACTGTATCGCTGGTGGGGAGCACAATATTCTTTATAATGCTGCGCTAAAAGTGTCTATTCTGACTTGTAGCACTGCTAAATTACATAAATTAACTATTGTATAGATATAGTATAATTGAAAAAAGAAATAAATCTGATGACAGTAGTTCAGATGCAACTTTTCTCTTTGTTTGAAAAAGAACATTCTCAACTCAGAGATCATTCATTTCAATATGTTCTTACCTTTTTTATCAATTTCCTTTTTTGATTTGTTTCCCAATCTGTATCAGTGCTTAAATTAACCAGTGACGCTCCAAAAACACAAATCTGCTTCACATCATCTCAATAGTCCTACTGCTGTTCTTGTTTTAATCTACACCAAGTTTAAACCTTTTCATAGCTATAATATGTTCTGTTTGCAGCCGGTGCCTCGCCAATGTTTAAATATTACGCTGTGTCCAAAAGCTGGTTGGATGCCCAGAGTTACTGCGGCAGTACCACTCTGACATGGCCAGTGTGAGAAACCAATTGGAGAATGACCAACTGCATTCTATGATTTCTATCTTCACTCACATCGGCCTCTATAGAGACTCATGGAAGTGGTCTGACCGCAGTCCAGTGTTGTTTCAGAAGTTTAATACTGAAATAACGTCTGGACTTCCCTGTGTGTCTGTGACTGGCACTGGCATGGAGACTGAAGACTGCTCTACACTTTATCCCTTTGTCTGCAATGGTGAGTAGCCACATCATTCTCATGTTTTTCATTTTAAATCAATGTATTATACGTTTTGAATGATAGAACTGGGATCACTGACTTACTGTTCAAAACTGCATAATTGATAAGTCTCGGTGCACCAGTTTCCATCCACCACTTGTAAAAATGCTCCTTTTGAGTACCAGCGCTTCTCCGAACATTCAGCATCTTTTCGTCGTGTTTTTAACAGGATCAAAGCTGAAAATTACAGTACTGACACTTAATTCTTTTTGCTCACATAAAGCACTAAGAAGTCCCACCTTTTTATAGCCACATTGCATTAGCAGCAAATCACAGGTGAAAACAGAAATTTAGACATTTTCTGGACTCACAAGCTTCATATGCCGGTCAATACAGAATACTCAATCAATCAAAATACAACTTTGAGAAAACTAAAGATGCAGAAGCTTTTGTTCCACTCCAATTTAAGTATAATTTCCTCTTTGATACTAAACCATGTTTCCTTCACTGTTTTTGTTTTAGACTATCCTTTGAAGCAAGTGGTAACGGTGAAAGTAACCAACAACTTTTCTTTGAACCTTGAAGCTGTCAGTGAAGCTTTGCTGGAACAGGTAATTACAAAAGAGTTACATCATACCATGCAACATGCAACAACATGATAAAAAGTAACTGTTTTTCTTTATTTTAGCTTAAGAAGCATTTGATGACACATGGATTGAAGGGGAACCTCAGACTTACATGGAGGAAAAGCTCAGATGGAAATGTTTTTCAAAGAGTGAAACAGAGAGTTGTTTAATTTTAGTTCATCGTGTTTTTTTCTTTTACTCCAAGTAGAGCAGGTTTAGCTCCTGGTACCACTCTAGTTTAATTTGACAATTTTATACAGTGATGTTGGTAACCTTTTGCAGTGGGCTATGTTTTCTACAAAAATGTAAGTTGTAGTAGAAAAAAATATTTAGAAAATTTCTAGATTTAGTATATATTGTGTTTATTTTGTTGAAGTACTGGGGTGTGTTGCTGATTTTTATTTTAAAAATCTATGCTCATAATTTAAGCCATATTTTTCAACAAACTATAAGAAGTTCCAAGTATCTTACAGTTCCTTTGTTCTTCCACAAATATGTTTGTAGCACCACAGGTCAAATAAAGACTTTTGGCTATTGAGAGTGAATTTTTGATACAATAACAATAAAGACACCAGAAGGGGGCAGCAACGCACTGTCCAATTTACTCAACCGGAAATTGATGAAGAAGAAGATCCAGACAGCGGAAGTGGAGTTTTAGCGTGGCTTTATTGACAAAACCTTTCTCAACATTTATATTCTAATTGAATTGTTTGTGAAGAACCTTCACGAGCGAAGCAAGCATGTCGGACAACGAAGACAAGTGAGTGCATTGGCTTCCTGATACCATTTCCTACTGAGGAAAAAACACACGTGAACTAGTGTATTTTTGCTAGCCTACAGCCTTGTGCCTTGTGCTGTGTCTTGTGTTGTAATTGCAATATGTTAATTCTTCAGTTTTGATGATGGAGATTTTGATGATGCCGAGGAGGACGAGGGATTGGACGACCTGGAAAATGTGGAAGACGTAAGAATGATATATCAGAACTAATATGAACCTGATACCTGTATCTAGCACTATTTAAACTGAGATCCTTTGTATAGCATAGTTTGTGTAACAGATCATGTTTGTGTGTAAGTTTAAATTAAGATGACTATCTTTGCATTCCTGCAATGACTTATGTGCTTCATTGTAGCCTATTAGTGTATCAATGGTGATCATAATGCAGTAACAAATACAACATGATTATTTCTTTAACAGCCAAGCTAACGTTGTATTGTCTCTGAAATCAGGAGGATCAGGAGAATGTCCAAATCCTTCCAGCTGGAGAGGGTCAACAGGCCAACCAGAAGAGAATCACCACTCCATACATGACCAAGTACGAAAGAGCCAGAGTCCTGGGGACCAGAGCATTACAGATAGCGTAAGTGTAACTACTTTTATTATCATGATGAACACAAATGACCAAAACCACCTGTGAAAATGCAAACAAATAAAACTAAATTGGGTATTTAAATTAATGTAAGCGGGGGCGTCGATGTTGCTATATTGATTGACTCTGGTTCTAACGTGTCTTTGATTAATGAAGAGTTTAAGATGTCGGTGCCTGCTCTGCGCAAACGCGTGCTAAGCAATGACTACGTGTTTGCTCATACTGTCAATGGACATTTGCTGGACACTCTTGGTTCAATGACTGTTTCTATGTGTTTAGGTGGAAAGTATGTGGAACAGAAAGTACATGTTGTCAGGGGTGCTAATCAAAAGGTGTTACTAGGATTTGATTTTCTGACTGAGTTTAATGCTGTTCTTGACGTTAGTCACAGCTTGCTCCGTCTTAGAGATGTAGACATTCCGTTATTACATGCTAATGATCTTATTCCAAAATGCTGTAACATAACTATGTCTGCTGATGTCACTATTCCACCCTACAGTGAGATTGTTGTCCATGTGCATGTAGTGGCTCCCCGACCCACCAAGTCGCATATCGATTCATATGTTGGTTATTTAGAGCCTGAGAATCGTGATCACACAGAGCTGGTAGTGGCACGTACAGTGGCGCCGGTTAAAGATGGGCTCACTGTCACGCGACTGCTGAACCCCACAGACCACAAGTTGAAGATGCACTCTGGCTCGCATTTAGGTGTTCTTTACCATGTTGACGAGAGTGATATTTTTGAGCCTACTGATTGCATTGACTCAGACCCCCGCTTACATTAACAATCATGTTACACCTTTTAAGTATGTAAGTTGCTTTCAATATAATTATATAATTATATATGTGGTTGTTTTTTTCTTTTTTGTTTTGTTTTCAACTAACAGGATGTGTGCCCCAGTTATGGTGGAGCTGGAGGGAGAAACTGATCCCCTGCAAATTGCCATGAAAGAACTTAAGTGAGTAGTACTAGGTTAATAATAATAAATCAGCAATAACAGTGTAGAAGCCTCAATATTTGAATATGTGCACAGCTCTCACAGATGTTGTCTTTTCCCAACAGGAGCAGAAAGATTCCCATCATCATTCGTAGGTATCTTCCTGATGGCAGTTATGAAGACTGGGGATGTGATGAGCTCATTATAACAGACTGAAATGTAAATATAGTATTTTTAACAAATTCAAATTCACCAGTGGCAGATAAACAAATTATTCTTCAAGCTGCTTTAGATACAAAAAATAGAGAGTACATTTATTTCTTAACTTTTTAGCATTCTCTTCTATTCATAAGTATTCTGAAGTCTGAACTATTACTGTTATTTTTAGAGTTTTGCAGAATTCAAAATACTTCTTTTGAAAGACTTAAGAACCCAAGACTCTTCTCCATTGAGCTTGTCCAAGCCATTGTTATTTGTAATGTAAGATTATCATAAAACTCAAACTTGGTTTTATTACTAGTCAAATGTGAACACGGTGGAATACCAGATCATTCCAAGCCAGCTGTTATACTTTGGCTCCCTGTGAGCCACACGGGGGCAATGCGGCACAATTTCTTGTATTTGTTTATTATGACATAAAATAAATGTTTGTATAAAAAAGTGTTTTAATAGCCTTAAATACTCAATGCGCTTCATCTTTAAACAAGGGTTGCACAGCACATATAAACAGTCACATATACATACAAACCACAATACAGAGGTATTGTTTAACATTAACATTCAACTTTGTCACTATGAAATACTCAAATGCCTGCAGATCAGATTTTACCAAATAAAGCACATTTTTATCATTTATGGAGTGCAAGTGACAGAGTCTACATATCCAGAAGCAGATTTAAATGGCGATTTTTCAGACAGCAGAGATAGACAGCTTCTAGTTCCTCATAACCAAGAGTGCTTGTGACAAAGAGTTCAGTTCATTTGTAAAAACACATTAAAAACACACCGACATGTGAAAATAAAGGGCTTTCATTGTATTTATTTATTTTAGTTTTTCTAAGCGAGTGCTTGAGATTTTTGACTTTTACAAATGACAATTTTTATTTTAATCATGTAATTACACTCACATGAAAATAGGTATATAGTTGAACTTTTCCAAACACATCTACTACTAATGAAGCAAAGATATACAAAAGTTTGCAGGCAGCTACAGCTTAAGCCCCTCCTCCCCCCAATGTCAATGGGCTTCATTGTCCTGCCGAAGTATGAGAATGTTGATTACAGCAAGAGAATTAGGAGTCTAGCTTTTTCCCAAAACATGCACACAACTCAGCTTGCTAAATATCCTCACAGTAGGAAACCCCCAAGTCCGTCTTTTGGTTAGTTATGAGAGCAGCTCACCTCGATTGCAGCATTAAATATTAAATTCATCAATTTGAATTCATATTAAATAGTTTTAATATGAATTATCACTATGTATCATACAGAGGAGTGTTTTGAGTTCCCCTCTGCTTTTCTTCAATTGCTAGTTGTCAGATGTTCTGGACTGTTTTATTCTTGCTAGTTCACATTTTGAATGCTGATTGATTGACCAGTGTGTTGGACTGCACAAACTTGCACATAATTGCACATTTGTTGCTTTATTGTGTTTTTTGGCCCATCTCTTTGGTCTGTCAACATGAAAATTGTTCATACACTTTATAGTGACTAGTGGCATTCTGAATTTTTGATTATAGCAGTTTGAAACCATTTCTGTCATGAAATAATATATTCCTGAGTAGATGTCATGAACATTTTCAGAACTGTTTCAATGCAAGAAATAGCAACTTGTTTTGCAACAAACGTCAGATTTATTTAAAGTGAAACGTTATAACAGATCTTATCACATGAACAGACTTTGCTTTACTGTTTTACAAGAATGAAAATATTTAAAAGGCAAACAGACCATCAGCTGATACAAAAAAATATGTAAAAACAAAATGTATAGATTCAAGCAAGACTGAATTTTAACAAATCTTAAAGATGTGTGTTGCTGGCAGTGCGGCATGCATCGTTAATATGTGTGTAACAGTGCAGTGAAAAGCATATAGTTAATCAATGTGTTCATTACATTTCATAAAATATTGGGTCACTGTCAATTTAACAAATTAGTAGGTAGGTAGTAAAAGGTTGGGAGAAACATTTTTTTCGCGTTTCTTTTTATTGTTGTTGCTTAAAAACAAATCTTGTTTTGTAATAAGTCTTCAGAAGCACAAAATAGCACAAAAATAGGTTATAAAATGTGGCAGTTATAAATGGAAAACGTTTTTTAACCAAAAGCTGCCTGAGATCTTAAGCTATTACAGAGAACAATACATTAGTTTTGTATCTACATCTTTATTCTCCTCACTAGAGCTTCATGCTCCACCCTATGGCCTCCTCCCTGCCCTAACATCAGGCTGATCAGAGCTCACATCTTATTGCTGTGAACCAAATCTGGAACCATTGTTCCCTCCTCACAGTGACACATTTATGCGCACTTGTGCTGTGGCAGCTTCTCCTTGAGGCCCTGCACTTAGTTGGGGCGCAAGCGCCTCTGAGGGAGTTCCAAACAGGGCTTGTCCTTGTCTGCTCCCCCAGTCAACTCTCCTAGTGCTTGTCCACTTCTCCCAGCCCATAGCAACGTCTCCTCCACTGTTGCAGGAGCTGCTCCTGGATTGTTGCGTGGCTCTGGAGGCGGACCCTGCACTAGTGCCCTGCGTCTTGGTTGTCTGTCATGGTCGCGTCAGAGTGGTATAGACAGGCTGTTCCCAGTGTGTGGGGCTGTGTGATGTTTGCACACTGCCTGGCTCAGTGATTGCACTGTACAGAGGCCTCTGTGAGGGACCCATGTAGGAGAAGGCCGAGTACAGCCCTGGTGTTTGAGTTGGGTGGGCATAGTAAGCACCGGATCCTTGGTGTTCAGCGTACTCTGCAAACTGAGCCCTGGAGGCTAGAGGGGGGAAGGTTGAGCTGTAATGAGGCAAAGTCAGGGGAGTGTAGGTTATATGGGCCCCTGGAGACGCAGCATCAGAGAAGTGAGCTGCGTTGGTGGCTGACTCGCTCTTAATCTGAGCTTTGGTTGCTTCACCCCCAAGAGATGAGCCATGGTTGGGTTGGGGCTGCTGTTTGGACAGCCAGGCCGAGTGTCCACTGGCTGCAGCCAGAGCACTGGAGATGCCATAGGTGTAGGATGAGGCTGGGGAGGTGGAGGACCCCAATCCTCCTGTGCTCTGGGTAACTACAGGGTGTCCATTCGGCGGTAGATACTGATCAAACTCGTTGACATCAAATGGCTCCATGTTGGCTATGACTTCATGGCTCATCTCACCAATGTCCACATTTCCAAAATCAATATGAGGTTTTCCTCCGGTGCCTCCCTCTACTGCCATGGCACCACGGCAGGACACAGGAACTTCCCTCTTGCTGTCTTTTCCAGGCTGCAGTTCTGTCTTTGGAGTTGTGGGTGGAGTCGGGGGACTGTGACTCTGACCTGTGAATATAAAACATATCATCATTTGATACACTGTGTTGTATGACTGCAAATCAAAATTTCAGTAAAAACTGGGGGAGTGGGAGAGGCCTGCAGCCACCTGCAGAGGGTGCTGCCCACCTGCCAAAGGGGACCCAGACCCCCCACTTTCATCCTCCTCCAGATCAAGGCCCGTGTAGTGGCACTGGCCGAGCTCACCCTCCGAATGGCCATCGGCTTCAGAGCCTGAGCCTGAGCCCATCTTGCCGTTCTTGCGCCGTCTTGGCTGATATTTGTAGTCCGGGTAGTCCTTCTTGTGTTGCTTCCTCAGCCTCTCTGCTTCCTCAATGAAAGGGCGCTTGTCGTTCTCATTAAGAAGCCTTAATGCAGGAAAAAAAAAAAAAAACATTTTCCATTGACTGTAACAAGGACAGTTTATCAACACGTGTGTGGCTTCCAAATTTCACCATGATAAAATATGAAGTAATCCAGTATCCTACAGATCAGTGGCACTAAAAGTAGAGTTGCCTGGGGGTCTCTGATTCGTGTGTAGGGGTCCCGCAAAAAATACGTTTTTTTTTCTCTAAAATATTACAGTTTCCTAATATTTAGCCTATTATCTAAAATAGATAGCCTACTTATTTTGATGTAAACAAGCACTTACCTCCAGAGCTTGCCTAACGTTTTGCTGAGCTCGGCGTTGTGCAGATGAGGGTGCTGGTCCGCCAGTTTCCTCCTTGCGGCCTGGGCCCACACCATGAATGCGTTCATGGGTCTCTTCACATGGGGCTTATTCTTACCACCGGTGTTGACGCGCACGGGCATTGGCACAAGTGTCCAGTCATAACAGTTGAGCACTTGGCTCACGGCCTCGCGAATACCAAGGGGAAAGCGCTCATCTTCATCGTCAGACCTGGCGGAGGACTGTCCAGCAGACACGTCCTGGTCCCGTAAACCTCCATGCTGCTGATTGTCAGTGAAGGGTGATTCTCCGCCCCGGCCTGGTGACAGCGAGTGACTCTCGTCTGACCCGGGGCTAAGCTCCACTTCCGACAGGCTCTGGTCCTCTCTGGACATGGTCCCACCGTGCGCTCAGGCTTCTGCTTGTTTGAGACAGTAGACTTACTGCGGACTGTCCTAAAAGTGAGATCTGCCCGCTGTGGCACTTTGATCTGCCTCTGCAGATTATAATATAAACTGCCAATCAGTCTCTACTCTTAGCCTCCGCTGTAAAACTCTGTGAGGGTTCCACATTAAAGTTCTTTCCATCCGGTTGGTTGGTATCATAGGCGGCTCAGTGCGCACCTTGGACCCCAGTTTACCAATGGTTTAATCACCACAACCTGCACAAACCCACCAGGCGTTCGGTCCCTCCGCAGTGCGTCCTGCACACTCCGTGTTCCACAGCGAATGCACAGACGGGCCTGGGAGGAGACAAAGTCAGCATCAAAAACACAGATTAGAATTTGGAGTCATTCGTGCATTCTTGACTTTTCGGATCTTCGTTGATTTCAAGTTTAATATCAACCATTTTGAAAGTTCAGGTAGGCCTATTATGGGCCGCACGAGGCTCCGCGAGCACATAGACCTACAGCCTGACTTTTTAAATGATTAAGTAATCCTATTTTCAATTCAATACGACAAACTCAAAGTGCCAGTGAAAAGACAAACCTAAACCTATGCAAGTGAAATTCACTAGGCTATTATAGCTTAAAGTCTCTTGGCCCACGCGCGCAGGCATTGTTGCTGTAGCGAGAGTAAGGACAAAAGGTAGCCTATCTATATGAACTTTCATTTTTGAATAAAATTACGCTATTAATTACAAAACAGTGTGTAGGCCATTGGCCTATGTTTATTGATACAGGTTATCAACATTATTGTGCAAATTTCACACTTTCTGAAAGGATTAGGCCTACAAAAAAAGTTTTGAAATATTTGGGCTTCACTGAGTTTTTCAATTTTGTCTTTGAGTTCTGTGTCAAGAAGGAGAATAATTGAAATAGCCTTGTTACAACCACTGTCAAACAAAGCTGCACTTATTGTTATAGCGCACCTTGTCCAAAGACTTATTTTTGCTAAACTCAAGATTACATAGTAGGCCATTACATTACCAACATTAATGACCGCCTCACTTCACAACAAGTTGGCCCAAATATGAGAACTATTAGCCTATAGGCCTGGTCAGAACTGTCATAAATGTGTACAATATTTGACATGCAATTCGCAGACGAGCTAAAATATTGTTTTGAATTAGATTTTAATAAGCTGAATTGTTCCTGAGATTAAAAAAAAAAAAAAAACTTTTGCAGAAAAAAAAATCGGCAAATAAGTTTTGTTTGAATGTGCAACAATGAATGTTCGTTCAGTAGCTTACTTCAGCACTTGCAGGTTTCCTGGTGAAGTCGAAAATCCACACGAGCCTTGTTTTGGTGACGCTCCCTCCCTCGCACACTTGATCGCTCCGCGCTGTTACATGAATGTGTGCTCTGTGTCGTTACCCGGGCTTAAAGAACCCCTTGTGTGTGAGCCAGAGGAGAAAAACGCATGTGCAATTCTTAAAGGAGCAGTGCCAATGTCACAGCGCAAACGTAGTTTAAAAAATGACCGACAGATTTCGTTAAGATAGGCCTAGTCCAAGCCCGACAAGCTATAAAGAAAGTGTAGGCCTATGTCACTCCTCCTTGTTCTTATAAACGGATAGGCGCAAATAAGGCTTAAGGCCTACAAACACAAGCTTAAGTAGAGTCATTTTCATAGCTCTAGGCCTATTGTTTCCTTAAACCAGACCAAGAGGGAAACTCTTTATACAGTAGTAGTTCTTTTATTTGATTGACTTGGCTCTGGAGCATGTGTCATTGCATGTTGTCCTAACATTACCGCGATACATGGTCAAAAAGTAAATTCAATAAAAAGAATATGATTCGATGGCAATGATGATAATTACAACAATGATGCAGTCATTGTTGTAACACTGCTCTGAGGCCCTGAGCACATCACACTGATTCAGGATCTGTGTGGAGTTTTCATATTAGGACCGGGAAAATGTGTTTGGGTAACAGGAATGAGACAATTTTTCAGACACACCTTTAGAGTAATTTTATATATATATATATATATAAAAAAATAAATATTATAATATTTTTTCTTTAAAAAGCTTGTGTAGAATTTATTTTTAGCACTAGCTTGCCAAACTAGGCATTCAAATTATATTTTATATCATATACAATATAATATTTCAAGCCAAAATTTCAACTTGAATTTTCGGAGTAAAGCCAATGTAATGTCAGGTTTGACCTCAAATAAAACATACTTTAAAGGTTGTATGGAGGATTTTTCAAATCCAACAGCTGTTTGCTGTTTTTCAAATGATGCTCATGTGTTTCCCCTCCCAGGGCCACGCCCTTCACTGCTACTGGGCCAATGAGTTACTTAGGAACACTGAGGGTTTGCTTGACAGATTAAAAGGCCAGTAGATAACGAGGTACCTCGTTTTCTATTGGTCAACGTTTTACTGGTCTCATCATGTCCACAGTTTATATATTTTTATAATTATTTTTTTGTTTAGCATAAATACAAGGCTGTTACAAATCTATGCAACTGTTTTTGACCAAGACTGAAAACAAACAATTTTTGAAAATCCTCCATACAACCTTTAAAAGTTAGAACAATATAAGTGGCCCATGTGTAGACTATTTTGTTTAACAATAAAGTAGGTCTTTTGAGAAATTTTGATTTATAATATAAATGTAATGCTTTGTGAACTACTTCGGACACCAATTGGCACCAAATTGGTGGAATGGCCCACACAATTTTTGAAAACAATATTAAAAAATAAACAATTTCAACAATATTTAAGTAACTCAACATGCCTTGATCATGCAATGCAGTAGCCTATGTGAACCTGACATAGCAGGACCATGTCTCTTCAGGGTAATCAATTTGCTCGATTAGAGACGAAAAACACATGAGTCTTTTTTGTTTTGTTTTTTTTGTTTGTTTGTTTTTTGCAGTCTGATTTCCCTGGTCATGTAAACGCCTTGATAAACAGAACACGCGCATGCAGGTGAAGGGCCACACAAACCCACAAAAGCTGCAACAAAAGCCCTTTGTAATTCTTGTGCGACACACTGGGCCTGATAAAATCTACTGTAATAAATAACCACTGTAAGGGCGTCTGTGGGCCTGCAATCTGATTTCTTTTCTTTCTTTGTGGTCTTTGTTTACTGTATATCAGAACTGATTTGCTGTCACGTGATCATAAATGAGACCCAAATGAGAAGAAACAAATGGAAAAGGAGAAAGTGGACCATGTCACGAAGCTAGAGAGGGGTGCTTCTCTTTTTTGGAATGATGGAGGCCTTTCATAGGACACCCCCGGCATGTCTGTAAGTGGAACATTTTACTGTTGAATTAAAACTGTGAGCGAGGTTTTTATGGGTGTCAAGTTATTTTCTTTTGTGTCAAAACATGTAAACATACACAATAAGCATATAAATGATGTAAAAAGTGTTTTTAAAACAAATACATAAAATTGGTACTAGGGATCGGACGATTCTCTAAAGTCACGATTTGATTCAATTTTCGATTTTGCAGTCACGTTTATGTCACGTTTGTAAATCAAGTTTGTTCGTTTATGTGGATTAACATTTTTTATTACTTTAAGACACAAAATAAACACACAAAATAAATACCATTTATTGAGATTTTCATGAACATTTGAACAGTACTATTTAGTGTCCATTTTAGAGCCGTTAACCCATCAGTTGTTATTGCTACATAATGAAGAATATTCAGTCAGGTCTGGCACAAGTTCACACTTTGTTTCTTCGAACATCATGGCTATTATTGTGTGAATTACTCAACTACAGAGTGTGTGTGTAAGTCTGTGGCTTCATTTAGCAAAACTGAACGATTCTGGCCTTTTGGTTCGATTGCTGCATACTTCGATCAATTTTCGAAGTTTTTGATCGATTTTCTATTCCTTATAGGTAGAATGGACAACCATAGTGTTGGGTAAATAAACTTGCTCACAATCAATAAATACATTTTTTTAATTATTTTTATTTAAGCATTTCCACTTTATTAGCTAGCTGGGTCATATGAGATAGTTGAGATCTTAAATCCTCATGTAGTATTAATTAGGCTTTTTTAGGCACATTGTTGGTTGTTCTCTAAACCCTATGCAGACTGATAAATATATAGTTGCTTTCAGGTGTCGCAGCTTCTTTGATCTAAAAAAAAAAACACGTGTTCAGAGTTTCTGCAGGGTCTTAAAAAGTTTTAAATAGAAAAGTTTGAATATAAAAGTTTTACATTTGCAGTCGTAGCTCTTAAAAAAGGTTGCACAAGTTTTAGATTTTTTTAATCAAGCAATTGCTGTCACATTTCCTTATCTATTTCTCACTGTTTACCTGACAATTCTCAGTTCAGTCCTGTCAGAAAAATGGTAAACATATGTTTATTTCACTTAAAACTGTTTAATCAAGTTTCCCACAAAATATCTTAGCAATTGACATATTTAGGTTAATTATTGAGGGCATTTGGAGCCTTGTAACTGTAATTATACTTTCACTGGTGAATTCCCTGTTGAAAGATAAATTAACTTCCCTATTAAAAGCCAAAAATGATTTTTGAACAGCTGCATTTGAGAAAAATTAAAATAGTTAGTCTGTTCTAATGGTGATGTTTCATAAATGAGACTCGTCTTTATAAGCATCAAAGCATTTGGCGAGTTTCAAACAGCATGACGTATCCATATTCTTTTTATCATAGTGTCCTTTATATTTTCAAGTAAAACCTGTGTCTTAGGTCGTTTTACAAACAACTGTCTCCTTTTTCTTAAGACACAATTTGACCAGCAGTTATGACTGTTTCACAACTAATGTCTCAATGACATGATCTGGAATCTTCCAAATTTAATCTGTTCTGTGCGAAGCTGGGACATGGTTGAAAAATGATAATTGGGTGGAATGGGAGGCGGAGACATGGAGATTGAGTCATTTGCAGGAAAATGATGTTGAAAAATTCAGCTAACAAAAGTGACCTTTGTTAGGGTATTTTTGTCCGGCTTTAGCTGCTGTTTGGGACGTCAATACAGCTTCCTCCAGTGGATTTTACAACATCACATAACTTGATTAGGTTGTAGAAAGGTTGTTAAATATGTCTGTTGAGAAACACTTATTATAGCCTACGTATGTCTAAAATGATATGTATTGCCTGATTTAAGACCAAAAAAAGTTTTTGGACAGTCATCGACTGTGCAATTTTTTCCTACTTAAAAAGATGAGAGAGGTCTACAATTTTCATCTTAGGTACACTTATGAGAGACAAAATCTGAAAAAAAACAATATAAAATTCTAAAAAGTATTTTATTTGCATATTCTTGCAGTAAAATATGGACACCAATCAATAATTCTGCCCCTCACAGGACTGTTGCTCTTCCATCCTCCACTTGTTACCTGTATCAATGTCTCCTGTTTGAACTTGTTATTTGATTGAAAGGTATTGTACTCATCTGTTTTGGCATAAACTCCACTCTCTGGTTGTATTTGGAATTAGACCAATGATGAGTGAACATCCACTGTGAAGCATGGTGATGGAAACATCATGGGCTGCTTTTCTGCAAAGAGGACCGGAAGGATTTTTTTTTTTTTTTTTTTTTTTTTTAGTAAGAGCTTTGAAGAAAAACGTAACAATGAGCCCTTACAGACTAACTGGAAACCTAAGTGGTTATGTAAGTAGAGAACAGTCCCATTTTATGAAAGGTACTAACTGCTACACTGTGTGCAAACATTTGTTCTTTGTTGTAAGCCAAATTTTGTGCAACAAAATGCAAATTAATTGCTTAAAAATCCTAAAATGTGATTTTCTATTTTCATTCTTCTTTGCTTCAGAATCTGTGCACCTAAAATGAAAATTGCAGACTCGAGACAGCATGCACAATCGATGTTTTTTAGACCGTTGTATTTTTAGTCGAGATTATATAAAGTGCAAGACAATTGCAACTCTGACATTGAATTAACTCTTTTTTGTTTACATGTGTGGCTTTTCTAAATGTGTAAATTAAACACATGACATCTTTGTTACTGTGAAGTATAAAAGAAAAGAAAGCTAGTACATCTTCATCCGAGATATAGGAGGATAAAAAAGTCACTTTCTAATCATGGGATTTTCTCAGAACATTGAATTAAGCAGCGTGAACCGCCTGGGCCTGGAGGGTCTGGGGGCGGCCAGCCGCAGAAATGCCTAAATGAAAGAGCTTGTTGTTTGGTTCTGGGAGAGTGAGATGAAAGTGGTGAGGAAGACGGCTGCAGACCCTTCTCTTTTTGCCTTCACACCCTGCGGCTTCCCTCGCTCTGCCCATGTGAGCCGGGGTTCAAACACCGGGCCCACAGCTGGGACACACACGCACTCTCTGGGCCTGCAGTGCCTATCACTTATAATGGCACCCCTGGTAGAACATGTTGTGATGTTCAACTTCAGATACAGATTGATCCAACAGTCCAGTTTTGCAGTTATTCACTAAAATATGTGGAACACAATGATCATGAATCGTTGTACCAGTGGTTGCAACTCAAATTCATCGATTTGTTATTTCCAACTATTTAGTATAATACTAGAACAGATGCAGATCAGTATTTCACATTTTGTTCATTGTAAAACACAAAATTGATCCAAAACGGCTTGAAAATAGAAACAGTTCTATTGACTTCTTGTTCAAAAGTGCTGATAAGCCCCGCCTCTTCATTTTAAAATGTAACTGTAAGAAGCTACAGATTTTAAATAACTAATTATTACTACTGTTGAAAAGTGACTATGGGAACTATATATGCTTCACTTTGAGTTTTGAATAATAAGTAATTACAAACAAGTGGGAGGGGATAGGTGGTAGGTGAGAACAGATTTTCTGAGCACTTGAGCTCCAGCTGAACAACAATACATGATTACTCAAACATGCATGAATCAATTCAAATATAACTTTGAGTAAACTAATGGTGAAAGGAGGTCATTATAGCAAGGTAAAAAGGTAATACATTTTAATAGGACCTCTTTAAAAATAACAAGTGTTTAAGCGTGTTAGTGGATAAACCTCCTTTTATGTTGAGCATCATCTTTAAGAGGATTTTTTTAAACTCATGCGAGTTATGAAGCACAAAACTTAAGTAAAATTAAGTGCATAAACAAAGTAGTTCATAACAGTAAAAGATGCAAAGCAAATAGACAGTGTTTAAGACTTAATGCAAGATCCAAAACCACACTGTTCCGTTTTTGGTGTGGGGTTGGTTACAGACTGTACTGAGAACAACCTCCACCTCCAAGCTGCACATTTCATAAACACATAATTCTATCCACCATGACACACAAGTGAGACACTGAAAGGTGAAGTAGTATAAAGGGTTTCAAATTGTAGATGACTTTATGTACATATACCAGTAAGAGATTTGAGTTAGGGACTGATCTGTGGTAACTTGCATATAGATCCCAAAAGTAGCACACCAACTAGCAGTCAAAAGTCCTACAAAAGGCCAACTGTTGAGCCTGTTGCTACAATAGACAATAAGAGGCAGCAGGATCCCAGACTGTCCTAGCCCAGCTTCTCCAGTTCCATTCCACCATCACACTAATTCACTCACTCACTGACTGGCTAATGAAAAACTGGTAGCCTCCAGGCATAAGGTTATGGGGTAGCTTGAACTTTCATCCTTGTTTTTTCTTATTTTTATCTTCCTCATGGCTGTTTGCAGAGGAGTTTGTGCATGAGAACAATATATATTTATATATGTTTTTTATTTTGTTTATTTTCTTTTATTTTTTCAGGCTTTTTCTCTGTGTTATTTAATGGACTCTGGGGACATCTAGTGACTGAAAGCTGAAAATGTACTCCCTAGAGGAAAAGACATTTATTCATTCATCAGTCATGTATTTATTTATTTTATTTTATTTAAATTTTATTTGTATTGTGAGATTCTTGCTTTCAGTTTTGTGTGCTTGTGTTTTTGAAGCTTAAGTCTTAAAATGTACAAAGCAGGAAGAAATAGCAGTGGAGACCATTTGCATGTTGCACAAACTAACATTGACAGTCTCTCTGTAGTAGCAGCCAGTCACCTCATAGATATGAGTTCATTAGGCCATTGTGAATATTCCATTCCTCAGTACACACAGAATTGCACAAACAAAAACAAAAAAAACAATTATATCTCTAAAATCTGAAAGTCCACTATTTTACCAATAAAAACAGAAAACAAAAAAGTGCATCCATGTCAAAACAGAAAAACGAAGACGCATGTTTAACAGACTAGATAAATACAAATCAATGAATTCTTACAATCTCTATGCGGAGCAAAAAACAGCAGAAAAAGGAACTGAGTAAATGTGCAATTTGATGTTAAAAACAAATAAGCAATTTCAAATTAAATATATCATTTGCTTCTATTGTTTGTTTATGCACATTACTTACTTAAATGTGCAGTTGTTTAAATGTATCTCAATATCCATCAGAAGATAATCAACTCGCTAAGCAAATAAGGCAAATGTGTGCTAAACGTCTTGTTCACATTTATAGGTGACTGGATCCAGTGGTAAGGCGCTCTGTAGGATGTCAAGCTCCATCGGGTTGTTGTCCATGTCCAACACACACATGAGATTGTGTTGCCTGATGTAATGGAAGTCCTTCTGTTCTCAGGCTTGTCTCTACCTACAACTGGACATGTAGACAACATGTCCTCCTCTTCTTCTGTGCTGTTAAGGGCCACCTCATTCTCATAGCAGAAGGAGCTCAAAGATTTTGGAATCAAATCATTAGTGGTCTTGCATTCTGAGGAAGGACAGCTGCATGTTTCTTCCAGCTCTTTGGCGCTGAAAGGAGGTGTTGATGGCACCTCATAAGTGTTGTGGAAACGGGCATAATCTACCTTATAACGATCTCTGTCCTTGTAGATGACTGGCTCAAATCTGTGGCCCCAAAAGATCTCTTGAGCCAGATAGGAACTACGGAACTGTGTGGTCATGGCTGTGGCCTCCACCATGCCCTCCAAGATCACTACTATCTCAAAGTCATCTGTCTGCAGTTCAGCCTTGCTTAGTGTGTACAGTGGGCTGTCTTTGTCAATCTCATGCACTATAACCAGAGGAGACACCAGAAACAGTCTGTCTGTGCCTTCATCATATCCCACATTCAGGTCCATCTGCTCTAGTGGGATGAACTCTCCTTCAGCAGTGACATAGGAACGTATGAGCTGGGCTCTCACATGAGCCTCCACTATGTGGCTTTTCCGAAGGTTGCCTACCCTCCACATGAGACACAGCTTACCATCCCGCAGGGAGATGACAGCATTTTTAGAAAACATTAGAGTCTGATTCCTCTTCTTTGGACGCGCCATCTTGGCCATGATAGTGCCAATCATAAAAGATTCAATGATACAGCCAACAATACATTGAATCACTACAGTTATGACTGCCACAGGGCATTCCTCTGTCACACAACGCCAGCCATAACCAATGGTGGTCTGAGTTTCCATGGAGAAGAGGAGAGCCCCGACAAAACCCTGTACATGGAGGATACAAGGCATCCTGAGGGGCTGCCCTGTGGCGGTATAGCCCATGTTTGGACCACTTACCATTCCATATCCTGTTGCATTACCCAGAAAGTCTCCATGTGCAGAGACACTCCATAGAAGATCAGTCCAAAGAAGAGCCAAGAAATGACAAAGGTAGTAGCAAACAGGAGCAGCAGATACCTCCAGCGTATGTCCACACATGTAGTGAAGATATCTGCTAAGTAACGTTGGCCCTTTTCCTCCATGTTTGTGAAGACCATGTTACATTGTCCATTTTTCTTAACAAATCGGTTCCGTCCCTGAGTGGAGTTTCTGGTGTGAATCCTGCCGTTCATGCGCTGTCCAGTTCCTGAAGCCCCAGACCTCCTTCTGTCATCTCCCTCTGTGGGACAGCCAAACTCCAGGCAGCAGTTAGAAGAACCATGGCTGTTTCGAAGCCTCAGATTACAGATTTTCTGACGCTCCTCCTCTGGTAACGTGTCCGACACAATGCTATACCTAGGATGAGGACAAATCCATTTAAGGTAGCACTCTTCTAGATTACTGGCAAGCTTAAAGACCTTTATGAACTACAACAAATAGTTCATAGTTTAACTGGAAAATCAAATCATTCAGGCCAAATAGAACAGCATGCTAAAGCCAGTCTGGCTTGGCCCAATGACATTATGTCCCTCTCTTGCAGGATTACAGTCTGGAGTTTAGCTTTGTGAGAAGGATTGTTGTCCCCACAGATTATAGGATTATATTGTATCTTTATTTATTTGATTCAGACAGTAATGCACAAACATGTATAATTGTAAACTACCTGAATGTGAACTCACCGGATTGTTCCCAAAAGCTACTTTCAACTCTTTGTCCCAAGAGGTCTTAAGAGACACATTTTGCATGACATTTTTTAAATGAATTTAAATATGAATGTTAAATATGAATTTTATATATATATATATATATATATATATATATATATATATATATATATATATATATATATATATATATATATATATATATATATATAAACAAGTAGTATGCAATACGTTAGGTTATTACTTTCTTATCAATTTATCTGTAGAAGCATCTTACCTGTTAGACCGACTTGTTCCCATGGCCCTAGATCCTCGGAGTAAATAAAAGCCCTGAAACATATTCAACCATAAGATGTCAGAGTTTTTTTCTAAGCTTTGTTTCGCCTATACGACAGAAAACAAAAGACTTAGATTTCACCATGTACTGTTAATGAGCAGAATTCTGAAAACATTCTCACCATCTAACCTGTTTTCATTCTGATTCTGTACTTCTCACATCCTATCCCCATTTGATCTCAAACTATTAAAATTATTTTTTTATCAAGATTTTTCCTTTACCTATTTTCCAATTAGGCTTACTTATAGTAGTCGACTAGTCAGTATTTATTTGGTTTTAATAGTAAAACAGTAAAGCAATTATTTGTGCATTACAAGGTTTTACCAATATACAAATAATATTCTCACTGCAGGCTTCAAAATATTTTTTCTTTTTCTGATAAACCATCTTTGATGTGCGTTTTAGAATCTTGTTACAGCTCCACAATTCAATATGAAATAACTAATAATTAACAACTTAAGTATGTTGTTTCCCATAATTCATATTACAGTCCCACATCCGGACAGTGACTGTAATGGCACAAGCTTAAGGTGGTCTCCATAGTAACGTGCGCTGTGACATTTGGGATAGGTTTTAAGTGCACTTTTTTCTGTGAGTCACACAGAACAATTCACACATTAATGAGTGATTTCCCTTGTGCCACACAAAATTTAGTAACAATTACATAAAACATAAAAGCGGCTATAATACTTAACAAAGATGCTAGATTCTTTTTGTATTTTTTTACAATTACACATGAAAATGTAACCCTTTTAACTTGTGTCACATACAGTATTACAATATACATGGGAAAAACAAACATTTGCTCTATTTTTTTTAAATACAATGATGTTTGTGCTTGCTTAGCTACATTATTTTCCCTCATTTGTAAATATTTGGATCAGCAAACTATATTCTAAATACTTACCCAGTCACTCGTCACTTTTCTGTGGAATTCGTGGAATCATGTTTTAATCAGTTTTCTTTGTCCCTGGAATTCTTTATTGTTCTCTTGTGCTCTCCTTTCAGACAAATGTATAATCCGTCTGCACGCTCAGCTGTGCTCCCTCAAACTGCTGCGTCAGTGCGTTACAGATAGAAGCAGACCCTTGTCTCTCATGTTGTGCCTGCTGGAATTCTGAAGTCCATGAACCTTTTCTTAAATAGTACTTCAGCAGGTGTGTTTTGTGATCATATACCATGCTTTTGACAACGTTACACCATTACGACTATGCACATTGTAAAATTTGAATTAACAAGCAGCAGATTTTAAATTAAAATGTTTTCTTGTTAAAAAGTAATTGCATTACATTTTAGAACCCTGTTTTCCTCAAAATCTGAATTTTCGTAACCGGGGGGGATATGTGATAGATTTATTGCTAGATTACTCAAACATGTAACAATCAATGTAAATACAGCTTTGAATATATTAATAAGAAATTATAACATGGTTAAAATTCAGAAAAGTAAATTTCACACTCTTTAATGTTGCTTGAAGAAATACTTAAAAACATTGGGACTAGAAGAGCATAATATTATAAAAGCACTTTTTGTTTTACTTTTCCATTATTAAAACCCAAGGCACTAACTAACTGTACTAGAAAGACTACTGACCAAGATGCAGGAGCGTGGACAAACAGATAAGACAAACAAGACAGTGACTGAGGGCATCACCTCAGGAAAGCGACCTGTATGGATGTATTAATAGCTCCTAATCAGTCCTGCTGTCAGATTAGTTCCTATAACCTTTTCCTCAGCACACTGGTCAGCACAGACCCAGTTCTCTGCTTCCTCTTCTCAATGCCTTTTGCCAGTATTAAGGTTAAAATCATAATTTCATTATGTTAAAATTGACCAACTTGCCTGACTGATTGAAAATATCTATACTGAAATAACTTTGCCTAATTCTTAAGGTTATTGATGATTTATTTTTAGAATTAGTTTGGGAACAATTTTTTGACAGTCCCTAAAAAGTACTTGCAAGCAATACATACTAGAACAAGTGATTGCAAACCTTGCAGTGTCCTTGTAAGAATGATCTGATTTATAATCTGATTTAATTTACAACTGCTCTGGGACAGAATGACAAAAATGTTGCAACCTTTAGGTGCCATTAGTCTCTCTGATCAACTCAAATCACCCAGGCTTCTAATTGGGACACATTGCCTACATTATAGTTGAAGCAACATACTGCAAACACACTTATCCAGAACATGACCCCTACAGAACTAAAACGATGTGTAATAGAAAGAGTTTAAGGAACTAATGGAGAAATGCCTTTCTAATGGTTTGTAGTGCAAGAAGGTCCTGGGTTCAATTCCCAGTCACCTAAGGCCTTTCAATGTGGGGTTTGCATGTTCTCCCTGTGCTTTGTGGGTTTTCTCCGGGTACTCCCATTTCCCCTACCTTTAAAAACATGTCCAAGTAATGCTTCAACTCTCTCCAAGCCCCCAGGACGCCCCCGCAAAAGAGATTCTGAATCTCAGTGGGACTTTCCTGGTTAAACAAAGGTAAAAAAAAAAAAAAAAAAAAAAAAAAAAAAAACAAGCCTGACAGAGCTCTGCAGACTTCAGTGTTGCACACAGACCTGTTATGGCTTTAACGTCTAATTCAAATAGCAGTTACAACAGTTATATGTTTTTTGTTGTTTTCATTATGAAAAATTAAAATACAGTGTGTTAGTGTCTCACAATAACAGGTGTCCCAGTTAGATCGTACTTTGTCGCCATCTGCTGATTAAAAATAAGTATAATTAATGCCATCGTTTCCTTTTTTTCTGGTGGCTCACGTGTAATTCAAATATCCTTTGTACTTATTAAATACAATTCAAAAAGCACAAAAACAAAATAGTACATTCATAAGCTAAAAAATGAACTTAAATGTTTCAGTACCATCATGAATCTGTATTATCGTATTATACGTGTGTGATGCCAAAATAAATAAAAAAAATATGTGCGTGATGCCAAAAATGTCCTGGGCCCACAACTAATTTAAACAAAAGTTTATTTTGGAGAAAACACAAACCGGAAAAGCCTGGTGTGTATTTCCTGTGTTTGGGAGCGTGGCTCGGTGGCGTCCTCAGGTCCTCCTGCCTCAGCCACGTCACCTCCTCTCACACAAGTTTCCCCCGGTCCAGTGGGCGCTCAGCTGAGTTGGCAGAACAGATAGATGCTTCAGTCCTTTATCACGTTTGAGCTTTTACCTTTAAGATCCTGTGGACTGGAAGGGTTAGTTCGGTTAACTGTTAGCGTGTTAGCTGTTTTTTGACTGCATCATATTTGTAAACGGTGCGTCTGCGCCTCTGTGGGCTGAGGAGGACTTTTCGGGGCCCTGCAAAACTTTGGGTAGTGGGGAAAAAGGACCAATATGAACATTTTTCGCCTTGCCGGTGACGTGTCACATCTTGTGGCCATAATTATTCTTTTGCTGAAGATTTGGAAGTCCAAATCATGTGCTGGTAGGTTTAGGTTGACGTGCTTATAATAATCTTCAAACCTTGACTGTGCTGAGTTCAGTGCATGCAAATGTGTGATAAAACAATAGACTGTTACTATGTAGCTTGTCCGTGCTACATGGCAAACTCCACATAATCTCCATGTTTGCACTTTTGATTGTATGTTGGTTGTATTGTGTATGTTGGTCACACCATTATTTGTTCTTTTCATAGGCATCTCAGGGAAGTCTCAAATACTATTTGCCGTGGTATTTACCACCAGATATTTGGACCTATTCACTATATACATCTCTGCTTACAACACGATTATGAAGGTAGGTATTGCACAAACTTCAGACCTGCATTTCATTGTTGTGCATCATAAAGGTTCATTGTAATGAATAAGAGCTGTCAATGTAATTGTGCATCACACAAGTTATATAATTATAATTAAAATGGTTAATCTAAGCAATATTAAATAAATTGTTATAAATAATTATCTACATATCAAATGCAGACTAAGATATTCCTACTGCTCTCAGGTGGTGTTCCTGGGTCTGTCCTATGCCACTGTCTACATGATCTACATGCGCTTCAGGAACACGTTTGACTCAGAGAATGATTCATTTCGCGTGGAGTTCCTCTTGGTGCCTGTTATTGGACTGTCCTTCCTGGAGAACTATGCTTTCACTCCAATGGAGGTAGGTATGCACACCACTACAGCTGTTTTTAGGTTTCCCGTCACACAAAATCAAATATGACCCTCTTCCTCAGATTTTGTGGACTTTTTCCATTTTCCTGGAGGCTGTTGCCATTATGCCTCAGCTCTTCATGATCACCAAGACTGGGGAGGCGGAGTCCATCACCACTCACTACCTATTCTTTTTGGGTCTGTACCGAGCCTTGTACATTGCCAATTGGATCTGGAGGTACCACACGGAGAACTTCTTTGACCAGATCGCTGTAGTTTCTGGTGTTGTGCAGACCATCTTCTACTGTGACTTCTTCTACCTTTATGTCACAAAAGGTATGCATGCAACGACACACATCTTTCATTGTTTGAGGTATAGTGAAACTGGAGCATACGGGAGACAAGCTTAGAAGATTTTACAATGTATTTTATTATTATTTTGTTGTTGTTGTTATAATTACTAGTTAGCAGTTTCCCCTACCAATGGACACATGCTTTCTGTATTATAGTTCTTAAGACATATGCTCATTGTATGCACATTATTTTTGTTTCTGTTGTTGTCTACACAAACACACATTCAAATAATGAATTTGTTTGTTTTTGTGCAGTGCTTCGTGGAAAAGGAAAAATGTCACTGCCAATGCCTGTGTAAGAGAGAGGTTCTCCGGTCACAGCCTGCTACAGATGATCATCCAAAATGAATTTACACAAACTGTAAATAATATATTTAACAAAAAGGGACTTTTGATCAGACGGGTAAAGCAGTTCCAATTTTTTTGGTCTCCGTTATCAAATTGCTCATAAAGTGTCAAATCATTTCTACAATATGCAATAATCAAGCAAAGGGAATGTAGTAATAATGTGCCCTTTGTTTTTGTGATTATCTTTTGTTGTTGTTAAATTCTGCCAAGTTTATGCATTTTGGATTAGTCCATCCAGGGTAGAAACTCACTAATGCATTAACTTCAGACATAGTCTCTTTTTTTCTCTTTTTGTTTGGTACTGGTCTTTTTATGTATGTTTTGTATTTGTTACATTCAAAGGGCTGTTAGCTTGACGCAGTTTCCAGAAAAATATACCTGTTCTTGGTAATTTTCTGGAAGAAGCCAACTTTTTTGCAGAATTGCACACAATTTAATATAAGCAGTTTTTTTCTAAGCCAATTGGTGGTGTTGTTCTTCAACCAGGATGTTTACTTTAGTCTGCTCCACCTACAAAAGCAAATGCAAGTGCCATTGTTCAAAGACAGAACCTCTGTTATGCCCCGTCACTGCAAGAAGGCTTTGCGATGCTTGTACAGGACTTTAGTTCCTTCTCTCACAGCTCCTCCTACCGCTTTAGCTGCTGAACTAATCGAGAGTGGAGAAGTTGCCAGCGCTGCCACTTTCTTAAGCGCCTTCTTTTTCCCCTTGTTTTCACCCACAATCCCTGCTCCTTCCGCTGCACCTTTGCCCATGGCTGTCACCAATTCACACCAGAAAAGTCTCTCTGCTCTCTTTCGGGCTTCATCTTCCTCAAGCTGTCTTTTTTACGTCCTCTCCTTGCAGTGTATGCCCATTTCTTGCTTTTTGAGGAGAGAGCGGACAGACACTTTCACTCGTCATTCTCTTTTGTATTTCCGTCAGGGCCATTTCAGCTCCCTCAAACATCTCTCTGGTATAATAAACATCTTCATTTTCAGCAACCATCTTATCTATCTTCTCCATGAGGTCTATTACCTGCTCTGAGCTTACTGTTGGTATATTGCTATTATCAAAAACATGATAGCCTCCATGACAGCCACTGACAAACTCTGATAGTTCCACACTCTCTGCAACATAGTCTTCTATGTGTTTTCCGTGAAGCTGGTCGCCACAAGTAAATAAAAGTAAAGTATATTTCAAAACACCAGATCCAAAAATAGCCTTTATCCAGTCCAGGCAATCTTTCTCTTCTTGAGTGAACTTGCATATCTGCAGAGTCAATATGAAAACGTGGGGTCCTGGTGAATAGAGTTTAATGCATTGTCCCATTTCATCTATGACTTCCTGAAGAGACATTGTAGTATGGAAAAAGCCAGGAGTGTCCACCACAGATGTGTTCCACTTGTTTACCTGTCCACTTTGTTTTCTGCACTTGGAGGTTACAGAACAGGCAGAAGTCTCCACCCAAAATGCACTTCTGCCCAGTATGGTGTTGGCTGCAGAGCTTTTACCGCTGCCTGTCCTCCCCAACAGAACTATTCTCCGGTCACAGCAGGAGCCATCGACAGGTGTAGTGCATTCTGCAAAATATATTCAAGTTTAATTACAGTATTGATTTTTCAATATCAACAAAGCAAAAAATTTAGGTCTATAAAGCTAAGTTTCACCTATAAAACTATTAAAACTAAATCCAAATCATTAACACTAATACCTCACTATGCAGTTTAAAGACCCCTGTGTAATTTTTAAAGACATTTTTAGTACAGTACAGTTTCAATTTTCTATTTCAGTAAAATAAAGCAGGTCACTTCAGAAATTATACATGATGTCACTTTAAAGTTGCCTCGTAATCATCATTATAAAGCAATACAAAGAAATACAATACAACCATAATAAATATGACTGAGGGTCACTTTGTTTCAGGGTTGTGAAATTTCTTGCAGTAAATTGTAAATTCAGTTCGGATTCAAACAGATACTGTAGGAATATCACAAGGACACCATATATATATATATATATATATATATATATATATATATATATATATATATATTATATATATATATATATATATATATATATATTATATATATATATATATATATTGTAATTTTGCACTAATACTACAACGCAACAGACATAATACATGCAGTGCAACGCATACATGCCCAACATAGATGTGTTTGCAGCTTAATAAAATAGGCTATGTTATATCTTCTATTAGATCTAATCTGTATTCTTTCAATACCTGGTTTGAGTGACGCAGCATTTTCCTCTTTCGACATCTCTGCAGGCTCCGCCAGAGGAAGCGTTCTGCTGGCATTAATAAGAGAGTACAGACCGGTGTGTCTTTCACAGAAGCTGTTTATACGTGGACACACCATGGGACACACAGACACACGCACTATGTCAAGTCTCAAATCAATGCAGAGTGCGCAGCGTTGTACCATGTGACCAATTTCAACCAATTTAGACTTCAAACTTTTCAATAATTATTTTTAGTTTGTTTGATTAATAATATTTTTTGCAACAATAACAATTCACCATTTTGAATAACGGAAGAAAAAAAATCTAATACCGTCAACATTTGGCTTTGTTGGCCTGTTGGTGGCAGCAGAAGACTGTCTATCATAGAGTGAAGACTATTAAGGGGATCTATTATGACAAATTCACTTTTCTAAGTTTTTCATCTTGTTATGATGGCCTTCCTTCATCATTGTTCTTCATCTGGAGCTCAAGCGCCCAGAAATCCCCATTCTCACCTACCACCTATTCCCTCCCACTTGTCTGTATTTACTTGTTATAATTCAAAAGATATGGTTCAATACTGTCCGTATCCACTTTCCAACAGTAAAAAATAGATACAATTTTGTTGCTTTTTACAGTTACATTTTAAAATGAAGAGGCGGGGCTTATCAGTTCTGCAGTTTTGAACAGGAAGTCAATAGCGCTGTTTCTATTTTAAAGTTGTTTTAGATCAACTTTATGTTTTGCAATTAACAAAAGGTAAATTACTGATCTGCATATGTTCTAGTTTCTTACTAAATATTTAAAAAAACACACACACAATAGGTCCCCTTTAAAGGTGGGGTAGCTGATTTTCACACTGCAAACACAATTTAGTCTTTAAATTTGAAAACTTCCTCTCATAAATCCTTCAACACATGGTTAATATCGACATGTACTTATTTTGGTTATTACAAACAACGAAGTGAAACTGGAGAGACCCAAGCTCAGCCAATCAGAGCGCTGCATTCATCTCCTGATTCGAACTGAAATTCTAGGTCTCATTTTTTCACAAAGTGCTGTATTTTCTATATACTTTTTAGTGGAAAGCACAAAGTTTACTACTTTATATCTAAAAAAAAGTTAGCTACCCCACCGATAAGGCACATTAAAAAAAAAAAAAAATCTTTTAACTATCTTTTTCTCACATTACAGAGTAAAAGGTATCCCCACTTAACTTGTCCCAAAGAATAGTTTTAGCTTTCCTTTCTATTGAATTGAGTAGTTCATTGTGTTCATTTTATTAAAAAAAAAGAGAGAGAAGAAAAAAGCTACTTAATAAAATGAGACAAGAGGACAGGAAAATACAGACCTGATGATTGTGATTTAGATAGCTTTTACTTTTTGTAAACATATGACAAACATACATTTCAGGTGCCTATCTACGAGGCAGGACGTTTATTATATTCACACATTTTATTTAGTTTCTTGGTGGCTGTCCAAACATCTTTAAAATAAAACAGATTTTACACTTACCCTGTACACCGGAGAATTTAACAACTGTCAAAGTGTGATAGCCAGTGCCTTAAGTGGGCAGCAACGCACCGGTACCCGCTTACACAACTTCTCAAAATGTCTCTTAAGTTCCTGCACTTCTCTCCCTGTGGTTTCAGTCGAACCAGTTTCCATTAGAGGGCCATTTTTTCTGCCATTGTAGACCTTAATAGGCGTAAAAAATGCAAAATGTACTTTACAACAGAAAATTTGAGCAAAAGCACTTCTTGCGGCACTTAAAGCCCTGATGGTACCAATACAAAAATAAGTCGTGGCATAGTTTCAAGCTGTCAAGTTAAAAGTAAAATTATTGTCTTCTGAAAAACACTTAGATATAAATAATTTGACCAAAATGTTTAAATATATATTATTCAGGACTGCTTGGTAGTTCTGAAGATAGTAATAGATTCAACATTTAGAATCAGAATTTACAATAAAAAACAAACATTTATAGCTTTTTTGGTGCAAGTTGGGAATCATCTAACTGTAGTGTAAAACTTAAAAATATTATGTATTAGCATAGGTTTATCCTCAAAAAGATGGGCTCTTGGGAATTTAGATTTTTTATAACACCAGTATTAAAAAGAAAGTATGAATAGCAGTTTTTATCACCCATCATAATTTTCAACTTGGCCTATCAACAGAAATGGGATCTCATTCTGGACCCAAAAAACCCTTTTAAGCACAATAAAAAATTTTTAAAAATTGACATGAACAAAGTCTCATCTTCTAACTGTAGTTTCTACAATCCCAGAATGCACTGTGGATTATTGCAGGCTATACCTTATCTTATGTGCTATTTTAAATACAAATCATAATTTATTGGAACCCAAATAAAGTACAAAATACTCGTAATCTAAACTATATGTATTTGTAAAAGTAATTTGTACTAGACTGATTTATGGATCTGTCAGGATGAGCTGTTGGTTGGTCTGTCCCACTCCACTTGACTCCTCACTGGAAACCTTGAGGGCAGCTGCATTGTTTCTGTGTCTTCAGAAGGAAAACCTAAAGTAAAAATTGGTCTCCCTTCTCCTTCAGTAACAGGCAACACTGTGCTCGGTAGCTCTGTTTCCTCAACAAGGGTCACAGAGCTGCTATTGGACTGTGACTCAAACCCACCTCCACTAGTCAAGACTGGGTTTTCTAAGTTAAAAATAGTATTAGTTTCACTGATCCCTAGCCCAAAACTCTCCAGCATGTCCATCACAGTGGGGCTGCAGGGATCACTGGGAGTCTCCTCTTCAATAAGAGTCAGAGTGGGTAAGATATCCACTAGCTCAGCCATCTCCATTGGTCGAATGACGTCTGTGATGCTTGAGGGATACTCCTCACTCTGGGGCACTTCCACATTTAAAACTGGATAACCCACTTCTAGTTGTGCTGCAGCTGCAGGTTCCAGTCCTGCTTCAATCAAAGTACTAGCACATATTAACTCTGGCTGGTCCAGGCTAGTCAAGTCCAGAGTAGATGGCGAGGTAATGTCTACAGGGTACCCTCCCTTTGCAACACCCTCCATTAACACCAGAGGAGGCTCTTCTGGGATAGATGTAATGATTCCTGTAGGAGCTGGGACTTCTGCTGAGACTACATTTGGAGGAGTCACACTGAGATTTTCTGAAAAGAAACATTTGAACAATTAGATTTTTATTTTATTATTGTTGTTATTATTATTATTATTATTATTATTATTATTATTATTATTATTATTATTTTTTTTTTTTTTTTTTTTTTTTTTTTTTTTTTTTTTTTTTTTTATTTATTTATTTATTTATTTATTATTTTTTTTAAAGGTTGTATGGAGGATTTTTCAAATCCAACAGCTGCTTGCTGTTTTTCAAACGAAGCACATGTGTTTCCCCTCCCAGGGCCACGCCCTTCACTGCTAACTGGGCCAATGAGTTACTTAGGAACACTGAGGGTTTGCTTGACAGATTCACAGGCCAATAGATAACGAGGTTATCTATTGGCGAGGTACCTCGTTATCTATTGGTCAACGTTTTACTGGCCTCATCATGTCCACACTTTATATATTTTTATAATTATTTTTTTGTTTAGCATAAGTACAGGGTTGTTACAAATCTATGCAACTGTTTTTGACCAAGACTGACAACAAACAATTTTTGAAAATCCTCCATACAACCTTTAAGTTTATTTACAATGCTGTGACACAGTTAATTTTCAAATTATATCAGTAAATATAAAACAATATATATTTTCTAATGTTTTGAAAATGGTTTATGGGCCGAGTTAAATCCGTTGGGGGTCCTGATCTGGTCCTCGGGCCGCATATTGAATAGCCCTGGTGCAGAAATTTTGACAGAACCACAACCAAAAAAAATAAAAAATTATTTTCCTCTAATCTAATTAGTCAAATCTAAAATAAAAACATTAACCATACATGTAATGAAAAATGGTCATTTCTGAACTTATCATTCAACTGCAGCTTACAGTTTAGTCCCTGAACTTGAATTTTATATGTTGAAAATAATAACATTACCTGCAATACTTCTATGAGGTGATGTTCGTCTGGGCCATGTCAATCTGCCATTCAAGCTTTCCTCCTCTTCCTCTCCCTCTGGACGTGGGGGTGGGTCTCCTCCCATCACCAAGCCCAAAGGCACTGCACCTACCCACTGCCTGGACCGGACACACTGAAGACAGTCCATGATCCACCGCGCATCCCGCCACACAACATCCAATCTCTAAAAAAATTTATTTATTTGTACATCATCCTTTTTTTTTTTTGTAAAGTTATTAAGTTATATTGCTTTCTTGCCAGTAATTTAGGTCAAATCTGTGACGTACATTTGCTAGTTCAGTGATGCGGTTGAGACGTTCCCGGGCCTCCTGCACCTCCTTTGTTTCCAGAGCTTCCCTCAGGGCTTGCTGGGCTAGATGAGTGTCTAGCTCTAACCTCACCCAGGCCTGGCAGTAGTGAGACAGGAAGTCATGCTCATATGTCCAAAAGTGGACTGAAAAAAATGAAAATTTGAAGTCATTAGTTAAAAGGTAAACAGTGAGTAAGTCTTGAACTCAATTAGCCCCGTGAAACATTAACAAGGGGGCACAGGATTTTAGATTTTAATATTAATCATATCTGTGAATGAATATCAAGGCTAATTGATATCCATTCACAGGCTGATAACCCTAACCTTAACACAAATGGTCCTGTTATTTACTTTTTTATTATTATTATTAATTATTATTATTATTATTATTATTATTATTATTATTATTATTATTATTATTATTATTATTATTATTATTATTTTGCATCAGCTGATGAGAAAGTTTTCACTACTTTATTCTAATATTCTTTGATGCATTAGCAAGTACTATTTTTCTGTCAAACAGTATTACATGGATTTGATTAGAAAATTGTTTAATTATATCACTCATAACCTACCAATTTCGAAGATCTGTAGTGGCATAGTAAGTCCAGGTTCCTTGGTCCCTACTAGGGGCCAATAACTGGAGCTGAAATCTTCACTAGGAGGCAGCAGAAGCAGTAAAGACAGCTTGTCCCCAAACTGCACAAGTTCCCGAGTATAGACTCCATACTGATAAGCCTGCCAAAACAAAACAATTTTACATTATAAACAATACACTCACCAATTAAAAGTAAACAGTGAAACTACCCTGAATCAATTGTATTTGGCACTTATAATTTTCGGTTGAATATTTAGTGACTGATAAGTGCATAGCTGTGAATGCAAATACAGTATTTTAAGAATTTACCCTATAGAGAGGGATGTTGAGCTTTGTCAGCAGATGTGTGATGGCTGCTCTCAAAGAGGTGACAAACTCCACCAGGCCACTGCTCTCAATCAGGTTGTCATCATCTCCACTCAGCAGGTTCTGTACACTGTCGTTGATTGTTGTGTAAACATGACTCTGAAGCCACGCCCACTCGTCCCTACCATAACATATACACACACTTACGTAATGAAAGCTTACTACAGTTGTCCTCTGAGATCTGATGTGTTGATGAACAAAATAAGTTTGTGTGTGGCTGACATTACCGTGTTACGTGGGCATTGTGTCTGACCCTGGTGTGACAGAGCAGATTGGGCAGCCTCTGTGGCACCAGCACCCGAATCTGTTCCACTGAGCTGCACAACTTCAGTATGCCCACATAAAGGCCAGACTGAGCCCATTGGGTGCTGTGGCGATGATAGGACAGCTTCTCCTGAATAAAAGTTTACATGGTTACTTGTTACTACATATAGTTCAGAGTTGGGAATTAAGTCAATTACTTTAGCCAGTTGTTCACAGATCCAGACCTGTATTTTATGCTACACAGTAGCTTCATATTTGCAGGAGAGGAACACTTAGCAGTGCCTAAACTGAACTGCTATTGCCTCTGCACAAAACATCAGATGGCTTGTTTATACTTAAGAAAGCTACCTTCTGTACTTTTGTAGCATTTCCCGTTAGCGCGAACAATGAGATACAAACATGTCAATTCATAAGACAAGTTTTCTGAGACATCCACCATATTTCAGTGTTCACTGCCTGATTATCTGAATATTTAGTAATTTTAGACTGACATAGTTTAAACCTCATAAAAATGAACTGAACTGGAAATGCTCATTAGTGCAGACGTTAGCTATTTTGAAAAAGAACAAGCCTACTGACATTCCGTGCACAGAGTCTATTAGCTTTCATGCAAGTGAAGTAAAACTAACTAATACACCTTCTGGAAGTTGTAAGACTTTGGATGTGTTTAATTTGCCAAGCTAATTTGTTTTGTGTGCTGTTTAATTCCACTACATTTAGAGTTAAAGGATTATCAGAGTTTAGTCAAGGAGAAAAACATTGCTCAATAATCCAGTCAGCAAAGTCAATACACTCAATCACTATGCGCTCCTTGATTCGATTCACTTGCACTGCTGCTTTTCAACTGATGAGCCACACACTGCTTTTCTTTCTTTTTCCCAGAAGATAGAAGGGCACAAAAAGCAGTTCACCTTGAGCTGTTCATAGAGCATGTCCATGGCGGTGGGCTCAGGCAGCAGGGGGGTTCGGCTGCGGTTCTTTTCCAGCCGAGCAATGGGCATCCAGTGGAGAGGGGGGTCAGGGGGGCTGCAAGTTAAGTGAAGACAAGAAATGCATTTTCTGCTATTTTCAGCTACTATTATCAGAATCATACAGCTTTCAGCTATAATCAAGAACAGCATCTGTATACATTCGGGACATTATCCAAGATTACGTTATTACTTCCCTTCTGTGTGAGACACTTAAATCCCTGATTGGATATGGCCCCTTTCAATGATTAAAACTCCATCTGGGAGAAACAAGGACATGCACTTTCTAGTAAATTAATAAGATAGCTCTGCCCTCGAATAAGAAGCAGAGGTCAGAGTGTCCTGTGATGAGGAAAGTGTTCACAAGCAGATACAGCAATGTTTTTTAGATGTAAGCATCGGTTTGCTTATTACCCCTCTCATTCAGTGCCAGCTTTACTTAGACCACAGACTACACAGTTTTCCTATCAGACTGTGAACATACAATGTTGCAAATACAAAGAGAAAGAATATTAATAATATTTCATGTCTTACTTGGGAAGGTTGGAGAAGTCTTTCAGTGTGACCAGTAAAACATTTCCCTGCCGGTCTTTGAGAGGCTCATAGTAAACCTGACCCAAGTCCATCATTCCTAGAGAAGACTGCAGGCAGACGAGATAAACATGAGGATGAATAATTATGAGCATATTAGAGTCTAATTCAGAAGGACGGGTTGTGCCTAGTGGGGTGACAGGAATGAGATATTAGCACTTGGAAAAGTGTAGGTGGAAGAAGGGGGCCTAAAAAGGTAATTAAACTGGCAATGGATGTGATTCTCAGCTTCTTATCTCAAAAATAAGCTGCTTAACTTCCTACCTGCAGCTGTGAAACTGCTTTTAAAATGTTGTGCCTGTTCTGAAGCAGTGAAGAAGAAGATGAATGAGCTGAGACTAGAGACTGCTGCAGCCATGGAACTTGTTGCCACGCACAAGATAACTGCAAAAATAAAATGTCCATTCACAAAAAGAAAAAAATACTTTGTTTTAAGCAATCATAATATACAGAAAAGGAAACAGTATGTCTGTATACCTTGGCAAACCAAAGAAAGTCCTGAATGATGGCAGTGGAGCAGCACTGAATCTCCACAGAGGGATTTGATCTTCAGCTGTCACCAGGATGTTCTCCTTGTGGTGGAGGACAGCTGCCAAGTAGACACCTCTATTGATGTCAAAACACAGGACATGAAGATATTTGTATGGTTGTCAGTCACACACAGCTACACAGCCTTTCAATAGAATGTTATGTGTCATATAAAGCTTGCCAATTGTAGCAATTGAATAAGATGTTTCAACATCACTGACACCATAAAGTAAACAACAACATGTATCATATATTTAGTTAAATGCATAAATTTAAGGCGAGGGACTACAGGCAAAACATTTTATTTTCCTTTTTCACAATATTTAATCTGCTTCTAAAAATGTTTTCGTACTCAATTTAATCCACTTCATCCATAGAGTTCTATGGGACGTAACTTTAATATCTAAAAGTAGTCCTAACACACATTACACACAACGTTACAGTCTTGGATTTGACAAGATTTTAAAGGTTTTAGCAGAAAGATTTTTTTTTTTACAATTTAATTCTAAGCTTAGTTTATTAAAAACGTAAACTCTTAATATAGTTTATTTGTTGGTCTTATATCCATATGAAAACATAACGTAATAATTATAATATATATTTTCTTGCTTTAATGTGAATATTTTTTTATTTATTTTTTTACATTGATAGCTGTATATTTTTTCTTTTCACCTGCATTGTCTCTCTTTAATTGAATTTATAAGAAATGAATGGCTCACTTGTTGAAGATTTTTCATTTTTGTTGCATTAGTAACTCATCAATTAATGCTCACTTTCTCAACCACATTTCTTTACATATTTTTTATGAATATAATCAATTCATTCTTTATTAACCCTAACCCCTAACCCATCTAAAAATATGTGATACTGTGACTTTTACCACACAGCACAGGCATTAATATTTCCAGCAACCTGCTTTACATGGTCAATGGACCGATTATGTTGTCAGAGCAGTTCACTGAATGTTCATTACAGTGAGCAGCATTTATCACTCTCCGGGTTTCTGCCACACTCCACTGATTCTGCCACTGAGCCCCTCATTAATCTCCAGACTCCAGCCGCTTTAATGTACCTACTCCTCTTTGCCATTAACAAGATAAGTTTGGACATGTCCTTTGTTGTTTTACTCTACTACAATCCAATCACTTAAAATGGCTTACTACTGAAAGCCTCAATCCACAACAGGAACAGGTAATGTAGGACGGAGTACCTCTGGAGTAGACGAACAAACTTGGTGGCGGACTGGAAAAGCTGTTTGATGCCTCGAGACATAGACAGGCGCTTGCTGGGACTCTGGGGCTTACAGCTCTCTGCGGAGTAGAGGAGAGGATCAGACAGCATGACAATCACTTTATCTGCCTATAGCTTCACAGCTATTTAACTCAGAGCCTCTCTTTTGTAGAAATTCTGATCACGCTGCAGATGTAAAAATGAGTGAGCCTATGTCAGGAATCAACTCCAATTAATTTATCAACATTACCTAATGAAAGAGTAGATTAAATAGCAGCTACAGCTTGGATATTCACAACAATATGGACCAGTTATTCCCAATGGAATGGATTAAAAAGTGGGTTTATGGGATGTTATTTTCAACGCCTGATGTTATTTTCAATGCCCTATTTTTGAAATGGTAAAAAAATTTGAAACTTGAAAATTGAAAAAAAAAAAGAGCACACACGTCACTGGTGCAAAAATCTGTGGGAAGCATTTGTTTACAAGATATGCCTGAACCAGTTGTTGTTGTTTTTTTACTGTCACAGTTATTAAAAGATGAACGCTACTTGTTAAACTTTGCTGATGGAAGATTCAAGGCATGTTCCACAGTATGGCTCATGATACTTACCATTTCCATAGTGCTAAGTCAGAGTGTTCAAAGTAAGAATATATTATGCTTAGCAAATTATGTATGAGCTATTAAAAAAAAGCTAAATAAATACATTTAAAACCATACAGTGGAACATTTCACAAATAAAGAAAAGATAAATGGGAAATCTTTAAAAAAAAAAAAAAAAAAAAAAAAAAAAAGGTTGAACCTTTAATAACTTAAATTGGTGCAGAATAAAAATAACACAGGCACTTGATGCTTTGGGTATGAGCACCACAGCTGAGTCGAGCAGTGCAATCTGATATTCAGACCCAGCCCGTATAGTGACAGGAGAGACCCCCACTTCCTGTGTGCTGAACAGTGAGTCTAGATACATGCATTTGATCATTCTGGAAACCACTTATAATCTATTAGCCTATCCTTGTTTCCCGCCAATACTACAAGTATTGATCAAGTTACAAGGACAAACATCTGATGAACTGATATGCCTGCAGATTTATTCATGCAAATACTGCGTCAAAATACATTTCTGTTGATTCTTTAAAAGACAAGGCACTCAAAACATCTTTTTCCTGAGAAATGTTTCATCAGACTTTCAAATTTCTGTTCAGAATGTCCAGGGCACAGATGTTTGCTTACTTTCAGCTGCACAAGAACAGCTCAGTGTGAAAATGCAGTTATACTGTATTTTGTAAAACAAACATAAATTGACCATTGCAAAAGAAGCATTTGAACTTAAAAACTGTCTGAAGTCTGGTTCAAGTCTAAACCAGGCTGACCCTTCCTAAGCTTGAGACAGTGTTTTTCTCAGCATTTTTTTTTCACCCATCTGAATGTAACATGTATGAGTCGTGAAGAAGAATTTCATTTACAAATGTTTTGGCAGCATAACTTTTGTTTACGCACAGTGATAAACTCTTGTAGTTAGCTGACAACAGCGCTGGCTAGTGTTACGTTACAGCTACAGCTTGTGTCAATCAGCCACAGCTCTTACTGCTACCCGGCACTGCGCGCATGATAAACAAATCCATCTAAAGAGTCCAGGGCTTACCTATGCAGTATCCTCTGTACTGTGGTTCACGAGCATCTTCCAGCAGCTTTCTTACAAGGCCCTCGTGTTTCGAAACTGTGATTTCACGCCAGCACACTCTCGCCAACCTGCATGGTAACAGGTTTGGTAAAAGGTTTCAATTTTTGTTTTTCAAGATATCAAAAAAAATAAAAAAAATTACAATAATAATTTTTTATTGTTTCCTGGTGATGGAGCTCAACAGCAGAAGATTGCCCGATTCCGGAAGTAAACTGACCCATTGTAAAGTACCAAAGGTTCTTTGAAAAAATCAAATATTAAGAGTTTTCAGTCCAAATGCACATCTATAACTTAAAAAAATGGCAAAATATCTGCGTCCTTGCAGCAGTGCAATAGAAATGTATGTACCATTTGAGTCACTGTGATTTGTAAAACAGTGCAGACTAATAAAATAAGACACAAAAGATGTATTCTACCCATGTCTATTTGACTTCACTGAGCAATTTGAAAAGGAAACCAAGAGCAAGTAAATCAGTGACATAAAAGACTGCACACCCCTTTTTACACAGCTCTAAGGCCCATTGACTATGACTAATCTACCTATAATCTATCTTTCAGATTTGAATATTGATTTTAGATCATAACAACAGATGTGCATTCGATGTACCTGTTGTTTTGAGAATAATAAACATAAAATAATCACTCATCTTGTGCAGTACAAGGCAAAAGCGAGTGGTAGAACTTCAGTTAGCAGTTGTACAATGTGGAGCAATGGTCGAGCCAGTAATCATAGTAGTAGCGGTACTGAGACGTATTCCAAATTGTTATTATCTTATGCCTATAGTGCTGGAGGATTAATGTAATGATCATGAAGTTGTGCAGTTCTATATACTTACTAGAGGGGGCAGCACTTGCTGGGGTAGAGAATTGAGGTGGGCCCCATCCTTTAATATTATAGGCACTGACTCTGACAAAGTAGTGTACTCCCTATAACAGAAAATAAGTTCAAACTTGATTATTTTTAAATGTATCTTAGGGATATTTAGACACAAGAGCTGGACTTACCGCTGTTAGTCCCTGAATAGAACATGTTGGATTTTTGGTCTCTGTAACCTGGGCTGAGCCAAAAATTCGTTTGAATGTCTCTGTGGTGCTCCATTCCACTGCAAACACAAACAGGCTTACTCTCAGTTTGTTCTCTGCGTTTACGTAAAGTCTCAAGTGAGAAAACCGAGGATTTGATTGTTTAACACTTTGATGTCACTGTGTAAATGGGTTTAATCTACACTTGGCTGCACAAAATGACATTTAGCCTGAAAACAATTTATGAAAAGGCTACGTGTACTAAAACATTTACAAATGACAGATAAACTGAGTATTCAGATCAATAACAGAATTAGACTTAGGCTACTGAAACTACGACGGAAAATAGTCTATGCTGATGGTATACACTTTTACAACTGTATTAAAAAAGCATACCTCTGTAGCGTGTAATAAGCCCAATGCCTTGACTTTCTGGTTCTTTGATTACCACCAACAGTGATGATGTGCTTGTCACAAGGATGGAACATAAGAAGGAGGACCAGGGATTTCTGCAACAAACAGATGTCAGTTTGAAATCTATGAAGTGCAGGAACAATACTGTCATAGACGTTGAAGCCCCACTGTCATCAACATTATACACAAACTGTAAGTAGTACATAATACAACTAATGTCCTGCTGAATTATGCATTATGCTTGAGTTTGTCAGCTGTATGTTGTATTTAGTGATTGATGTAAGTCCTGTAACGTGGCTTTTAAATATACAATTGTGAAAACAATTTTGTCTGCACGGACAAAGTATCTAATGCAGACAATATTATTTCAGTTGTTTTTAATTGCCATAACAAATTGCAATACACAGACTTGGAGCTATAGGAAGTGAGAAATAATGATGACAAGGCAGTCTGTTAAATTTTGAATGAGTGGCATAAAGCTGTGGGGAGACTTTGAGGCAGAAGTCTGTAGAGGAAGATCAGCACATGTTGAAGGTGAAATCAGGAGAGCTCAAGCACAGGATAGAAGACGTACTATGTTACAGTACTGTGGGAAATTGTAATGCTTCGAAAGGGTAAAGAATAATTATTTTGTTTATTGTACACAGTTTTACATTTATGATAGCCATGCTTACTTTATTGCATTTAACGGATTTTCCTTTTTGGGTATTTATGCGTGTGCTTCCATAAGCCTGAGCAGTAATTGAAGTGTATCTTGAGGCAAGCCCATTTTGTTACATTTACACCTGGGATATACATGACTTATTGTCTGCATTAGATCAAAGATTTAAGAGGCCCATACCAAACCCTCACATTTTTATCTTGTAAATATTTAGAACCAATTGGAAGACTTGATGTGTTGCTGTGCAGTCCTTGTAAATATTATTAAGCGCCCTGGAGCAAACCCTAAATATACCTTACAGCGCATTACATACTGTAATATCATTTCTAAACTATTACATTAATCATTAGACATAGGAAATCCATTTTAAATCTTCTTAATTAAAAAAAAACAATCATAATGAGTGAATGATTGACAGTATGTTATATGCTTGTAAATGTAATCCAGGCTGATGTCCAGAGGTTGAAGTCATCTCAGCATAAGTGGTGATAACTGACCTGTTTTGTTGAAGTTCTCTCTCATGCGGCAGTACAGCTGCAGCCTGAGGCTCCAGAGACGGATCTGTCTGTGCACATCAGCCTGAGCCTGAGGTCCAGCCACCACTCGCCGGGCCAGCTCCTTCCTCCTCTCCTCTACACGTTTACTAGCCAGCGCCACCAGGGTGTCCAGCTTTAGCGCCCATTCTGCCGGGCGACACACTGAGACAAAATACATTTAATAGTACAAGGGCAGAATGCATTTAAATATATTTACATATCATTGTACAGTAGCCTGTCCACTCCCTGCATTATAATCTACTCTCATTGGAATATTAGCAATGATTCATTGCATACACAGAGCATTATTTTGCCAGAATCTTCAGGCAATTACACTTCTGCAACTTACTTTGCATTTGCTATGTTGCATGATGCAGCATTAACATGAATAGATTTAACTTGTAATAATAATATTTTTCTTGTTTTTACCAATATAATTCTTCAACGATATATTATAGGGTATTTTGTTTCAACAGCTTGTTTTCAATTATTGATTTAATTTAACGAAACAAGTGTTGAAACCTAAATTTAAAGACAACATAAAAACAAGACTCACAAATAGGGTTATGACGAGCTCCAGCCTTTGTCAGGACATGGAGCAGAGGTGAATTGTGGGTAAGTGCTGCTACATCCAGTGGGACCAAACCCTGATCACTGACTCGATTCACCCCTCTCTCCTTTTCCTGCTCCAAATCCTTGTCTCTCTTCACTGCCTTCTCCCAAATGCTCCCTCCTCCACCTCCACCACTTGTATGATGCTCTCTGGACAGCAAGCTTTGCACCGCCAAAGTGTCCTCATTTTCCACAGCCTCCCACAGGGTCTTGTACTAAAGGTAGAGCAGTCAGGAAGGTGGAGGGCCAAGGGTGTAGGCGGGTACATGAGTAAAAAAAAACAAAAAACAAAGCATAGCAAATGAGGAGGACGCATTAAGAATAATGCTGCACATGAAGGAGCAACACAAGTAATTAAGCCTGTCTGGGCTCTCTATTTTTATTATTGTTAATATTTAACTAGTGAACTAGTAAACTACAAAACTTATGTTCCACTAAAAATATTACATGTAGTAGAAGAGAGAAGGGAGGAACCAGAGTACCCAGGGGAAACGTACACAACATGGTGAGAACATGCAAACTCCACAGAAAAGCCACAGGTTGGTGGAAAAATGCCAAAATGCCCCAATTTTTTTTTATTTTTTTAATAATGGCAAAAAAAATTTTCAACACTTGCCACTATTCAAAATACAAGCTGTAATTAACTATTGATTTGAGGGTTGAACAATATTAGTAGCTTAAATGGTAGCAAAAGTAGCTTGTTATCAAAACTGGTCTTTTTGAGATTGTTTAAGCAGAATAGACAGGACGTGCATCTACCAGCCAATAACTATTATTAATTTTATGTTATCATAAAATCACAATTATTCCAACAATTATTTGCTTAAACCAAAGATTTGGCATCAGCACAACTACATTTACATTTGCTAATTAAAGTAGGCAAAGTATCTCACAGAAAGTTAAGTACAATCTATGAGATAATTTTACATGCAAGGAAACACATTGAAGACTGAATTAATGTTAATAATTACTCAATTTTGCAATCAATTAGAGCAACTATCCTAATGGAATTGAAATATGGTTAAATGCAAAGCCCTTGTGAATGTGCTTTTTTCATTATTTGCAGTTCATTCTTGATTTGAACTGGTTGCACAAGTTGTACTGGAGTCGAGTCATTTCAAAGAAAAAGACTGAGTTTGTTTTGAAAATATGCCTTAGCTCTTGAGCTTCACCTATAGGCAAAACACACAACTACTGTAGTAATTCTTTAGTTTAAAGTTGTTGTTTTTTTGTTATCTAATGTCAGGCTTTATAGGTTTTTTTTTTTTGTTTTTTTTTTTGTTCACGTTTGTTCAGATAAAATGATCTCCTTAAAGTATATCCTTACTTGAACATTTACCACATAACTATGTCATACTTTACTAACACAACTTACACTTTAAGATAAGATAAGATATAATTATTTGTCCCACAATGGTAAAATTTCAGTGTTGCACAGTTCGATCACAGCAGCAAATCAGAAACATAAACTCAAACAAGATAGTCACTTTTAAAAAGACTTAACAGAAATATAAACAAAGTAATAATAGATTAAAACATTTATTCATTAAGTTGCTGTTTTGGCCAAGCACAGGAGAGTAAATGACAGTGGTAGTAGTAGTAGTAGTAGTAGTAGTAGTAGTAGTAGTAGTATCAGTATAGTACAGTGTTATGGTATTATATATAATATGTGACTATGATTATGAACAACTGCAAGAATAGCCACTGAATAGATATAAGGCAAATGTCTTTAGTAGGTGTTTATGAAAGAAGCAGCATTTGAAAATAAATAAATAAGTTTGTATATTTAACAAAACTCTTAATATTAATAGATTGTTATTAATGATTCATAATACGTACCTCTACTTGAGACCAAATTAGACAAAATTAATTTCACTTACAGCATCTGCAGACTTGCTTGAATGTTTGGGCATTTCTGTTCCTTCTGCGCCCGCTACCTCTGCGCCCTCAGTCTGACAGACAGGTTCCTATAGATGCGCTTGGGTGAGACAGGCCCCAGAGATGGCCGGCGCTGAGGTGGGTTCCTCATGGATACAGACATTACAGGAAGTGAGAGAGAGGAGTGGAGAGGGAAGGAGGGTGCAGGGCAGGGCTGAGGGCGGTGGGTTAGTTATGAACGCATGGACAAACAAGTACAAACTGCACACTACAAAGCTTCAGATGGGTGTTGAATTGAAAAAACAAAATATGCTTGTGTAGCAGAGTGAGCAAAAGTATGGGAAAAGTTAAAAGTCATTAGAGACCTGTAAAGAGAGCATGATGGGAGAAATCAATAAGTTAGAATCCACTGTGTGTTGCATTGGGCTCTTTACTTTTTGCTGACATCATGAGTAGTACCACCGTGCACTTTAAAGGAATAAAAACTTAAGTAGCTTTGTCGCAGCATCAATAAGTAAAACAATACAACACACCAACAAAAAAAAACTAAAACAAATCCACCATTCTATTAGATATTCTGTTGTTTCCTCAGTTGAGACACATAAAAGAGTAAAAGCAAATGTTTATGGGCAATCTAAACAGTTCCTAGTATTGACTATGACTATGGTGGCTCTAGTTACAATGCATATATATAGTCACAGTGACTCAATTTCAGCTAAATGACAGTTTAGATAACAAAACAAGGCCTATAAATATACTTGTCATAATATTAAAGTAAGATAAAGACTTACAATTAAGACTTTGGTGAGCTCCAGCCTTTAGGCAGCACATTGAACGAAAGGCAGTGCTGTTACATTCAGCTGAATCAAAATCTTTAAAACCTGGAAGGAAAACAATAAGAAGAAATCCAAAAGAATATAAATAGACAGAAGTAGACAGAAGAAACTTTCTCAAATGTTGTCCATCTGTCAGAAGCTATGAAAGTAAAAAATCTGCTGTAGTCTGAGAATGCTATGTGTCTATATTATCTTTTATTTGTCTTTCTTTCTAATGTTCTGATTTAATTTTGTTTTACATGAATGCGATAGTTATTATCATTCTTTAAATGCATCCCACAAATGCTTACTTTTGCAACAGACAATCCATGTCAAACCAAACAAACAAAAGAACAACTTTTCTCTTCAAACATAATAAACTAATATTCAAATTAATTCAAAAATATGCTTTAATTTATGTGAGGGGCATATCCAGGCCTATTATTACATATGTGTGAAATATTAGTTTGGAGTTGACATAACAATTTCTGTATAACTTGTTTATTTTTGTAATCTTGAGGTCATTGCAAGTGTAATCAGCTTTTAACATCATAGTTCAGGCGCGGACATCCATCTCACAATTCTTCCTTAGCTCACTGTCCTGTCTATTCTCCTCAGTCACCAGGGTTTGCCCTGCTTTGTTCGTATCACTCTTGCTACTCTGTTGCTTTTCCGCTTTAGTTTCCAGCATTTTCTTGTCATTTCAGTTCACATCAATTTCACAGCATTGAAATCTGAAGAGCATCTTTGAACAAAATATGGGAGAGTGCTGTCATAGTCACCCAGCCATTTAGACAGACAAAAATAAAGTTTCAGATATCAGTTTGGATTTTGTGAAAGCAAACGCCGCTAACAGTGCCCCCCTGTCAGGCCAATGATGTCATTTATTTGGTAATGCTGTGTATACAAAAACACATTCAAGCCCTGTTTTAAGTGCACTCTATCCAAAGTTTGTTTATTATGTCTTTTTACACCGGTTGTGGAAAATGCTGATGGGGACAGATGGGAGAGAAGATTAGCGGACGCATAAACACCTGCGGGACAAGACAAAATGTTTGCGACCTTTTTGTGTTGCTGTTGATAACAACTGTATTATCTGGGTAGTGTAAAGTACCAATACAGAATACTGTAAGCCTCAAAGAGATACTTATGACTCCTCAAGCATCTTCCAGTTTGTGTGTCACTCTAGTTTTTGGCTTTCTGTTAAGTGTGGCTGAAAGTAAAGTACAGATTGTGCTTTGCAAGTTTGGTTTTGGTTTTTAGGCTATTTGTAGCTGTCGCCTTCTTCATGGTTTAAGGTGGTGGGAAAAACAAAGTGATAATGAATGCAAAAGCACTAGCAGCACTCGTAGCCAAGCTGATTTATCTTATAGCAAGTTATGAAACACCATTAAGCCTAGTTATGCAAATTATATATTTTTTTATTTATTTAAGATTATTTTCCCCTCATCATTTAGTTAGTTATGGATTGTTACGAGTTACGACTAGGGTATTTAATGCACAGAGTTATATATTTTTGCAAAAAATACTCAAAAACTTGGGGAAAAAAACAATCTAAAAAAATAAACAAACGCAATGTTCAAATAGGCTCTTTTGGTGATAATAAACAGAGAGCTGCACTCACAGTGATTAGCTGAGCTTCAAGTTAGTTTTGCAGAGAAAAAATAACACTTGATTTAGTTGTTTTCATTTCTAAGTCTGCAGCTTTGACTTTAACATGTCTTTAAGTAAAGTATTATTCTTGTTCTATGACTTTGGCTTTGATAAGTGCTTGTTAGTTTGTCAATATGAACTTGTGAGAAACTTGTGGCTGCACTACCCTGCTCATCTTTTTGTAGATGAAATGTAGCTTTATCCGCTTTTTAATCTTGTCTCACAAAAGTTCAAAATAATAATAATAATAATAAAAATAATAATAATAAAATATTACTACTTCTACTACTACTGTTAATAGTTAAACTTATTCATTTCCATTTCAATGTACTCACATTGGGCAGAGGAACCAAAATTTCTAGTCAAATATGACTTAGAATAAACTAAATGTAACTCAAGTAGGCTAAGTAGTGAACAAAAGCTGTTAGAACAAGTTACTCTTTGGGAGTATTCCCACTTTAGAGATACCTATCGAACCTGTCCTGACGATACAAAGTTACAGAGTCACGAACTCGCAAGCTGACATAACATGAGTAGGGCTATTTTCTTACCATTTGCGTGCCTTCTTTTTCCGCTTGAAAAATTAAATACATTTAGTTGCAATGAAGTTCCCTAAACTTCCAAAATAGTCCATCACTTCAGTTTTCTTTTTTACTTTTCCCCAGAGGGGTGAAGACGCGCACCTGCACGCTGCTCTGCAGCACTGTGCGCACTGGACGCAGCAGTCGCGCGCTGACGCCCTTGTCTTAATCTCCGCCCTCTTACATTACCAAAATATTTAGTTTTACTCATGGAATCACTTAGCCTCCATCCCATATAAGCTATGTTAAACAAAATGCTTCTTTTTTTATTTTATTTTATTTTTTTATTATTTTGCTGGTCATCTATTGTTTTTATTTTGTGTTGTTTCATTTTATCAAAATGTTAGAAACCAAGCCCCACTTTACAAGACAACCGCCCACATATAAAGCGTGCAAGAGGTTGTGTGGGGTGCGCAGCAGGAAGTGGTGAAACACGTCAAAGCAATCATAGTGCTGTCAGTCCATGGTCTATAGGCCTTTTTCCATTATAACTAACTTACCGCAAGTTTGCTCTTTCATGTTGTTTGTTTCATCTGTCTCTAAGGCGATGACAACAGTGGGGTAACACTTGTGCTATCATTTTGGTGTCTATGAGGTAACAGAGACAGAGCAGGCTCAACATTTGCCTGTCCAAGCAAATAAATGTTTCATATAGTTAACTCGTGTAATTGTAGCCTTATTTTTCATGGGTAGAGAGATGAAAGGTGTGGGCCGAGGCTCTATTTTTTTTTTTTTTTTTTTTTTTTTTTTTTTTTTTTTTTTTTTTTTTTTTTTTTTTTTTTTTTTTTTTTTTTTTTTTTTGTTTTTTTTTTTTTTTTTTTTTTTTGCCGATTTCAAGGCTGTGAAATTGATGTAAACTGAAATGACTGAAAGGATTTTTTTTTCTTTACAATTACAAAGCTGAAGGTAATTGAAGCAAAAAAAGCAGTTTTTGGATCCTAAAATACAGGCATTTCTTACATTTCTTTTATTAGGCGGAGCTTATGCAAAAGTCCCATGCCATTATTTATGTCCTATTTATTTTAGATTTATTAGATAAGTATAGAAACTGAATCTGATTCATCGCTGAATGACTGATGTGACTCTAGGAGGGCTACAATGTTTGTTTGTTTGTTTTGTTTGTTTTTGTTTTTTTAACATTTCTATATGCTTCAGTTTGTTTTCATCAAGAAAAATTACAGGGTCCTCGGAGTTGAAGGGGTTAAGTCACGTGTTCATCAAAATTAGCCAAAAGGCGCTAAATAGCTGCACGTGACTATGTTCAACGTGTTTTAACAAATGTGATTGCCACATTTGTAAGAAAAGACGTGTGTTGTGATATGTAAGTATTCTAATTATTTGTAAATTTGTAAGTTTTTGATAATTGTACATACTTTGAAAATGCAATAAAAGAAAATTCAAAGTAAAAACATTCTAAAACTGATGCGTAAACTCACGGTGCTACTTACCCGTGTTAGCTTAATAGCTTCCAGGGTTGTTTTACACTACGGGCGTTTCTCCTGACAGATTTGCTGAGATGATGTCTGGTGGGGACATAGTTTGTGAGAAATTCACTTCAGACACGAGGCTCAGTGGTGTGGCCGCCTGGGTCCAGCTGAAGGCGGCGGGCTGATGCTGTGTGTGTTGTGCGTGGTGGAGATGATGGAGAGAACAGACGTAGCGGTGAGATACACAACACAAACTCATCATAGCACTAATATTCTAAACTCAGTCAAGTCAAGACTGCATTCAAGTTAACAATACAACATGACGATGAAATTATTGTTCACAGTAGCCCCAAAACTACAGCCAATAAGTTTCTTAACGTTGTCATATGGATGTATTAGCAAAAAGATTTATTATGGATTTTGTGAACCAAAACTCTTGCCAAAAATAGTCTGGTTCACTTATGTATTTTCAGTTAGTTCTTCTGAAAAATACTGTTGAATAAAGATGATTGACGAATTATTTGTCAAAGTTAAAGTTGGGTAACTAACTTTTTTTAGCTATAAATTAAGCTTGTGCTTTTCACTAAAATTTATGATTACCGGTAATATGTGATTAACAACACAACATTTATTGGTTATCTAAACTCAAAGGAAAATTCCATAGATACATTTACAAATGCTGATCTTAATCATTTCTGTTAACCATTCACTGAACTCATTCATTTTAGCATTCTTCATATTATTTGCCCCATTTCAGTTGAACATTATGGCACAATATGAATCTGAAAACCCAGCAAAAAACTGTGATTAATGCAATGTTGCTAGTTTATTCTAGGTGGATTTAGCAACAACAGTAATATTGTTACCGTTTATATTATATATGTTATTCATGTTAATGTGTAGCTGTATGAATTTGGCATCCAATTTCATAATCCCCCTTGCCTCCTTTTTCCACAGTCTGTGAGAAAGTCCTATGCCCTGTCTGGAGTCAGCGGGGTATTGAAGTGCTCTCCGGGGGCCTTCAAGGAACTGCTTCGACAAGACCAAAGGGTCTCATTGCGTTTTATAGCTTCTCTGCTTGGTGAGAAACTCTGACATACCATAAATAGTTATCTTTAGATATACAGTATATTCTCGAGTAGTTTATATGGTCAGTTGTGTGGGTGACATTTAGCCAAGATCAGACAATGTGACTCAAGTACATAACATTCAAAAATGTTTGAAAAAGATGTGTTGTACAGATGTGAGCAGAGTGCTGAAAGTTTATTTTCAAGACAACTGTGGGGTCAGTTTATTTAATAGCATTTTACATTATTTGGTTTTTGGGTTTTTTTTTTTTTTTTGGCTTCAATGAGGCAAATGTATAAATTATGAAGGTTTTTAAAGTCTGAAGTTCTTCTCAATGGACACGTTCAATTTGGTTATTGTTACAGCTTCAAGCTGTAAGCCTAAACCATTAGTCTTATTATCAACTTAGAGCTCTGTAGCAAATAGTAATCTATTTCAAGTGCTTACTACTTTTGGTTTACATTATATCAGTCTTTGTAGTACTTGTGGGATGGTTTCATTGAACTAAGCGACATTATGCGTCATTAAAGACCTGGTCAAATGAAAGTGTTATAGATTTGTATTATGCTTTTTTTTATTCTAGTGGAATTTACAATACAAGCAATGTTAAAGTCTAATGGTTTCTTGTAAAATAGATAATTGTACAAAAACTAGTAGTCAGTCACTCCCATACAAAATGTGTGTATTATAAGATATTTTAAGCCACAATCCTCTTTATTCTTATTGATTTTTTTCTTTTTCTAGCCCTGACTGAGCTATACTTGCTGTAGTCATGCAAAATTGTTGCATAACCCAGCCTTTCTCTTTCCTTAGGGATGCTTCAGACCACAGAGGACACAGCTACATTGGAAAAGGTTAACCAAGGTGAAGGAAGTGTATGTTTTAAACATACATGTTTTTTGTACTCAGAAAATATTTGGTTATGTTTGGTACATGCTAAATAGATAGATGCTAGAGAAATATTTTGTCGCCTTTCATAATACACCTTGCCAACTACCTCCTCAATTTCTTTTACTAGATTTTTTATGAAAGTGCACATAGCAGACAGACTGTAAATTTCAAATAGGCCTCAGGGACAACCTTTTTAATATTTTATGGATAATGGAATAGAACCATTTGCGCCGGAAGGTTAATTATTATGATTAGCGACAAATTTTCACACTATTTACTGCTTATAATGTATACGACTGGAGGAAAAAAGTAAATATAATAAACTAATTCAATCAATTTCTGAATGAATATATATCGTCTGCTGGCACACTGAGGAGTGAAGCAGTTGCAACAAGGCTAAAACTGTTCGCTACCAGATTTGAGTTTGATATGCTTCTTTGTTTATGTGATAACTTGATCAGAAAAATTAGTAATATGCAAATCAAATTTGAATAAGCATTGTCATGTGTTTACTTGTATACTTTTCTTTATGAAACAGTACTGCTTCAGTTGCTGTTAGAACTGCAGAGTGAACCGCCTTTTCGCTTTGTCTTGGATCAAATACACAAACAAGTAAGACCTATTTACACACTTTAGACACACATTAGATTTTTGCGTCTCATACAGAACATATATTGCATTGTGCCAGTGTCTTTTCCGGGCAGCTTGGAAACTTTGTAGCTCCAATTTTCATATATAAGTCAAGTTTTGCCAATTTTCTTATCCAAGGCTCAAACAGGTGGACTTTCCTGCCTCTTATGGTGCCACTCCAAAAGGGTGGGCATCAAAAGCCTGTTGAGTAAATGATGCTAAAGGCGGAAAATAATCGTTGCGTCTGTGCTGGGAGATGATGACAGAGGAGCAGACACGACTCATTTATTTGATAGAATAGAGCATGATTAGAATTCTTCCAAAGAAATTAGTCATAACAGCCAACACACACAGCCTGGCTGAGCTGAAAATAAATCTTTTCTCTATGTTGATCCTAAATCCCTCCAGCGTTTAGAGTGATTGTATTCCTTTTTATACATAAAAGTCAACATTTGCAAGTCTTATTTTTCACGCTTGCTCAGCTGCCTTTATAATCCTACACCATTTATCAGACTGAAATGCGCTCCTGCATAGATTTTGCCTCATGTTTTCTTGTCTATTTGCATTGGATATTATCATTTGTAATAGTCTCATTACTGGCTAAGATATCATTGACTGTGTCAATGTTTTTTTCTCTTTTATTTTATAGCTAAGTGGACGATTCAATGCCAAGGGTTTGTTACCAACGTTTCATTTCATTGGGCGATTGTTGGAATCAGTCCCCAGCATTGCCAATGTGCTTGTGACTCAATATGGTAAGGCGACTTTTTTTTTTTTAGTTTAATTTAGCATTCACTAGCTTACTGATGAATACAACTTTGAATGTATCAGCAATACTGGTGTATTACTAATCTTGGACTCCAGATTATTGCTATTTTTTTATTTGAATCAAAGAATCTTTTGGATAAGGGGTGCTGAGTTGACAAGCTGGAAAGCAAGCCAGGATCAGTGCTAAATGAGGTTTAGTTAATTAATGTAGATTAAATAAATACACTTAAAAACCTGCATCTGACTAATGTGCCATTCAGATAACCTTTTTCCTGACTTAAAAATTGGGTCAAATTTCAAAAACGGAAATATACCACAAAAGGTCAAAAACGTATGATGAGCACCTTTTCACGCCTTTGTTACGTAAATACAGTATGTTACGAAAAGCCAAAAAGTAAAATAACCACGAACTTTGGTTTAAGCCATGTGGCAAAATCTTTTGTTGGTTTAATGGGTAAGTTTAGGCTTCAAGTTACTAAAATTAAAAAAAAGTTTAGGGCTGGGGCTGGGTTAAAGTCTACTAGTTAAACCAAAGAAAAAGTCCCTCGTGGCTTCAACTAAAATTCGTAAAATAACTTCAGCTTTTTGTAGCATATTTACATAAAAAGGCGTAAAAATGTTTTCATACGTTTTTGACATTCTATTGTATATCCAAGTTTCCTTTGAAGACTAGACTGAAAATAGGATATTTATTCAAACTATTAAGGTAGTAAGGTGGAATTAAATACCCAATTATTTGTTTTAAAGAGTTTTACAAACATTTACAAGCATTTATAGATGGCTTAAATTACCTCAAAATGATTAACAAAGAACATAAATGTGTTAATAAGCTCAAATGTTTGTAAGAAGAACATTGTTTTCAATAGTAAAATATAAACAGCTTGTGAATACCTAATATGCTTATAAACAATTTATAGTTTACCAAGAAACCTTATTTTAAAGCTTTACCAAAATTGCATAATCCATGGACTGTTTGTTATGAAACATCTAAATAAAATGCCTTTAGGCAATGATTCTGTCACCTATTCGACCACCTGCATGTTGTCTGTCTGCTTACTAAACCATTACTCCTTTGAATAATGGTGTCATTTATCAGCGTCATGTGGGTGTCCATTTAGGTGAGGAGTTGTATTCCAGCACTAACTTTGTGCTTTATTGTGTAGCTTTATGTTCTCCTCCCATGTGTTAGATAGTTTTAAGAGGCTTATCTGCAGTGCTGATGTAAGATGTGGGCTGCCACTATTGACTGTGTGGCTCCGTCTGCCGCTGTCACTCAACCTCTGGGGCTGTTTGGACTAATGACAACAGCAACACGCTAACAACACAGCATAAACACATGAGACATTCTCTCTTTGACTTGAGTGCTGAACTCATCTGAACTCTTATATTTCCCTATTTAAACTTCTATTTATTTTATTTGTTGCTTCTTCTTGCTTTTTTTTTGCACCTTTTATTGTATGATCTAAAACGGAGATGGTAGTTGAATACAAGCTGCTTGGAGAGAAATGCAAATACAACCAACAGGGGAAAGAAAAAGACGAAAAATACTGTATAATGTGCCTTGTGCAATAATATTAAGCATGACTTTGAAAATGCAAAAACCCATAACAACAAAGACCTTTCGAAATGAAAAAAAAGTTATATATTTTAGTCTTTGGTAGGAAATAAATCAATCTGTTTTAAAAGTGTGAAAATGGGCAGGCGAGCAGCACAGAGAAAGTTTGAGTTAAACTTACCGAAGGAAAGCCAATCACAGATAAGAGTGCAAGTTCACAGCAGCTGGCAGAATAGTAAACAAGGATATGAGCCATTGCGTTTCTCTTACACAAAAAAGCAACATATTTTTTTTATGTTGAGCCAAGGAAGGGAGCATGTCCGTGTGCTTTTCCATCATAAAAGTGGTCTTTTCACCTGTTCTTTACAGTCCTCTTATCTTCTGCTCTATTCTCAGTGTTGTGTTTCTCTGTACCTGGCTCTCAGGCTCTAAGGCATGTCTTGGTCTGTACTCCATCATGTGTTGTCATTTATTCTGATTTAGTCCTTTTGCCTCCTTTCGCTGTCGTGACTGTTTACCTGTGTTTTCTCAAAGGCACTTTGTTTGCTTCCCAAGTAATTTAGGCAGTTTAAAACTCTCGTACTGTTGACAGCTTTTGCAAATAAAATGTTTTGTGGTTTAATTGTGTGATAATCACTTTCATGCAGTTCCCTTGCTGGAGGACTTGTGCACAATCCTGACGTCCCCAGATGAAGAGCTGAAGGCTTCTGTATTGTTTGTGTGGCTCAAGCTGTTTGGGACAGCCGCTGCAGCTGTGCCTGCCCCCATCAGGGACAGAATCTGTATTTTGCTGCTCCAAATCTTAGCCAATGCCAATTCAACCACACTCATTTCCAGCTGCATTGGTAAGCATTGGGAACATGCAGAAATTAAATAGTGCTTTTGAAGCAATTTTTTTGTTTGCTGAAGCTTTTATTATTTATTATTATTTGGGGGGGGGGGGGGTAAAGAGAAGAGTGCATCTAGTTTTGTGTTTGAAAACTTCTTAAGCAAGAGATGAAATATAACAATTATTAGCAAAAAACCTAACTACAGCCATTTCACACTTCTCTTTTTTTCCAAGACTACCATGGATATTAAGTTAACTGTTACATTTGTCGCCTTTTCTTCTGTAGATTATACTTGATTAAAGATTATTTATAGCCAACATAGAATTTAGTGTGATTTGAGAATTTGAGCTATGAATTTGTGAAGAGCATTGCCTTGAGTCAGCTCATATACAAGTATATATCTTGTGTGCATTCCTTAGTATTCTAAGTGGTTTGTCACATCTTAGGCTTGCTGTGGCTGTTGGTACAGTTGGCAGAAGCAGTGTCTGTTCTGATGAACAGTGCTGCTGGTCTGCTCATGTGTGAAGAGTCCCAGAACAGCCAGACCCCAGAGCAACAGCCCCCAGAGCACAGCCCTCTGCCTCTCATTCTGAAAAAGGTCTGTCCAAACATCCTGCTCCAATCAACCACATGTGCTTTCGGACTCTGGCGCTTACCATAACAACAAGTCCACTGCACGGATTAATGTGCCTTTGGGTGGGAATCACACTGGGCTTTTTACAGAATAAATATTAGCAATCCACGTCTGGGAAGTCAATATGTGGATGATTATGTCCTAATACTGTACAGCTCATGAAGGAATTTAAGTCAGTCATAAGTATCAGGTTTATTAATTGAATAACAATGGATGGATTACCAGAAAGCTTACCAAGCCATCAGATTCATTCAGTAAATAAAATTATTAGATATTCAGATATACTAATTTATTTCACCAGATAAATTAATTGCTGTTGAAATAAAATTCACTAATTTATTTTCAGCATGCAAATATTGAAAGAGCCCAATCAAATTGAAAGAAGTATTTAAAAACTCCTTTCTTGATTATTGTTTAAACCTTTTTGTATGCTTAAAAAAATTAAACTTGAGAAAATAAATCTAATTTAGCCATTTTTATAGTTTTGTTTGTCATAGTTTCTCCTTAAATTTGCTGGTTCAACTATCAAGTTTTTACTCAAATCATATGATTCGACACCAGTTACAGACAAACAAAAGCTTTTTTGTTAAAAAATAAAAATCCATCAGCTAAATGAGCATGAGCTGTGCACACAGACATCCTTGGTTTATGATTTTCCTCATACTGTATAACACCCGGGCATTACTACCACACTTTAATTTTCCTTCCAAAAATTAAATGCACACTTTCAATTTAGTAGACGGTGTATTCGATTTGAGAGCTTGTGTTCATCTGCATACCCATCTGTTGTTGGTCATGTAGCACTAATAGTACTCGTATATCTTAAGAGTGTCTAAACAATGCCGCAGCCAAGCACACCGTCTTAAAACTGTGTATCTGCTCCAGTGCATTCTAATCTTTTTTTTTCTTTCAAGTTGCTGCTGAGTGGCGATGAGATGTTGCAGGTGGGCAGCGCCAAGTGTATTGCATCTGTCCTGCTTCATTCTCCTCATCAGTACAGTGCTCCTTTCATTAAAGCCGATGTTCCCGGTATTTCACACTCACACTGATGGAACAGCCCTGTGTGGTTTGCTTACTAAACATAATTTCCTTCCAAGTTCAATATTTTGTTTGACGTTAATTGAATGGTTTCTTACATCTCTGTCTTTGCAGAGTTTCTATTTGACAGGCTAGCTAGTACAAGAAATGAGGCTCTGCTGTGGTCAGTCTACTCGTGTTTGAAGCTCATGACTGAAGACTCACTGTTCTTCTCACAGTGCCATTCTGTCTATGGTATCTTTATGTTGTCTGTTAGAGAAATCAGACACTGCATTGTTTAAAATCTGCAAGCTTAGTACTTAAACATTTGCATCCTAAGTATGCAACACAAGTACAACATTTAAAAAGTGCTGGTCAAATGAAATATAGCTAGGAAAAAACAGAAACATGAGTAATTGTTTTGCTGCTACACATTGGTGTTAAAACCTTATTTTTATGCCATGGATACAATCACTGGAAGCAAGTTTAGTAACAGATTCACTGCATATTTTTTGTTGGATTGGAGATTAAATTAGACAAACAGCCCCAGAGCCTTAAACAGAAACTAATTTGCTCTTCCCTTGTTTGTTTTTCTTGTATTATTACAATGAATTATCTGTTCTTGAGTTTCTGCAGCACCACATGAATTGTTTAAAAACACATTCAACTTAATTTCCTCGTACGCAGCTGGAATTTTGTTTATCAAGTACAGATGTATGAAATACTGTACATGCATGTTATAACTTGCTTATAATATTATTAAGCTTGCAGCGTGATTGAATATCATAGCTGGTTAGAAAATCATGAGCTACATTTATAGTTACATACAAGCCATGAAACTAATGTGATCTTCTTGTTTGAGGCATTGAATCTCTGGTGCGCAGTCTGAGGGAGGCTTTACGGCTGAGCAACCTAGAAGTGCCCAAACAGGGATTTCTTTTACTAACTGACATACTGAAGAGGTGAGCATTGTAATTTACACCGCTCAAAATACGTGACTGCAATAATAAGATGTCATTATTTTCCAGGATCTGTAAAATATTTTACTTTTTATTTTTTCTTTAACCTTAAATACTACTCACAGCAACAAAATTTGATATTTTTGCTTGTAAAGAAAGTCTGTATTCACATTCAATCTTAAAGATTAAAATACAACCAAATTCTATAATACTGTACATTACATTTTGTCCATTATTTTGTCAATACAACTATACAATATAACTGAAGAAAGTCTCCCTGTAAAAGCTCCAGTTTTGAGGCAGACAGTAGTGTACGTGAACATATTGGCCAATGTGCTGCTTTGACCTTTAGTCGAAGTCTGCAGTAAATGTGTTAAATATGCCACACTTAATTAGATGAAAACTGTCCCTGACTACAGATAATGTAGACCAATCACTAACAGACTGTCATATTCTGCTAGGTTGACGCTATTTTAATTAAACATAAAGCTTGTCACATGGTGATGGTAGAAGGAAAAATACATTTTAAATGGTGATTTGTCCTTTATGCTAAAAGGGAAAAGTGAAGAGCTTGGGAGTGCTGAACAAGCACTGGTTTCTGTTTGAGGGGAACTACCTCAGAGTTTCAGTCTTTGCACTGTGCCATCCTTGGTGAAACCTTAGTCTCTTATTTAAACTGTTCAAAACATTCTGCAATAATTTTAATGCTATATTTTAGCTAAGGATACACTTAAGAAGCTCTGCAATATTTTTGGCTATTGTTTATTTTCTTTATTGTGTAATTATGCTTTTACAATCGGATAGTAATGTTAAATGTGTGTTTGTATGTATGCATAGACAACCTCCAGAGGTGCGACTGTTTCCCAGTCCCCCAGGCTTTGTAGCAGTTTCTGAGGCTTTAGAGGCTGGAGTGTCCTGTCCCTGTCTGCTGGTGGCCACACAGGCTGTTAAAACCACTAGCATCCTGTTCAGGTATCTAAAATAAATACAAGATGTCAACATAACCTTTATAATGCCATAGCCTCTAGTTTTCTAATTTGTACTTCAGTTCAGTGTCATTGGATTTTAAGTTTTTTAGGCAGAATGTTTGAGTAAATTTATCTGCTTAGACGGTTTTTATTTTATTTTTTTAGTTATGTACATGTAACAAACCATTGAAATACAGTACCAACATAGAAATATGTTCCAGATACACACTGACCTACAAAGAGTATTCCTGTATTACTTTTTCTAATGCTTATAAATAGGCTCTCCTCTGGCTCCTCATACTCAAGTGCAGCTTGTCTGATGCTAATACATCTTCTGTCATCTCTGACCCACTTAAATGAGTCCAAAAGAAACCACATGTGTATAAATCTTTTTTGGCTTTTTATCAAACAGAAAAAAGCACCAGTCTCGACCAGTGCAGTTCATGGAGATAACAAAACTGATAGAGAACATCAGCACGAGATTTTCAGAGCTGCTTTTGTCTTCAAATGTACAGCCCCAAAACTCTGTGAGCTAAATTGCTGTACTTTGTGAATAACATTTAATAGTAATTTGTCTCTTTAAAAGTTTGTTCTAAGTAGTAAGCTATGTGAGAAGATGTGATACCTCATTCCCTTTTTAGGCCAATTTGAAGAGATCCAATGCACGAGGCCAGATTTCTAGGTCTCATGGTTTTCTCCTCCAGGCGCTGGTCTGTTTTCAGTCTGCTTGCAGGTCAGCACAACATGCAAGACACCAGCTTGGGGTTCTTAATGTGATGAGTCAGGTAAATGTATGTGCTTTATTCCTGTTTTTATTCATTTGCATTCACTAAGGTTGGCTGAGGAGTGTGCTTCAGAGCCAGGTCTGAAGGAGAATGCATTTACAGCTCCATCAAAAACACAGCAAAATGAAGATTCTCTGGAGTCCCTGTGTCGGTGTATGCTGCGCTGCTGTGACTCTGTTTGGATACCCGCTGTCATCGTACGAGATAATATCAACACACATATATGTACTCAGCTGCGTTGTTGTTTTCCTTATCCTCACTCATGAAAAGAAAACACTTGAAAAAAAGAAAAGCCTTATGAATCCACACATCTGTTGTCAAGCCACGTTCTGATCAAAGCATCTTCTCTGACCTTATCACACAATGTCCATTACTGCTGGAAAATAACTTTATTTTTTTGTGTGCGTGTGTAGAGGGCAAGCCAAAATGGACCCAACGCTCAGATATTACAGTACTTCTATTGCATATTGTCCTCTCAGTTCTTCCTTCTTCCATCGCTCATGCCTGCCTTCGCAATAAAGCTTGGTGAGTATATAAGGTTTGTGCACAATATAGAATTTAGGTTTAGGAATAATAACAGGTCTTTACTTCCTTAAAGGTGGGGTAGCTGATTTTCACACTGCAAGCACGATGTTAATTTTAAATCTGACAACTACCTCATAAATTATTTGACACATGGTTAATATCGACAGGTTTTCATTTTGGTTGCAATTATGGTCAATAAACGTATTTTTACATAAAAACAACCAAGTGAAACTGGACTAGTCAGTTAAGACGGTACACAGTAATCTTTTTACAAAGGGCTGTATTTATCATATACTTTTTTTAAGATTACTAATTTACAAAAAAAAAGTGGAATTTAGCAAGCAACAGAAGACATACTGTATAAATACAAATACATTTTATTCTTTGAAGTTTTTTAGTAATCACAAGCAAATAAAGACCAGTGAGCAGGGGTAGGTGGTAGGTGAAACCTGAGATTTTCTGAGCACCAAGCACCAAGATTACTCATACATGCATGAGTCAATCCAAATACCACTGTGAATAAACTATGATGTTAAAACATTGCTAAAAACTCAGAAAGTGGATTTTACACAATGGTCCCCTTTAAATAAATTGTCTCAATGTTCATATATAAGGTGAATAGAGTAGGCAGTTTAGTTCTAGTTCATTATACCAAAAATAAATACATGATGTAATAAACCAGGTACAAAAAAAACTGAAAAAGCAGAGCAGCAAACATCAAATTTACTAGTAGGCCTATTATTTTATATTCTAAAACTTGATATTTTGTTCAGAGAAACTTACTGTAAGTAACAAGGAAACCTGGAGCTTGGAGTTTTTTTTTTTTTTTTTTTTGGATTATTGTGGTTTTTGAATATTACTACTGAGAATATGGACTCAAATGTCAAAGTAAGGCAAAGGGATGTGTGAAAAACTGCCTTTAGTAGTTTTTTAACCAGCTCACAGCTAAATTACTTAGATGAAGAGTCAAAGACCATATTCTTGGATTTAATTAAAATAATTTTTCAAAATCAGTTTATTAGTGATGATGAAGTAAAACATACTGTTTTGTCATCATTTTTGTAGAGCACCGCATTTCTCACTGTTTTGTGTTCTCTGCCTCTCTCACTTCTCTCTCTCAGCGTCCTCGGGTTTCCTCAGACTGGCATTGGAGCACAAGGGGCTGCTGTGCACAGGAAACAGGTAGAGTGCATCATGATGAGTGCCCCAGGAGACACAAAATTCACACAGCTTCTCTCTGTATTAGGTGGGAATGTGCATAAGTGTGTGGCTGGGAAAAGGGTGTTCTCATTATCATTCTCTGTCAGACTGTGTGAGACCTAATCCACAGCGAAAAACATCTGTCTTTCCAGAGTCACTGTCTTCTGCTAACAAATCACTTTGACAAAAGATCTGCACTTTGTCTTTGACTTGAAATAAAAATTATGCTGTAAAGTAGTGAATTAGATTTTTTTTATTTAGAATTTCTTAAAAAACAGAACTCTGGAATATGGTGTGATGACTACAATTCCAAAACTCTGTATTTTAAGTGCAACTATTATCTGTTCTGAAGGAATTGAAAAGATTGGTTGTATAAATACTGAATTGTTTTACTCTCCTTTTTTTTCTACTTTTAGGAACCCAAATCTTAATGCATCTTGCTGTGAGTTTCTACTCAAGCTCAGCGTGTGTCTTTGCAAACAGTCTGACTTTAACCAACTTGGTAAGCCTACATTGCATCCCTCCTCTCATTAGCATCTTTTACTTTAACATTGTAATGAAAATGCCAAGCCAATTGTTTCTCATTTTAGCAACACAGTTTCTGAAGAAAATGTAGATTACAAAGAAATGTGAAAAACGTGAAATAACCATGAATTTTGGTTTAAACTACGTGGCAGCATTTTCTTTAGGTAAGTTTAAGCTTCAAGTTACTAACTGGGGAACGCCACGTGGCCTTAATCAAAATTTGTGGTTATTTTATATTTTGGCTTTTTGTAACATATTTAAGTATAAAAAGCTTGAAAACTTGCTCATCATAAGTTTTTGACATTTTGTTGTATATCTACGTTTCTTATTTACCTTTACTTAACCTGATAGGCAAGTTTACTGGGAGCTACTTATTCTTCCTGAACATCGAGTCTGATGTTTGTTTGGTTCGGCTTATTTTTTGGAAATAATGACTTTTGCAGAGTTAGACTCTTATTCACCTTATTTCTTTCATTTCCACGATACACCTTCTGCCTTCAGTGATTATATTTCATCTTTTTCCTTCAACAGTAAAGTCTACTGAATATTTCAGTCTGTTATGATTTCAAAAAGTGCTCTTCAAATTTACTCCCATCTGTTGCTTTGTTTTTTTTTTTATTTATTTTTTAGTCACTGAACAAACATTCTTTTGGCAGACATTTTTTATTGTTATTATGACTCTTTTTTGGCACACCAGATAAAGGTGCAGGGTGTGTACACAACATGTATACTGAATCTATATATTACAACAATCTGGGCTTGGGCATTTTATTTATTTTCATAGATCACTGCTGATTGTTACTTAGTTATGCCATCAGCGTGTCAAATCATGGATTAAGCTTGATGACACATAACAATAGCTGGGAAAGGTTATTTGCACAATATAGTAATTGCCTTTTATGTAAGCTGTGATTAAAAGAATAAGTTTCTTTTTTGTATACACTGTGCAACATCCTTTAAGACTTTTGCTTTAGTATTTTAGGAAAAGTGTGGAGATCACATACAGAATGTTCTTAGATTGAATATTTTATAACTTGAGAGAATTTTCCTGTGTTAAAGTTGGATCTGTCCATTACATAATTTCGTGAATAAAATGAAATCCCTGAGCATGTCATAGATCATTAGGTCTTGTATTAGTTCAATCCCTTTAAGTCCTTCCAGTTTTGCTCTGTATCTGCTCTGCCTTGACTCATGAACTGGAAGCTTTTTTGCCATCTTTAACTTTGATTCTACACTATATTCTTTATAGTGCGCACTATAAAGCACACTATTGTTTCTTTTTTCTATTTATTTCCACTGTTCTCTAATGATCACTCACACAGCAGAATGTAACCTGCCTGTGCAACTATTACCAATGATTTTACCTCATTTCAGTTTTTTTTCATTGATGTTGTATTTTTAATGCATATTTTCTTTCAGTATAACCTCCAACCAATAGCATATGTAGGTTCTTGCCATGTTTTTACATCATCATTATTTTCGACTCACAAGGAAACCTCATTTAGGAGTCTTAACTGTGGCTAGTGTACCCGTAGGTCTGGTAAAATATTTATATCTGCATCTGAAACTTTATGTAAGCATTATTTTTTAATGTACAGGTAGAAATGTGGTAGAATTTTGACATCACCACTGTAACTGGCAGTACCCTCCCAGCCTTTCTGTGTGGGTTTGCATGTGCTTTTTGTGTCTAGATGGTTTGATTAAAGCACTGCAGCAGGTCATTGCTCCTGATAGGCTTCCCCAGAGGCAAGGAGAGGACACGTGCTGAGAATTAATTGTCCTAACTAGAGATAAAGATTGTATACTTTAACTTTAACCCTTTAACATGTTTAGCTGTTTAAAAACCTTCTGTAAAGTTAGTTTGTGAAAAAATATCTAACACTTTCTGCCCTTATTGTCTGTATCAAATGCATACAATAAGTTACTACTATTATTTATTTATTTTTGCCAGAGGCTAAAGAGGTGGAAACATGCTTCTGTCTCATCTCCCCGCTCTTTCTTGTCCTCTGTCTGATTGGACCTCTCTGCTGCTTGAGACCCATGGTCTTCAGTTGTGTGATTACAAAGGACAACGGGCAATGCAGTATTGTGTGCTCCTACTGCTCTACTTGGCATTTCGACAAGGCGACCGGTAATACAGTATTGTTTACATAAATATATATCCATTCATGTAAATCTTTAATTGGACAGCTAACCATTCATAAATGCTTTGTATACATTTTAACCCCTTTGTGTAGCCTCTTTGAGGTTCAAAGCCATCAATGTTTCAAAACTAAAGCCCAAACTACATTGTACAGGAAAGACAATTAGTACAATGTTATGTACAACTGCTGCCTCCGGTTCATGTAAACCACAATCATTAGAACAAGCTGCTTCCTTTTGTATACACTGTCCTACATTCTTTGAGACTTTTTGCTTCAGTATTTTATCAAAAGGGGAATAGTGGAGTGCTTGAAATATGTTTTGACATTGCTGCAGATCACAGATTGAGTATTCTTGAACTTAATATTTTATAACTTCAGAGTGTTCCTGTGGTAAAGCAGTTGACTCACTTTGTTAATATAATAAAACAAATGTGGGTGATGGAAGATTCTATCACTTATGTATACTTAAGTCATAGGATCATAATGAAACATCAGCTGTTTAATCACTGGATGTGTAATTATTATCCTATGATATAAGTATACATAAGTGATAGTATTGTCTGTAACTATTTTATTATATTCACAAAGCTAGCTAGCAGACAAATTCAACTTTACCTGACCTAATGGGTTTAAGCACAAATATTGTATCAACAAGTGATGTATGAGTGGGTTTAAGTATTGAGATTAACTGGAACATTGAGTATTACAATTTATGCAAAAGTGTAAGGAAATAAAATACACATAGAAATAAGAAACATTGATTGAATGTTTGTGAAAGGCAGATGAGCTTGTCAAGTGCTCAAACTGTTCGTCTGTTGGGGGTTTCATGCTGAAAACCTCTTGAGATTCAGAGAATGGTCTAAAAACAGAAAATGTCTAGGGGGTAAGGCAGCACTTAACACAGCATATATGGAGAAACCAAAAACTGGAGTTTGATTTGTTGACGATTGTTTGCATGTAGAATCATCAGATTGATACATTTAAACATTTTGGAAGTTGGTCATATAACATACTCGTAAAAAGATACACCGCAGGATTCCATAGCTTATGTAAGGGAACCTCAGACAGGCTATTTGACATATTGATGGACTAAAACATTTACAAATTAATTTAAAGTACTCCAACCCTTTAATGCCCCACAGGTCCTTTTACATTATCTTATTGGTGATAACATTGATATTACATTCCTGCATAATTGTTCTAATTTAAATCACACACACATTACTAGCATGATGAGAGAAAAATAATAATAAGGAATTAAAAAAAAAAATTAAGCCTATCCTGCTTTTTTAGGCTCCTGCCTGACCATACTGTGTTCACTAGTGTGGTGTGGCTGCTGTGCTCAGTGCAAGAGCAGGGTAGTTGTGTCCTTCCTCATTTTGTGCTCCGCTCTGCCCTCTACCTGCTGGCAGTGACACAGGACAACAGCCCCAGTCTTGATAAGGTGAGGATTTAACCTATTTATTTCAGTATATAGAACCATATATAGTTGGACCTTAGATGACAGTTTTACAGATTGGAACATACGTAAAAAATAATATCTTTATTTTAAAAAATACCAGTGATATCACACATAACACTGCGCAGCAAGACCTGATAAACTGCTGGGTCACTACTGATAAAAACATCTATCACACTAGTGTCAGAATGTGTTTTATGAATGCAAATTTTGATTTTAAAGTTAAGATTTTAAGATGCTAATTACAAAATTTTGTGTTCATAATAGCATACTCTCACACTGTGGAGTGATAGATGCACATATTTTTCAGTAGTAGGATGGCTAAATGTTATTTATTGGTAGATTTTTTTTTTATTATTAATTTCACATACAATTAAGCCACGCATTTAACTTTGATAATCCTGTTATTTTAAATAATATGTTTTATTGCACACCATATTTTTAGACTCAATTGAAGTACATCAACAAGTCAGTTTTCTCTTGCCAATCGTTCTCTTCCGTGTACATCCACCACCCACCTCTCCTGCACTTCATTTGCCGCTACTCTGAGTTAGCAGAGAGATACAGAGCATTGGTCTTGGAGCTGTGGCTAACCAGCAAAGCTTCACATTCAGTTTTAAATATGGTAAGGTTATGTGTACATATTTATTAAAATAAATACGTTTTAGCTGTTTTACCAATTATGTGTGTAATGCATAAATATATATATACACACACACACATAGTGTAATTGTCAAAAACAAGGTATGTACTGTATGCATAACTTTTGCTCTTACAGGAAGACAGTGGAGAAAAACGGCATGCTAAAGAAGACAATGAACCCGAAATAACACAGCTTCTAACTTTGATAGAAAAGTACCCCGCTGTTACCACAACCCTCCTGGTGCGAGCCCTGCAATCAAAACAAACACTCACTCTCATATTATTGTTTTGATTTGTGTGGGTTTTTTTTGTTTTTGCTTGCTTACTTGCTGTATCTTTTCTGTGTTCGGTTCCAGGACATGGTGTGCACCAGAGAGACTGGTCTGGCACAGCGAGCTCTGAGCGTGTTGGAAATCTTATTGAACAGTGAAACACATTACAAAATAGAACTGTACACAAATCTAAGACCAGCTTTGCTCCATGCTTTGCAGAAGCTCAGTTTTGAGGAGGCCGGACGTGAGCTTGCACAGAGAAATGTCACACAAGGTAAGAAACATGAAATAATATATTTCACTTTGATGAAAGTAGAATGAATTCCAACACAAACCAGCCAGTTATAGTTAGTCTTTTATGAGGTATTCCATTTGTGGACTATGGTGTACTAGTCTTCTAAGTGTGAAGGCCTGAGGGGATAGTATGTTTTAGACAGTTTACCCTGGTGGTATTTTCCTGCGTGTGAATGTTCAGTCCAGTTAATGAGGCTGGTTAAAGACTACTACACTGATGAGACCGCTGGGACTGTGGTTAGTCTCTGTCTGCATCCTGAGGTCTTCGAGAATATTCTCAGTGCACAATGTCTAATTCGCTTTAGTGTATTCATTATATCATTCCTACTATTTATTGGCCAGTGTACTTCTCACCTTTTACCTTACTTTATCAATACACTGTAAACGTCAGTCCATGTAACTTTTTCTCATATAACTACAGATATTTTAGTAATCACTGCATGTTAAGCTTGCTTCCAAATGAAAGATCCATGTTTGACAGTTTGAGTGATGTTGTTTATTTTTGTTTGGGCTAAAAAATCCCAGGGAACATCAGTATTCTGTGCCCTGAGTAATGAGGCCAAGTGTGAGGCGGCAGATCGTGGTGACACATTGCCGTTTTTGTACACAGACAAATGTTGGGCACACCTGCATGCTGATTTTGTTATCGCGCTGTCCGTTTCTGAGTTTTAATCCTGAAATGTTCTTTGGTTGTGCAGTCAAATCTCTCCCACTGGTGCTGAGGCTGCTCTGTGCGACACAAGCCAGTGAACCATTGTCCTCTGTTTCCTATAGCAAGACGGATGGAGAGAGTTTCAAGCTACTTTACCATGGTGAGAAAAAAAAATAAAGTACAGTGAATCCGTCAAAAGTAAATTATAAAAACCCTGTTATTCTCTCTTCTTATATTGACTAAATGCCTTAAAAGTACAAGTCTGAATATTTCACAATGAGGTTATAAACAAAAACAACTTGTTCAATCATCAGTCTCTCTCAAGGTGAGCCAGAGAAAAGGATTCAAGTGTGTGCAAAAAGTCTGACAATTGTGGATTGTGTATCTTATAATTAAATGAAAATATATTCATGGGGAGAAAATTTTGGGTTTAGAAAAAGAAAATAATATCAGACTTCAAAGGTCAGGTATTCCCCTTTGTAAAGTTATACCAGTTTATACCAAATTGTATTAGTAATTGTTACTCAAAAAATATGTTATTTTGAGAATGTCTGGCAGATTAAAATGTCACAAAAATAAAAGACAAATTTTAAAATCTTATGTATGCCATTTTTATTTATCTCACAGCAAAGCACAGTATGGGATCACTCATGCTTGAAATTCGCTTGTTGTATCTTGTCATGATAAGTGTGACAGCTACAAAATTAAGAGGAAAAAAAATCTGCTTCATTTGATATGTCCTTCATACTTAATAATGTATTATTTGTGACTGTGACAGTGATTGTCTTTGTATTTGTCAGTAAGTAATTTAGCAGGAAAACTCAAACCCGACAATATGGAGAGTCTGCTGCCTGCCATCAGCTACATGCACAGCAACCTCAGTCAGTCTGTGGCATCTTTTACTGACAGAGGTAAGGCAACAACCCCATTATATATTATAGTAATGCTGAACGTCATACTTCATAGAATCTATTATGTTATAGTAGGGATGGGAATACTAGGATATGAGAGTATACCAAGAAGTTCTCCATTTGAAAATGCTTACTAAAAAGAAGGGATTTCTAAAGTGAAATAGTTAGGAATTGCACCTCAAGGCCGGCCCTGGGCATAGGCAAACTAGTTCTACCACTCATGAGCTATTAGCCAGTTTTTATTTTATACATGTTCAGTTATGATCACAAAAAGCTGCGGAAAGACTGCAGAATTAATCTCAATAAGTCTCGTAAAACATGAAGCTTTAGTCTTTCTGTTCGCAAAATCCAGCGTAAGGATGAAACTGATCACTTGTGTTTGAGAAGGAGCAGTGGTGGAGGAGAGAGCAGAGGGCTGGAGCCACACTATAATTTGGGGCGCCAAAAATGTAAATAGTGTTGATACTATACATATTATATGTCAAAAATTTGGACAGTTTTGGTCAGACATTAATAATCTGGAGGATGTAATTAGTTTTCTGTGAGAAGAGCTTTTTCTTCTTTAGGCCCAGCCTATTAAATGACTTCTGTCAACACCATCAGAAGCCCTTCTGCCTACTGATAAAGTGGAATTCCAATACCACAGTATATCATTAGAACATACTGTGGTATTAGAACACCTTGCTTTATTGTTTTGGTTACATTACAACAGTTTTATGTTTTACTTGTATTGAATAATGAAGGAACATGCTAATGTAATTTCTAAAACAAGACAAAACATGGACTAGAAACAAAAATTTAGTATTTTAAGTTCTGAAATGCTCAAAGAAAAAACTCAAATTAAGCATCCAGCTAGTAGCTACCCCTTGTGGCTACACAATCTTTTGTGACTATCATTGTCATTAGTAAAATTTCTTATAAAAGCCTCTTATGCAACAAGCCATCTTCATGTCATTAGTTTTGAATGAAGCCAGGGCCAATTGAGAAGGAATAGAAGTAAAAACTTATTATTAAACTGTCATTTGGGTCATGCTTCATCTTCAAGCGATGTGTAAAAATTATCTGCTCAGTTATATTTGCTGGGGCCAAAATATCCCAGTCAGTTTAAATAATATTGAAATATTCAAGCCCAGTGAATGTTACAATGAATATGATTTAACAGTATGTTATTTTGACCAGTATGTTATAGTGACCAGCTCCATTGACAAAGATTTTTGTCAGATGTAATGGGGGCTTCAAACAATATTAGAAAATAATATACAATCTTTAGTGATGTTTTACAATAATACAGGCCAGTTGCATCAAAAGAAAGGTTAGTTTTAATTTCGCTAGCAACATGTTGTGCTTTTCCCAGCTGTTTCCATGCTGCTCTCCAACACTGTACTGATGGAGCTTTTGCAGACCATTGTCTCCTCGCCCTCTTCATCAGCCTCAGCCGAGCTTCTGCGCAGCAGCCACCTTCTCCTGACCTCCCTCATTACTTTGCAGAATGTACACTCAGCTAAGGTACACAACACACTCCAGCTTTTTTATCATCAAAATCTGTCAAAAAGAAAGGCTTAAATTATATTTCTGATCATGCTTTCAAGAGATGCATTCATAAGGAAGTAATTTGGAATTGTATCTCAGTCAGCTTGAGTTCTTTTGAAAACTATTAATTAAATTTTCTTCTTCTATTCAGGTTCATAAAAGCATCATGTGGAGTCTGGACAAAGCCATACAACAACTTGTTTTTCATAAAAAGAACACTGACGGTCTCCTGCTGGGTAACTAAAATAACATTTAGACATCTGCTAAGTTAGTGCTGAACATCTAGGCTACAACAAATGCACTAGTTTTCATTACATGAGAAGTTTTTCTTTTTTTTTAGATCTCTCTATGTAGCTTAATTTTATCTTCTTCATCCATACAGCACCACTCTTGCCAGATTCAGTTGAGGTTAAGCTTACTTATAAATAGAATTGCCTCTATTTGGTTTACACTTGTTCTTCCTTGGGTCGCGACCACTAATGTTTAATACTCAGTGGATTAAAATCAAACTGGGTGCTTACTTTAGAACCACTTTTATTACCTAAAGTGACATATCTCCTACCACAGCTCTCACACACAGAATGTCCTGCTTCTCGTGTCTTCATCTGTCAGCCAGATAAGTGGTCTGTCAGGGTCCTTGTGATGCATCGCCTCTTCCCTCCATTCTTCCATTTATCCCTCCCTGTCACTCTCTGCACCCTACATGGCCACTAATTGAGAGCTTTCTCCCCCAGAGAGGCCTAATCTGAGAAATCATAGTAAAAGTGTAGTTCAGATGGCTGGCTTGGATCACTGTAGGCTTTATTTCTTATGTGGTGGAGTATGTCTCTTTCTCACTTTCCAACACTTAGCTGTGTTTTTAGGCATATTTCTAACTGCCTTTTACCACTTTCTATTAGCTTCATTGTATCTCATCAATCTTTATTTACTGACTGACTCTCACTCTCCCTTCGCCACAGACAACTATGCACATTTAAAAAAGTGTATTTGACTTCTCTTTGTTATCTTGCCATATATAGATTATTGTATATATAACAAGCATGTAAATTTTATTTAGAACAGATATGTTATATGTTTATACAGCGTAGTAGGTGGGAGCAATACATCAAAAATGTATAAACATATTTAGATTTTACTATGACTCATATACAGTGTTATATATCTTTTGCCATAAATAAAATCTGTCTTAACCTTAACTCTGAATTGGTAAATCCAGCATTTATTTACTTTACTTATTACAAAGGTTGACCGACAGGAGGAGTGATTTGATTTTGTATTTCAACAAACAACTGCAATAAACAGAAATTGTGAATAATGATATGGCAATTTTACTATGAAAGAAGTTTTTCACACGGAAGAGATCACAATTTGATTTTTATCACAATATGTTTCTCCCCTAGAAGTATAATGAGTTGCACTTGTATAGGGAATTATAATGTAATTTTTTTCCATAGTTGTTAAGACTCTAATGACTCAGTTTTTTGTCTCTCCACAGTGAGCTTCTTGAGATTGCTGCAGGTTCTTCTTGATGTGGACTTTGCATCTCCAGTGCTGAGTGTGGCCACTGCTCCTTGTCTAGTGGGCCCAAGACCTTTGGGGATTGAGGACGGCGTTTTGTACCCACTGGGAGTAAAAGGAACTAAGTTTCTCTCTATGGCTCTCAACGAACTGCTCTTGCAGGTAATGGAATCTTTGTGAAGAGAGTCTAATAACATGTGCATTAACAGTTGCACTCACAGTGTCACATCAAAACACAAGTAAATGCACCCAAATTAATTTAACAATTCATCAAACAAAACTGTGAAAAAGCTCTTGATTCAACTTTTGAACACCAGATCTTATGTGCTACTGGCTGAAGTCTGATGATATGGGCTTATTGTTTACTGGTTCATAACAATTTAGCAATTACTGGTAGTCTGTTCACACAGAGAGAAGAGAACAGATTCACTAGCAGAGAGATGTAATACACTTTGTAGCCCGCCATACTGTATGTCTCCTCTTCAGCCGGTGTCACAGACTGTAGAGCTGAACTAAGCTTTACTGTTATGGTTCAGCGCTCCTCATTCTGCCATCACAAAGTTGATATGAGAAGCTCCTTCCCTGGCTGTTTTTGGCACTATTTTCTCTTGATGCTTTCGCTTAGCAGCAGAAAACACTAATGCTTTGGAAACACTTTATTCTTATTCTGTTCTCTTCTTTGCTTTACCGGTCCTGTCCTTTATCCTAACTTTTGGATCCTCTTTTCCACTCAGGGATTACACTACAACTCTCCTCAGTCTCTTCTACAACCGCCTGCCCTACTTCAGTATTTTTGGACTCACAACATAGCATCATTTGCTGCCAGCCTCACTTCTGTGCAAGAGACATTATTAAACCCTTATTTAGTTACTCTCTGGTATCCCCCTGGTTCTTTTTGCTTCCTAGCAGGCTTTTTACAGACACTACGCATGTGTCAAGGAGTATATGAAAAAGCACCCTTTTTCATTTTTCTTTTGTAATTTACTATTTGTTGTATGTCATTCAAAACATAAAGACTCCACCTAATGTGCTTATGTGCATGTTTCAGAAGCATGATGTGTTGCTGGGTGCTTCGGTGAGCTGCCTGAGTTCCCTCCTACGTTTTCTTAAGAGAAAGAGCCCCACTACAGGTAAGTCAGTACCCAAGTACTCTCAAGATTAATAAATAAATAAATAAAAATAAAACCAGTTATTTATAGGTATGTGCAAGTGTGCACATATTGGCATGACATGATATCTGACATTCAGCTTTTTTGCAGCCTAACTGAAGTATGTTGAAAAAATCTCATTTAGCATTGTCTTTAAATATATATCTTCTAAGTTTGCTTTCATCAAAAGCATTTAGGAATGCCCTTAAACCGGTCCGGTTGTTTCTATTTTTCTGCACAATTCAAATTATTGATGAATGGATTGAATTACAAAAAGATTTCTCTGAAATGGTATAAATACATTATACTATTTACTAGATTAGATTTTTAGATTAGATTTTAAATGATCTTTCCTTGCATCTTTGTTTTCACAATGGTGAAAAGAAGTCTGAACAAAAAAGTGACTTTTATGAGTTTGAATAAAACTGTATATATTATTTTCTTTGTTCTATTAGTTCAATCTATTGTGAGCCAGCCCTGGAGTCGCTTCCTGCTCTTCTGCCTGCTTGGTTCGGGACAAAGCTGCCTCCTACATCCTGCCATTCTCCAGCTCATCACTCTGGTGAGTTGCTTCTCACACACTCAGGTGATAGTAGGTCCTGTCTACCAACCCAAGAGAATAATTTACCACTTTGAGCCATTTCCTGCATTGTGCCTAGTATAAGTGGTGTATGAGTTACAGCTGTGATTACAGAAGTAGCTTACTATCACTGAGCATGGATTAAACAAATAATGAAACTTTAAAAGGCTTGGACAGGCCTGTAAAAGTTTCATAATTTATTTAATCAAAAATATCAAAACCTCTTCATACTTTGGAGTGCATAAAATATTTGACTGATTGAATGGTTATGAGCCACCATGCTCCATTTTACCTGTACGTTATTATTTTTTCTCAGTATAGTTTAATTGTTAGGGGTCTACAGTCAATACATAATCATATGTGTTTTATTCTGTGCAGCTGCTGAGACACAGCAGTACAGCCGTGCTCTGGGAGCCTGACCTGCTCAGTGTGATTCAGGTTGTGGAGAAAACAGGAGTGAATGAGCTTGGCCAGGAAACAACAGAAGCCCTCAGGCTCCTCCTCACAGAGGTACACTAGGCTCTCATGAGGGGCAGGACACCACACTAATAGCCCAAACTCAAACAGAATTATTCAGATAATAGACTCTACACTATTTACATCATGTTAAAGGTATAATGATCAACTGGGTGGCCCAGTTAAGCATTAGAATTTAAAAATTAATGTAATCTGCCTCAGGCGTCAAGTATAGTTCTGAAATATCAAGTGCTAGTGTCCTAATACTTTTGACTCAAGGGGGCTGACTTGCTGGAATACAGGGCTTTTTTATATATTTATTATTTTTACTAATGTAAAATCTAACCATACCAAATCTATGCAACCTTTTCTTATCCTAAATTGGCGCCAAGTAGAAATATTAAGCCTCATTGAGTAACCTCAGATCAAACTACACAAAAGTTCTGAGTAGAACATGCAAGAAAGCCAGCGAGGCTTTAGCTAATCACTAGTCTTTTCAGTGCGAGAGATATAAATCCAGCCACAGTGACAGCTGTGATGAACAGTTACTGTCAGGGTTGAGCCAGATACGCCTTTACTGCACTGTTTATACTTCCTGCTTAGAAGATATGGCCAGGTATCTTTTTGAACTGGTTTTTGGGATTGCATTGTCAAACCAGACAATTCTTTTTTCTTTAGTTGGTCTATAAAATTAAAACAAGACTTATATATATATAAGTATATATAAGATATATCTTCTATGCATGTATGTATGTACTTGTTTTTGCATCTTTGTGAGAACCGTTTTGAGTTTTTAACCAACAGAGTGAGGACATTTTTGGGAAGTGAGGACATTTTGGCCGGTCCTCACTTTGCGAAGGGCCTGTTTGAGGGTCAAGATGTGGTTTTAGAGTTAGGCGTTAGAATTGGGTTAAGGTTAGGATTAGGGCTAGGGGGTTAGTTTGGATGGTTAATTTTAGGGTAAGGGGCTGGGTAATACATTATGCCTATGAAGGTCCTCACTAAGATAGAAAAACAAGTATGTATTTATTGATGTATTTATTTATTTAATATCTGTCATAACCAGACTAGCAATGCAACAAGTTATTGATTAATTGAACTAATTTAGTAATTGCATGATTGTTAGTAAGCTTGAAAATACATCATGAACTGAGAAAAAAAACTCAGATTAAACAGCAATGACAGAAAAATTTTGTAATTTATGGGATGTCGATGTGGCGGGACAGTGACGGAGCGGAGAGCGCTCGTCTCACAGCAAGGTCACAAGTTCGACTCCCGCCCGGCCCGGATCTTTCTGTGTGGAGTTTGCATGTTCCTCCCCGTGCCTGAGTGGTTTTCCCCACCAACCAATAACATGCATGTTAGGGAATGCTTGGTGTTGGTCGGAGGTTGAGGCGCATTACCTCTGCTGAGCTGCTCCAGGGCAGCTTGCTCTGTGAAGCACTTTGGAAGACATCTGTTTGTGTAAATGTGCTATATAAATAAATCATTAAAAGCTAGTTTGCCTCTAAACTCAGCTCAAAGTTATGCAAATCTTGTATTCAAGTGACTTGCTTTCTAAGCTACTAATCAGTTAATCGAAACAATATTTGCTGAACTAATCGATTACTAAAATAATTCTTATTTGCAGCTCCAAACCAGACCCATGTTTTGGATTATTTGTATTGAATCCTGATAGATTTTTAAAAGATGCACACAAAGTTGTGTTGTCACATACTACTTTAGTTATTCACTTATACTGTGCAGCGTACATGCTTTAGTTTTTGTTTTTTGTTCTTCAATTAGTAAGTGTGAAATTGTTTCCGTTACACCACAAGTAAGAATAATATTTGAGACACAGAAGGAGTCACAGTCACATCCCATTGTGTAGCTGGAATTTGGCATCTTGTTGGACCAGAAATGTGTTTAGTATTCTGAAAGTAGCTCCAAATCAGAGAGGTGACAGAATGATGGCACACTCTGTAGCTCCCAGCACGGTGTGCCAGGGACCTTGGAGTGGTGTGAAGGCACACGCACACACAGCTCTTTGCACATCTTTCTGTCAGTGTGAGCAAGTATCCCAGAATTTGTAGAGATACAAGGCACCTTCGGGAAGGTAGAGTTCAATGTGACAGACATTCTTTTGTCACTGGCTGGCGATGGTTGAAGCCTCTTACTCTGGTCTGTGTCCTTACTGTCAGAGGGTCTAATTTTGCCCGAAAAGAGGTTTTTTAGGTCTATCTTGAGTAAATTTTGTGTTGAAAAGACAGTCAAAGATCACCCCAATGTCTCCAAAAACATGTTATTAGAAGACAATTTAATCATTATCATCTCTTGTCAAATAAATTTTTAGATCCAAAACAACATTAGGTTTGGCCCTCGGCATGAGAAATCTGTTAATTTTGGCCCATTGTAGCATTGTATGTGACAAATAAATCTTATCTATCTATCTATCTATCAAGGAAGAAAGTTTGGGCACCCCTGTCCTAGACAAACCAGGTCTGTTTGTGCTTGACCATTTCAAGAGCTTATATAAGTCAGAAGTGAGGTTAAACTTCCTGAAGAGTAACAACACTGGATATATGCCTGTGAGAACTTTTGGTGGAGCTTGATAAAGTGCTGACCAGCTGGTCTGCAGAGGACAGCGAAGATGACAGCACTGAAAGATAACAGCACAAGCATGGCAGATTGGCTGGTTTGAAAAATTCAGCTGCTTTTGGACAGAAACACCTGAAGGAAAATGCAGAGATGAGGCAAATAGTAAAAGGTTCAGCAATATAACACATAAGAAGACATATTCTGCTCATTAACATTAGCATGTAAACTACCTGTAGCACAGTATGCTACTTTGTGAGGACCCAATAGGTCTCATACACATCTTAAGATAAACACAAGAAAGGATATCTGGGTTTTGTCCAGATCTCCATAAACCCACTAAAACAACATGATCTTTAGCCTTTTATCTATTTCTTTCATCTGGCTTGTTGTAGATTTTTAGATACTTTGCATTAAAAATCTTTTATAAAGAATTTTTACATTTATGAAAATGTATTTAAAAGTTTTTGTTTATTGTGAATGATATTATAGTCTAAGATTACATCAATGCATTTGTTTAGCATAGCCCAGTGAGTTTAAATAATTTACATTTAGTTGTTCAGTGAAGTCGTTTTTGACTGCATAAACATTCACAGAACATTTAGTGCTAAAAAAATTAAAATGCAAAATGTATTATTTGCCTTTATGTTGCATGCTAACCTGTGATTAATATAGGTTCTCTGTTTTGAGGTGCCTGACTTACGTTTTGTTGATTCCTATTTGTATTGTTGTACCACCCTCGTTCTCCATCTGCCTCAAACTCAAGTATGTGTTGTTCTTGCAGATCCAGCGCAACACATTGCACCCGCCTCCTACAGACCGGGACAAGCAGCGAGTTACAAGCATCATGGAGTCCCTTGGCCCACAGACAACAGAAAATATCCAGCATCCTTCAGTGGACAGTGTCTGCCTGTAGGGCCGCTTAGAAACATATCCTCTCTCTGTAAATTTTCTTTCAAAGAACACAACCTGCCTGTTTATTAATTTGATTGTCTAAAGCCACACCATCTGTTTCCAAATGTAACACAGATAAATGTTTATCTTGTAAAAGTTACTTTTTTTTTTTTTTTAATTTTCATGACTATGAAAATTGTAGATTCACACTGAAGGCATCCAAACTATGAATTAACACATGTGGAAGTATTGTACAATACAATATATATATATATATATATATATATATATATATATTATATATTTTTTTATATATATATATATATATTATATATATATATATACATACACACACACACACAATATACACACACACAATGACACCTATTTGAACCCATGTTGCTGATTTATCATGAGGACCTGCTTTTTGTCCCCATAAGGAAGGTAGGCACCACAAAGTGAGTTTGTATTGGTCCTCACAATATGATGAATACCTGCACATACATACATATATATACAGACATACACATGCATGCATGCATGCCTAAATAAATACACACATTTTACATACAGTCAGACATACATACATACATACATACATACATACATACATACATACATTTTGATATTATCTACGTTCACGGAAGTATAATCCATACGTATTTTACGAACGCATTTATCTATCTATAATCAAAATGACTGGATGAAGCGGAACGCTCGCGCCGTGATCCGACTGTGTCCTTCGCTAAATGTTCCGGGCAGAAACCTTCCTCCTGTAAAGTCGCTGCTGTCATTCGTCCAGCGCGAGGCAGCCGGTGTGATCGTGGCACAAGTGGAGTGGAGACGTGGAAGCTGCATGTAAATGAACACCTTTACCTCGGTCTTGTTGCTGACTGACAGTCTTAGAGGGACAAAGTGCTTGTCCCGTGCACGCACGTCGCCACGCTGACCTCGAAAACATTTGCGTGGAGGCAGGGAAGCTGAAGGAGATAGGAGACAGAGGGGGAAGGCTGTCCGCCGCCGATCACTGCTGTTTCTCGTTACTACGGTGAGTAAAATACGCGATTTTTTTTTCGTCTTGGCTTCCCGCACTTTGTTTCTCAAATTGTTCAAGCTGGCAGCTGGTGGCACCTCTGTTGGCACCAGGGCTGGCATATTCTACAAGGCATACAGCTGCAGTGACACTGGGTTTATCACTGATCAATGGACATATTTCCTAAGGTACTATCAACACGCTCGTGCATTTGTCCCTGACCAAACCCTTAAGTATCGCGATACTGAGAATGCTTATAAAAATAGTCTAAATTAAAATAACTTCAATTAGGAAGTGTTTGTTAGCAGGTAGGGAAAACTTCTGTAATTATCTAAGGATTGTGTAATTGATGGTCCACATGACAGCGTTTACTCAGATATATAGCCGTGAGGAGGAGCATTACGCATGTCCATTGCTTTGCTGAGAGTGAAGGATGACAGAGGAAGAGCTTCACTTACCCAAGAGCAGGGGGAGATGATGCTGGCAACCCTCGAGTCTCAAACCCCCGCAGCCTGCGCTCAGCCCGAGGGAAATCTGCCTCTGCTGCTGCACCACATCAAGTCTCTTCATCTGGGTAACCTCACCACACCATCTCCTCAAGGGTCAGTGGCTGCCACTTGAAATGAATGTCACACAATTGCCAGCTTAATAGCGGAATCCTATTGCAGCTTGATTAGGATTTGTTTTCCCACTTTTTCTGAAAATGTGAGGCTTGATTATAAATCTTACTGAAAGATATAGAGAGGCTACGTACACACACACAAGTGAGTTCAATGATTAGGTATGAAGATACCTGTTTATTTTTATGTCACATAATTACCTGAGTTTTAATTCAGCAATAACAAGCAAACAACTGACATTCTCAATGTGAATCAGGCACTCATTTTATGTGAACATTAGTGGGTCAGGAAAATTGTAGACCTTGTTACTCCAGCAGGAGATGGCACATTAGAGCTGTCCAGACGTGTCATAATATACTTAGCTGTTCACCTCTTTGTTGTCATGTCTAGTGGCAGAGATTTCCTACACATATTTGTCAAATATGTCATTTCTCCTTATCAGTATAAGCTATGTACAAACTGCAAGAATCAATTTTCTGTCATATTTCTATCAGCAAGTTGTTCTGCTGCCTGTTATGCAAAACCTGAGCATTAGTTTTCATGACTTTTGCCTCATGCTTTATTATGTCCGAGGCTACCCGTAATGTACCCTGTGGTAGCATGTCTGCATTTAATGGATGCATTTAGACTCATCTGTGTGCTGCTTGGCCAGAAAGAGGTGATTGATTCATTCCTGATATTCTTAGATGCTTAATGTCATTTGTGCCTCTAAAAACATTGGTTGAAAATTTGATTGACTGTAATGCAATATCCATATCATCAGCAATAATTGTTTTCTGTGTGACTCTTTTATTATGCTATGCCATCCACCAATGTTGAGCCACTGCTGCTGTAAAGACAAAGTTTTCTCTTCCTATTATAAAGAATTATGGAGGCTTTAGACCAGCACTGAGGATATTTAGTGTTGCATTTTCTCAGAAGGCTGGGAAGTTGCCCAAATGGTGTTCCCAAAATACACAAATTGGCCTTAATCAAACATTGTGTCTTCAATGTGCCCTTTTTTGCTGACTGTAGGGGATTTTGTTATTGTTTGTTTGTTTGCTTTAATAGCTATTGGGACGATTCTCAAAATAGTATTGAAACACTAATGGGGTTACAATTTTGGTGTTCTCCTCATGTGTCTCTCCAGTTAGGAGTTGTACTGTAGATGCAGTGAGGGAAGCATTTTTGGGGTTTTTTTCCACCATCGTTTTTGCAGAGGAAGTAAACAGCAGACTTTTTTTTTTTTTTTTTTTTAGCTTAGTATTGGTTTTCCAGTCCTTTTTTTATAAGTTGAAAATTTTACAACAATGAATATAACAAAGTAGAATAATATTATCCCTAGTTTGCTTGTTTGTTTTTGTCCAAGAAGTTTGTTGGAAGCAACAGGATACCAGTCACAGCATTCAGGTAGAATTTTTGTGAAGGTAGTTGTGGTTAGGTTAGAATGCCCTGATTTTACACCATCACAGCTCTGAACAAGTAACTGTGAGCATATTTCTTCCTCTTTTATTTACAAGAGTCTCAGAGGATCACAATCAGTTGAATTTTACACAGTTAAAACTCACCTCGCCATCTAGAGTTCAGAATTTTGCATTTTGTATGTAAGACTAATCCAGTGAGTTCTATTAGGTGCTCATTATTATTTTTCTTGGCAACAACATGTTCCTCCTCTCTCTTGTACTTTGCCCCCTTTTTAGACATCGTCTAACATAAAGAGCATGTGTTGGCTTGAGCATATGATATTCTCCAAGAAAGCCGTTGTGCTCTAAAGATTCTCTCTGCTCCTTCTGCTTTCTTATTGGCTTGTCTTTCTGCAAATCCCCTAGCCAAGGTCCTGTTGATATTGTAGTTTATGGAGTGATTTCTAAAATGTGCATTAATTATACGTATTTTTGGCCCTGTGGGGTTTTCATTAACATTGTTTCGCCTCCAGTTAGTCATGTTTTTCAACAAAATTAGCATTCATAAATTTTTTAGTTGATGAGATTCTATTTTTAGACTAGTTATTTTTCCACTCAGCCTCCCAACACATTTAAATCTCACAGGAAAAAAATGTCTGAGTAAAGACAGTGACTTTCTATGAGACTCCTAAAGTGAGGCTTGACAATAATTGGAAAGGAAAAAAAGTCTGTGCTGTCTGCATTAGAAAAATTAATGATTCACTTTATGGTGAGCACACTTTAGCGTCACTCTTTGTGAATATTAATTGTAACAGACTAGAAATTCTCTTATTCTATATACACTATATCCAAACATCTTTGGCCACTCGCTCTTGGTGCTACTTTAAACCTGGGTGACAATAATTGTCTGCCAATCACAACACTTAACAAAATAAGGCTTCTATCTCATGATTTACTTGAGGTATTTACAATTTTGATTTCAATAGAAATGTCACTCATTTGATTCTGTTTGTGTGAAAACTGCATTAAATTTGCAATTTTCCATCTAATTACTTAGTTTTATTGTTTAACTGTAAATTGTAAATTCTTTTTTTATGACCCCAAACTTTGCATTTGTTGGTTTTCAGATTAGTGCCTTGCTGCCTCCCCCTGCTGACCATGCAGAGCATTGTGGCAGTGATGTTGGCTGTCTCTACTGCTGCCTTTGGTTCGGTGGACACAGACCTGCATAGACCAAGACAGGACTCTAACCTTGAGATCTGTATCCTTTCTATAAAGCTTAGTTCACACATTCATGTCTGCCGTACATGTGTTGAGCGTAGACTAATACACGCTCACAAATATGAACAGATTACTGCGTGAGCTGTGCCCATCTGGAGAGTGTGTTATCCTCCTGACCTCATGTCGTCAGACAAGCGCCTGTTTGAGACCAAAAGAAAAGACCAGCTGAATGCACTGAAGAACCTGGTGGAGCTTAATGACATCAACCAGCAGTATAAGATTATTGACATTATGCTCAAAGGCCTTTTCAAGGTATAACTGAGGTGGAAGTAAATCACATACTGTATGTGCAAGTCACAATTAAGTTTCAAGTCATAACATCCAAGTCACAAGTAAGTCCCAGTCAGCGGGTCATCAAGGTCAAGTAAGTCAAGTCGTTGCATTGGCATCAAGTTTTAATTTCTGGTTCATCATTGCAATGTTACCAAGCCTTACGCCATCTCCATTTCTGCATCACCTTGAATTTTGTATATTTTGATTGTTTGCATTTTTCGATCCAAGTCTTACCCATGTCATATCAAGTCATTAGTCACAAGTCAAGTCTTTTGGTATCATAACATAAGCCAAGTAAGTCACAAGTCATGAAAAGTTTGACTCGAGTCGTTTCAAGTTCAGTCTCCCAACTCCGACAAACAGTCATAGATGACATCAAGGTTTTTGTAAAAGCAGAATTAAAACCACCCAAATCTAAAGCTTAGAATTAAATATCAAATATTTGCTATTTTCATCTTTACCTTTAGTAGTGCTCAATACTACTTTATTACTGTTAGATACTTTTTCAAGGAGAATTGTCAGCCTTCCTTTCCACAACCTGTAAAAGAGCCAAGACGTGAAGCACTGTTCTGTTTTTGTTCAACTAACAAAGTATGCAGCAGAATGTATTCATGACTTTGGGCCTTAGACAGGAGAACACCCTGGACAGTGGCCAACTCCTTGCAGGGTTAACACAGAACAATTAGTCATTCACCAGCAGAATTTACAGTGACTGCCAATTGGCCGATACATACATGTTTTCAGAAGTGGGAGGAAGCCGGAGTTGTTATTTGGTCCAACCCGAGATCTGTACTCACAATCTCCGTCTACTCCATTCAGCTGAATTTTAATATCAATCTCCTCACAAATTCCTGTGTTGATTTCTTCTGTAGTAAATGATCTGGGAGTGTTTGCTAGCTCGACTGAGGTCAAGTTTTACTTTTAGGCTTAGTACATGGGCCTCTTTGTCTCAAGATTTCTCTAATGTTTCACTTATATTAAACTGGCAATATACCAAAGAAAAGTTTAAAAAATAAATTGGTCACATATTGGCCTCTATATTCTACTTAATGATCCTACTATAGTATGTAGCCTTGAACCAATGATGTACTAATCTTACCTGAGTGTGTGTTGCATTTGCATATTGTATTTGTCATATTACAACCTTAGCGTTATTCAAAAGGATGTAATTGACCACAATATGAATAATGGTACATATAGACAGACTCTTTTAATATTTTTATTCTTAGGTATTGGAAGATTCACGACAAGTCCTCGTAGCAGCCAATATGCAACCAGATGACCCATTCCCCATGGACGACAAGATCAAAGAAGGTTTTACTCATTTTTACACACAATCTCTGATTTTAGTCATTCTCACCTTTTGAAACCTCTGTTGTTGTTTTTTTTTGTTTTGTTTTTTCTATCACAAAAACACATTTTCAATCTTACAATCATTGTCAGAAAACGATATTCTGCTCTTATTTCTCTTTCAGCTTACTCCCATGTGGTGGAGAATACAGCCTTTTTTGGTGATGTAGCATTACGATTCCCACGCATCGTTCACCACTACTATGACCGAAATGCTGACTGGGGTGGCCTGCTGCGATGGGGGCTAAACTTCTGTAACCAAACGGGTGTTTTCACTGGAGGAGCTCACCAACATGTCCTGACACTTGTAAGGCCACTGTGATTAGACTTTTTTATTTTTAACTTGGCAACTAGAGAAGATTTGGGAATTTTTAAGCATTTGTGATAACTTTAGATACAACCATATTTTATTAAATATTAGTAGTAAATTTTTCTGGGCTCGCACAGCAATGCTCAGGCTCTCAACCAGCTCTCCATATTTGATTGAAAATAAATATAGAAATCTATTACATTATAGCATACATCGCAAGAAGATGATGGAGAAGTGAAGACGACTCAAGATGAGTCATGTGGATGTGAAATTAACCCAGCTGTTGTCTGAATATGTGCTCCATTCTAGTTAACACCTCATTATTGGGTCATTGCTGAAATATTGTCATTATTGCGGACTGATGAGATGCATAATTCTGAATTTTAGTTGTTAAAGTAAATACAAGCTTTTTTTAAATGAACTAAACTCTTGCAGGATTAATCTTTGACTTAAGCAATGTACCAAGAGGATTATATTGTGGGTTAATTCTCAGACTAACAGCAGATGCGTTAATATGCACCTGACCCAGCCTCATTTTGACTCAATAAGTCTTTTTTCGATCATTCCTATGTTTCATTGAAGTTGAATCCTTAGATTGTTTAGCTGTAGACAGTATAGAATTGACGTCGTCTTTTTTTATTATGCCTGTGAAGGAACAGCACAGTTTCTTTTCTGTGGCTCCCACTTTGATTTGTCTCATCTGATCTTATTCTGTAGATGTCACAGGAATTGGGAATAACAGAAAAAGCTCCAGATTTTACAAACCCATATCGGACAGAAAGGGATGATGTAAGTCACACCACAAAACACAAAAAACTAAATCATGCATGGATGGCATTATTAACATAAAACTAAAATAAACAAATAGATTGTATGTACTTTAAGACAGTACATTTAATGTGGAAATTATGATTGTTCCGTTTTCTGTAGTACAGAACAAAACTGGTCTGAGCATCACCGCGTTTTTTTTTTTTTTCCAAGAATGTAACTACCTCCCATATGACCATTTTTTGAAGGTGCTTCATACTGCTGAAGCTTTCCAGAAAATCCTAAGAGAAGAGGAGAAAAGAAGACGGAAGGAAGAAAAGAGGAAAGAAATCAGGAAAGGCCCCCGCATCTCTCGTTCTCGCTCTGAGCTATAGCACTGAATTCTCACTCTCAGCACTAGTGCAAAAACCTGGACTAGATGAAACGCACAGTCCACAAAAACTGGTTTGACATGCAGACTCTAATGATAGAGGGGGGCTGTCATCGCTTGCACAAATGCCAGGTGCTCTGAAGAGAAACACTCATTGTGGCTCAAAAGCAGGGAAAAGGGAGCCAAGTTTTTGTCATTGGGACAATAATTTGGATTTGCTGAATTACCACCGGTTTTATTCGAAGAAGGAAACTGGACATTCATGGAAAAGGAGGGAAACTAGTTTTTGATAAAGATTACATAACTGTGCTTTTGAACATCAATCATCATTTTGTATAATTTTAAGCATATTTTGGAATTAGCACTTTGGGTTTTGTCAGATGAAGCAAAAATGTTTTTTCTGTGCTTTTAGATTGGCTTTAAAGTGATGGTTGTTGATGAATTGGTGGGAAAATTAATTCATAGGCTTGGTAGTAACGCAAGTGTCTGTGTGAGTGTGTCTTTTGTTTGTTGCTTTTTTGTTCTGTTAGTTTTTTTTTAATTATTATTCCCTGCGTTATGTGGTATGTTCCTTCTTTTTCAAGTAATAGACCTGCATTTTGTGACTTATTCGCATACATTATTTACTTAATATTTCAAATAATGTATATCAGCAATTTAATTATATAAAACTTTATGTGATTGAAAATATTATGACTGTTATAAGATATCTATAGTACTTTATTCAAAGAAAGAACGAAAGTAAGTGACTGCTGCAATGAACAAGCCATCAAATTTATTGGAATAAAGTTACTGTCCTAAATAACTTCAGTTAAGTCAAGTTCTTTCCCCTCCCTAGTCATGTTAATAATAGACTAGTGGAGCAGCCAGCAGAGGGCACTAAGCCATTACTGTAGCTCTTGGTGCTAGTTTGCTTTTGAGCAGAGCGAACTGGTTATAGACAAATAATGTCATAAAGTCAACAGATTATGGGAGGCGACTGCACATGGTTAATGTGAAAAATGTGTTCTGAACAAGGTATTGTGCTTTGATGCTTTCTATAAATGCTACATTCGTGCTGAAAAATAGCTAATGGCTAACAACAAGCTATCTTTTATTTTCACCAACGCAGTTATATGACCGGGTTTGCATACTTTTCCCAACTTAAACTTAACCAAACTTAAGCGAAGCATAACCCTAACCTTACCTAGATTTTTGGCGTAATTATTATATGATATAAACATTTGCGAGCAGACTCACCAAGGCAGAGAGATGTGGGCAAGAATTGTTTTTGATGTTTTACTTAAAGTGAATCTAAACGCTTTTTTCTATAAAACTGTGTAGGCTAATGGTATTTAAATTGCATTGCTTACTGTTTTTAGATTTGAGTAACAAGTTCCAGGTCAAAATAGTAACATCTGGCTGTGTCATGTCATTTCTAGACTCTTTGTGACATCAGCCTGTATTGCCCACTCAATAACAAGCACTAGTTGCAGACATGTTGTCAGTCCAATCAATTGCTGCTCTCCTTGCTAAGCCCAGCCATTGCCCTTTTCCCAATGCTTTTAATTGAGTTTGTTGTGTTTGAAATGTGTTTGTGGGTGGAGTTTAGGGGGTGAGCATCACTTTGAGTTTTTAGTATTGTTCATGCGCTCTAAGTAAAGAAACCATTACGATTCGTATAAACACTGCCATTCTGTTCTGTTTGATTATTGTTATTTAGAGATGTCCATGGAGGATGCTGTGGAGCCTGATCATACAGAGATAAATCTAAATGATGATATCAGCTGGACCTGTGAGCTCAGACTGGTCCTCATCGGAAAGACTGGGTCTGGCAAAAGTGCTTCTGGAAACACCATCTTGGGTCGTAGACAGTTTGTCTCTAAGACCAGTGCTAGCTCTGTCACCCAGGTGTGTGAGCAGGGCATCGTGGAGCTGCCCGATGAGGAGGAAGAGCCCAGTCCAGTGGAAACACTGAAGAGGAAAAAACCCAGGCTGAAGAGAGTCCAGGTGGTGGATATGCCTGGCTTTGGAGACACTCATCTCAGTGATGAGCAGATGTATACTGAGATAGCCAAGTGCGTGTCCCTCTCTGCTCCTGGACCTCATGCATTTCTCCTTGTAGTCCCAATTGGCAGATACACTGACAGTGAGAACCAGGCTGCCAACGAAGTAGCCAGGATGTTTGGAGAAGATGCACTCCGTCACCACACTGTAGTTCTTTTCACTAGAGGTGATGACTTGGAGGGTATTGACATTGAAACATATTTGAAAGACACAGCACCAGCTAGGCTTAAGGTTTTGATTGACAGGTGTGGAAGGAGATATCATGTCTTCAATAACAGGGATGCTAACAACAGGGCTCAGGTTAAAGAACTCCTAGTAAAGGTTCACAAAATGCAGCATAAAAAGGGAGTTTATACAAATTCTGTATTTCTCAAAGCAGAGAGTGCCATCCAAGAGGAGGTGAAAAGAATGTTAAAAGAGAGAGGCCAAGCAGATGCAGATGAACAACTGGTAAATGTAGTGTCGAGTGAAGAAGCTACTCTTGCTAAAAGACAGAAGTGTGATGCTGAGTGCAAAAGTGCAGAAGAATTTGCAGGTGAATATCCAAGACTCAGAAAGGATGTTCTGGAGGTGGTTGTGGTTAAACAACAAATCAAGGAGAGCAAGAACCGTGCTTTAAGTTTTTTGTTAGGCAGGAGTCAGAGACGTTCTGTACGCTCATCTTTAGCACAAATAAGAAAGGAGGCTGCCCTTTCGCCAGTGATTTTAGAGAGAATTAGGATTCTTGTTGCTGCTGGAGCCACAGGCCTGGCTGTGGGGGCAATATTTGGAGCAGCTGCCCCTTTATCAGCTGCAGTAGGGGCATCTCTTGTGGGAAACACAGTCAGTTTGACTGCAGGTCCGCTTGCTGGTGTTTCAGCTGCAGCAGGGGCAGGCATGGGGAAAGCAGTGGGGGCCATAGTAGCAGCAACCTCTGGAAAGGCTGCAGTGGTTGTTGGAGCAGCCACAGGCGGACTGTTGGGTGGCTCTGTGGGGCTGTTGCTGGGGCAGAAGCTACCAGTCCGCAAGAAGGGATGAATGAGGCCCTGAGGCAGGTGAGTGTACTTGGCATGACTGCCGTGGGAGTGGCAGCAGGTGTTGGCAGTGCTTTAGGTGCCGGTGCTGTTTTGGGAGTTGCATTAGAGGCAGGAAGTAGTGGAACTGCCTCGGTTGCTGCAGCAGGGTTATCTCATGCATCGATTGCCCAGCCTGGATTAGTAGCTGAGCTACAAGCCCTGCCTCAGAGTGTAGCTGCTCTAGCTCAGGACATGGCTGCAAGTGTCCCTGCTTGACAAAACCAGTAGAGGCAGCAGTTGTGTTAGCAGAGCCAAATGTGTCGTCAGTAGTTGGTAGTGTTTCAATGACCAGTCGATTACTGGATGTAGTCACTGATATCAGTAAAGCTGCAGCAGGTATTGCCCTGGCAGGTGGTCTTGTGGTAAAAGTGGTCAAAGAAAAAGTCAGGAGTTGCACAGGAACAAATGAAGGCAGTTACTCAGAAAAATCATCTTATGAGATTTATTGGAATGGTCAACAGTAATTATAAAATGTTGACATAATTGAATCATCCTCCTATTAGTTTTATACCTTATTGAATTAAGTGCTCTTCTTCCAAATTACTGATTAAAGGCCTTTTGTTCCACGAATACAAATTTGTTCTCATAACTGTTGATTAAACAAGTGTGATTTGTTTATTTAAATAAAACAAGCTTTGAAAAAAACTTCTTTTCATAGTCTTTTCTTTTTTTCTCTCTTTTGAGAGGAATAACCTAAATAGATTCTTTTCCTTCCCTTAATTACTTGTGTATGTCATATGTTATTCATCGCATCGTCAGCTTGTCCATATGCGCCTATTTATAAAACACCACGAGCATTCCTGTGTCTCTGAATCATTAGATCTAAATTAATAATCCACGTAGTCGTAGGCTACCTAGTAGGTGTAGAATTTGTCTGTGAAGCTCCAGTTCCTTTCTTAAAGCTAGGGGGCGCGGTTTATTCAAATAGAACAGAAGCTTCTGATGTTTGACGTACTATCAGACCACGGCATAGGCCGCTGTCTCATTGGGCCGAGGCACTGGTCTCATGACAACAACAGGGATCTGCGGACCAATCAGATTGGCCTATGGGTCCCACAGTCTGTTTGTGAATGACGTAAGACGCGTAAAACAAGATGGCGACGTCTTGAACATAGATCCCTGCGAATGATTTTATTGTTGTAAAGACGGCCTCCTTTGAGGCTCCGGTGTGTATTTCGCACTGTCTGAACAACAATAAACGCGCGTCAGTAATTGTTGTGTTTTGGGTGTTAAACTACGCCTCCAACCCGTGCGCGGATACAGTTTCTGTTCCCTCGGGCAAGAACCGGGGAAGTGACCCGCTGCTGACACGAATGGACGGAGCAGAGTATATACCGTCCATGGAGAACATGGACCCGACTTTGGCCGAACTGGGCGATGAATTCACATTGGGTGATATTGACGGTAGGTCTCTTTTATTATTAGCGTTATACCAAACGCAGAAAATCCTTCCGCTGTGCACAATTCTTACAGGAAACATCTAATTTGCATCCGTTATTAAAGTCAAGACTAAGGTTAGCTTTTTTATTTTGTCATTAATGTGCTTCTTGTTTATGTTTACATAAAGGCTGTCTAGCACATACGCTTTCAGTGGTTATTACAGTATAATTAGTTAATAGTAGGCTTACATAATGTTACATTTATCCTCATACAAGGTTTTTTGTCCTAACAAATGCTGTGTTGAAATAGTTAGCCTTTTGGTCCTAACTTTGTTATGGAAACAAGTGAGGCACAGAGAGCAAGGCAGCAGTCTTCAGATCCGTAATGCAAAGTCACCAGACCAGCAGAATGTTTATTAATAGAACTCACTAACATGTCATGACAGCGTGCTTATAAGTTTGCAGGATGTTACCTAACCTCTACCTTTTCACCCATTCCCCAAACGACCCCAAAGACCATGCAATGCTATAAGCCAAGGGTTGTGTTGTGTCAAAGTAGAGCGCTCAGAAATGCACTGTTCTCACAAAGTCTGTTATAAATATGAGAAAAGACTTCAGTTTTCCTCAGGTGTATTAGGGTTTCCTCTGCTATTTACTAAAGCTGACATATTGAATATGTTGAATTTCCTTGTGTAAATGTTGTTTTGAAGATATGCAAAAATGTAATATCAAGTGTATAATTTATTGTTAAATAAAGCTTAGAAAAAACTCTTTATAAATGCAAATAAAATGTTTGCTTTCAAATAAGAAAGCCTATATTTTCATTTAATGTTCCATCTATTCAGGCTTTGTCTTAAGTCAATTAGTCAATTAATAACTCAGTGATGTTTACTTGCATTTTTTCTTCTGTCTGAAGAGTTATTTACCATAAATATTTGGTCAAATCACTGAGATTTTACTTGTTTGAAAAGAAGTCAATTAGTAGAACATGTCTTTAGTCCAGTACGTCATATTGGATAATTAAATATGTTTAAAGACATGCTTTAACGTTTTCCTGTTGGATTGACAACATGTCTAAATATCACTTTTTTTTTTTTTTTTGCATGTCAGATATAAACTCAGTATTTAGCATACTTAGATTTGTTAACACACAAACTGCGTTTTTCCATTTTAGTTGTTTGAGAATTTACAGGAGAAATTGTCCTTGCTGACCGATGACTTATTTAAAAATAAATATGCAAATTTACTATGCCACTCTCAAATCAATATTTTAAAGTCTATGTATAATTTATCCAAAGTGAATATTTATATTAACTCATAACATATTTCTAGTTAATACAGATTATTATTTTATTCAGCTCAGCTCCACATATTCTGTAGTAGCAAGCAACTTACTGTATTTGTTTACAAAAATTATCTCAGTAATTTTAGTATTCCATTATAAAACTTTTTTTATTTAATATATACACTTTAATATTAGTTGAGTTTTTTTTTTTTGTTTTTTTTTTGCAGAAAATGTCATGTCATCTTTTTGAACCTTTAGTTTAAAGTTTACATAAATAGTTTTATTTAGCTTCTGTTATAGTACTTTAATATAATGTTAAAATATATCATATTTTGAATATCTCCAAAACAAAATGTATCATTCATTTTATATAAATTAATATAAATACATTTTTTCTGCCTTAGGTTTTATTTGACTACACAGTGTAGGTAGTGTAGTGTAAGTAAAATAAGTTGTACTTGTGTAGACCACTGTCTCTTACAGTTGTCCCCAGACTACTGTGGCCCCAGGTTATGCAACCTATTGTCTCTGCTCTAAGCTGAGGAAGCCTTTCCTTTTTGATCGAACAGGCCTTTGTACAAGCCAAAATCACTGGGGTGTACAGTGTTGTCTTTTCTCTAGTATTGGCAGTCTGCCTCATAAACTGTGCTCTGTCCATTTCAATAAAGGGTTGTAATTATGATGTGAGAAATGGAATACACACATGTCCTTGTGAAGCATGAACCCACCAAGAATCAACCTTTTTTTTTTTTTTTTTTTTGAATCAATCTGTTTTAGTAGGATGACTCTCTTTAAAATAATGTGAAGAGTTATTAAAAAATGTTATATAAGGCATGTCCAAGAATTTATTTGGTTGATTACAGCCATGAAAAGCTCAAAATGTATTGTTTTTTTTGTGAAATTATCTGTCCTCCTATGACAACCAACTGGCATGAGAGCCTTGGTACTCATTTCAGACTAAAGCATTAAAGCTGCACCATGTGAACATTTAACCAAAAACTGAACCTAAATAAGAGCATGTTTTTCCAGTTCAGATGTCTCTGTCACACTAAATAAAAAATAAAAATGTGTGACTTTTTTTTAGCAAAATTTTATGGTCTCAAAAAAACTACTTTTTGGCAAAGAGAGTATAGGGTTAGGGGTTAGAAAAGCAACTCATATTGCTACATTTTTTTGACATTATGGCATAACACATATTTAGCCAAATAAGAATTTTCTAAAGAATGATTTTATCTTTCTATTTGTCATCCATTGTGCAGTTGACTTTTCACTTCCATTAAGTTACACGGTGCACCTTTAAAGTGTAATTTGACTATACCCAGTATTTTTTAAATCCTACAGCTTTTCATATATTTTATTGGCATGTTGAATCTCAATTATAGTATTATTGGTGAAATTCTTTCTTCATGCATGACTATACAACAAAAACACAAATATCTTGTCATTTTACTCATTTTGTAAATTCTTCACCTTACTCCAATTACCTTAGATTCCTCAAGGCTAAATGGATAAAGGCCAGTTACTTCATGCTTAAGCAGTAGCTGGTTCTTCAGAGTTTCAAGGCCAGCGCAGTATTTACTACGGCTCTTGTCTTATCTGTGTCGGGTTATAACTTCACCTCTGCCATTCAAGGACACACACAAAATAAAACACCATATATCTGTGCTGCTAATTTGACCGCTGCTGGTTTGAGGGATATATACTTGGGGTTACATTTTAAAGTTAAGTACAGTGAATCTCAAACTGGGACCCCCTATCCTGTTTTTTATTGCCATGTTTTTGTGCTTAATTCCAGGTTGTCCACAGATGATACAAGTAATAAGTGCAATTGTTGTTTGTACTTGCAATTGTAATTTGTTGATTACTCTAATTTAGTGTTTTTTTTCCTATCCAGAGATGCTGCAGTTTGTCAACAACCAAGTTGGAGATTTTCCAGATATTTTTGAGGACCAGATACACCCAGCAGCCTCTATACAGGGCACAACTGCTCCCCAAAGACCTATGCTTCAAGCCCCCCAGCTCATTCAGACCCCTCAAAACTCTGCTCCCACCACCTTCCAGAATTCAACCAGCCCCTTGACATCAACACAGATCCTCTCGCCTCAATCTGTCCCCTTGACCCCTCCCCTCACGCCAGCCCAGGCTTCCTCCCCTGTTACAGTGGTTTCATCAGGGCAGCAGGTGACACGCAGCCCACCCCTTCTTCAGCCAAGACCTCCAACCATCCAACAAATACAACCTCAGCTCCAACACACACCTCAACCCACCATTCAGGTATAAAAAAAAAATCATAGTATTTAATACTACTGAACGTCCGAGCAATTTTATACTCCTGTATGCCGATGTAGTCTTTGATATTATATGTTCTTGGTTGCAGATGCATACACAGGGCATCCCCATGCAGACCCAGAACTTCCCTGTACATACACTGGTTCAAACACACACTCAAACAGCCCTGCCCATCCAGACACAGGCTCCTCAGACGGTCATGATTGCCTCCAACGGAGCGCCGTCCCGCTTCATCCAGAACCAAGTCATCTGCCACCAAACCCCTGCACCAAGCTTTCAAGGTGTGTGGATCTGTGTTGACAAAGGGGGGTATATTACAGGAGACCTAACTTAACAGAAGGCTTAACTTTTCCTGATAAGCAAAAGTCTCGTTCAGTAATATTTTATTGTGAGGGCAAATTTGTCTGTTTTAGTGTCTACAATTTCTTTACCAAAATTAAAAGGATTACTGGTACTTTTGTTTATATCTGCAGTTCTTCAACCACAAGTACAGAGCATTATGACATCACCACAGCTTCAGCCTGTAACCATCCAACACCAGCGAGTCCTAACCCCTGCTGGGCAAACTATTCAGACCCTCTCTACAGCGCCCACCACAGTTCACACTATGCAACAGCCAGTGCAACAGGTAAAAGGAATCTCATTGTGTGATATTGGCTTGTAACACTAAATACAATACTATCTATTCTGTTTTTTTTCTATCCAAAATATTTTATGTAGGTGTTAGTGCAGCAGCCCCAAATCCTAAAAACGGACTCACTGGTGCTCACAACTCTCAAACCAGATGGGACACAGGTGCTATCAACTATGCAGACCCCAGGGATCACCACTTTAACTACGCCTATTCAAAACACTGCTCTACAAGTACCAGTAAATATCTGCAATCAGAACAACTAGAAATGTTATCTTAATTGTTTATTGTCCTTTATTTATTATTTTTATAACCGTAACACCATAAATTATATATTTATTTAGACTTTGATGAGCAGCAACATCCTAACCACCGTCCAGTTGTGATGGGAGGAGGGGATAAATTACCTATAAAGCAGCTTCAGACTGGCTCCGGACAATGCACCAACACACCCAGAGTCAATCTGGACCAGATGACACCCGGAGGCATGATGCAGGGAGGAGTGATAAAGGAGGGGGAGAAGAGGAGTACCCACAACATCATTGAGAAAAGATATAGATCTTCAATTAATGACAAGATTGTGGAGCTCCGAGACTTGGTTATGGGCAATGATGCAAAGGTTAGATGCGATGGTATTATCACAACAAAGAGAAGTACATTGTTGCATTGAAATAATAAATTATGTTCCTTTACTAGATGCACAAGTCAGGTGTTCTGCGGAAAGCCATTGATTACATTAAGTACTTGCAACAGGTGAATCAAAAATTAAGACTGGAAAATGCAGCGCTGAAGATGGCCAACCAGAAAAACAGTGAGTATGTTTTATGGTGCCGTTTGTATATTTTAGTGTTTTTTTATACACACAGATCTCTTCATTTTACTGCAGCTGTTTCACTTATTGCTTACAGACAAAACATCACTAAGCTAGACAAATAAAGATTTTGAATTTTAAAGCAGAATAATGCGATTCTATTGAACGATTATTATTATGTTTATTTTCCCAGAACCCTTGTCGCTGTCCGAAGAAATGGAGCTCAAACAGGAAATTGTGATGATGTCACCCCCAGCCTCAGATTCTGGTTCGGTGTCTCCTCCACAGTTATCCCCTTACTGTGTGGACTCAGAGCCAGGCAGCCCATTAATGGACCATGATCAGGTAATAAAGCTGACGAGATGATGGCCTTGGGTTGTTTCATTTTTTTTCTTACATTTTTTGTAATAATGTGTTACCTTTTTAAGGTGAAGAGTGAACCTGAATCTCCCTCTTCAGTCGGAGTCATGGATGGCTCACGTCTTTTGCTTTGTGTCCTAACCTTCTTCTGCCTTTCCCTAAACCCTCTTCCCTCCCTGCTGGGGTCTGAGACCACTGGCACCAGTAGTTTCACTCTGGGACATGGACCATCAAGGACACTTTCCTGGTTTCCAAGTCACACACAGGACTTTGGTAACTTAACAGCATCATAACAAATAACGTATTTATAAAGCTCATTTTTCTTAAGTGTGTGTTTTATTGTGTTCAGGGTCCTGGGTGCGATGTCTTTTGCCATGGGTAATGGCCTGGGTCTTGAGTGGGGTGGGGGCCGTGTGGGGCTGTGCCAGAGTGCTCTATTTATGGGAGCCTGTCACACCCCTTCATTCCCCAAAGTCTGTGTCATTTTGGAGACATCGCAAACAAGCAGACTTGCATCTTAATAGAGTGAGTAGTATCAAGTGTAAACATAATAGTGAGTTTGTTTTTGTATTAATTTCTTTTGTAACAATGTTAAATAAAGTAACACATCTTCTGCCTGTCATTTTGTGTGTAACCTGGAGGAATAGTACCATAGGGGTTTTTCCTTTTTACTTTTTTATTTGAGTTTGATTCCAAGAGTTAAACATGCTGTGCACAGCATGGGTTTATTTTTAGCACTTGTTCAAATCATGTTCACGTCCAAAACATAACATTCAAATCGCTCAAGCTTCTGCCTGCCTTTGCTTAATACTAAGCGCTACTATTTTGTCTGCCTACAGAGTGATTTCCCAGCCGCCATGGCAAGTTTGGAAACCAGCCTGTCCATTTTGAATAGAGCTATACCCTCCACTAATCTCGATCTGGCTTGCTCGCTCTCCTGGAATCTAATTCGCTACATCATACATCGTCCCACTCCCCTGGGCTGGCTGGTGCACCAAGTCGGCGGCAAGCACGAGGGAGATGAGGCAAGGACAAGTGCGAAAGATGCAGCGCTAGTTTACTACCGACTGAGCCAATTGCAGCTCACAGGTACAAAAAATGTCAGCTGATTTTGGGTCATTCTTTTTGTTAATTTTTTTTTTTTTGTTCTTTCAGGAAAGTTGCCGCAACGTAGCCACTGGTGGGCCCTCTCCATGTCTTTAAGTGCTGTTAACCTAAGTGAGAGCGCCCAAAGCAAAATGGTGCCTGCTGAGCTTATTCAGATTTATGTTACTGCAGCCACCGCTCTTCGCACTGTTTTGGGTCATCACCTCACCTTTCTGCCTGTAAGTTGTGTAAATTGTGTGTTGTTTGAAATCAAATATTCACAGCAATGTCAACTTTTTTGAAATATTAAAATAAACTGAAAACAAAATGAAATGAAATTTCTGAAAAAATACAACAAAATCCTGTAAAAATAGTTTTTACTGATATGCTTTTCCCAGAGTTATCTCTTGAGCTGCGCTGAGAGTGTGGCTAACCAAGCGGACACCAAACCCATTCCTGATCAGCTGAATTGGCTTTTCACTCCATTAGGCAAACAGTTCTTCTTGAGCTGTGATTGGTCAGTGAGGTCTGATAACGATGATGGAGTCTACACTTCTCAGAGGGACCCAGGTAAAAAGGACCCGACTCGTGCATTTTAAAAATTATTTGTATGTTTTTATTTCTTCTTCAGGATAATAGTAATGGTACACAATATAGTTTTGACATAGCACATGTAACATTATAGTCGTAGATTAATCCAAAACAAAAAGGTTATCACATACATGTGATATAAAGATTAATAATATCAATAATAATAATAATAATAATAATAATATATATTATTAATATTATTATATTAATTATTATTATTATTATTTTATTATTATTATTATTATTATTATTATTATTATTATTATTATTATTATTATTATAGAGAAAGTTACAAAAACAAATAATATTTGTGAGAGGTTGCTTGCAGCCTATTACAAAACAACATGTGATACCTATTAGTGATAATGGTTAGTATTATTTTTTATGTAAACTAGTGGCAGTATACAGATAAGGAAACAGAGAAACAGATGAAGGACACATAGGGAGAAAAATATATAAAAAAGAATTTCAAAAATCTAGATGACTGACAGTATGTAGGCTATATATAAATAATAAATATTCTGGTTATTCACATTGCTTATAAAAGAATTCCCATATTTCATCAAACAAATGTAACTTTCTATTAATGTTATAAATGAGGTGTTCATAGGAAGCAGTTTCTGATAGTGTTACAAAATATCCCGTAAAGGTAGGAAGTGGAACCTCTGGTGACTTCCAGTAGTGGTGTGAGCAATTGTAGCTCATGTAATCCTATTAATAACATACTGTATTTTCCTTGTTAATTACGATGGTTGAAGATGCAAACAGATGTTGTAGCATAAATACTCTCTCCTAAAATCTAGTATATTTTTAATATGACTTTTTCCATTAAAAAAATATTCAACCACTAACTGTATTGCATCTCCAACAAAGATTTGACTTGTGCATTTTTTTCTTCATAATCATTTTTAACTTTGACATTTTTTTCTTGTATTATATTTCAGCTGACCCTCTTGCCCAACTACACCGTGGGTTCTGCAGAAAGCTTTTGGAGAGGGCAGTTCACACTCTTATTCAGCCTCAAACTGACTTGGACATAGAACAACGCAAAAATTATTCAGGGTAAAGACTATAAAATAGAATTTATCTTTTGTGTATAATATTTTGATGCCTGTATAAGCTGCTGTTTGTTTGTTTTTTTCCAGAGAGTTTTCTGGCGCTCTTGAGTTTCTCCGGTTGCTGAACAGCTGCACAGAGGAGTCATCCTCAACACCTCATTCTTTCTTCAGTCCCCCAAGTCATACCATTACTACAGGTAATGTTGATACATAGACATGTTACAGAGAAGAATGTGCAATGCCAAAATGTATGTCTCTGTTGGTTTTAGTTGGAGACCCAGTGAGCCGCTGGTGGGCGTTGGTTCTCAAAGCCGCAGTTCATTGGCTGCAGGGTGATGATGTTTCTGTAAGGTCATTGTTAGCTGAAGCTGAGCGGATGCCAAGAACTCTGCACTCTCTTGAGTAAGTTTATCACTGCATGCTACAAAAACTTGGGTGTTTCTTAAAGCAAAATACAGAAAAAAGGCTTCTAGTAAATAATATGTAAGAAAAATGTATGTTGGTACATAATAGAGTGTTAAATGAAATACATATCTTAAAGCTAAACCATGCTTAGATAAAATGTCAGTGAACACAAATCTTTGTCATTGCAGCCACCCTCTTCCCAAAGCAGTGCAGTTGCTCTGTAAAACTGTTCAGGTGAGCCTGGTTCCGCTGAAAGGAGACGGCCTTGTCACCTGCCTGTCCCACTGTGACAGAGCCAGTAGTTACCTGTGCGCCAGCATCTCCGTGCCTCTAACTCAGTCAGGCAACTATCTGCACAAGGTACCCTTTATTATAACAAACTCTTTCACTCTCTCGTCTGCTGTGCTATTGCATCTTTTCTGCCCTCTTAATCATGCATGTTTATAGACACTTGGAATTTGCTGGTTCTTATACTTGCATGCTTATGGAGCCGTGGGGATGTGAGTGTGGCGGAGTGTGGGTGGCAGGAGGTGGCTGTGGTGCATTGTAGTTGCATTGCATGATTCTGAAGTCGAGTGCAATGTGCCTGCAGTGCAACACAGACGCTTTCCCAGTCAGCACGCCCCACTGACACCCCACTGTTTCAACACCAGCCAGGAAATGGTGGGATGGATAATTGTGTTTTTGCAACATGGGTTGTAGATTTGCTGTATTAGAATGACCAATACAGACATTAAGCTTGGTGTTGTATTTCACTCACTGGCTTCTCCCTCTGTTGTGCCTCTTAAGGGTGTGGAACTTCTTGTCTGTGACCTCTTGTTGACCTTGAGGACAAGTCTGTGGCAGCGCGGTGGCAGCAGTAATGGAGAACCAGCTCCTGGACCGGCATCCTTATTGCCAGGCTTTCAGAAGGACCTTAGTGCGCTTCGAAAGCTCACTCAGTGTTACCGACAAGCTCAGCACAAGGTGACGATTACAATGCATGCACACACTGCACAGTTGCATATGCAGTATATCGAAGAGTAACTTAGGATGCATCATTCTACCTTTTTCAATTTTGACATCGATTCATTTGAATTTAGGTATCTGCTGATACCCAATGTACAGTATTGGCCTGAAACTAAAATAAGCTTGTTAGAAAATTGCTCATACAGTGTTATGTAACTGGTATTCATTATGCAACTACCAACTTAACAAGTTTTTGTGAAGAAAATTTGTAGCATTTAGATGTTTTGGGCCAGTAAGTAGTCTTATTACATTTACATAATGTCACAACCAAGATATCAGCCGAACTGATTATGGACTGATTCCAGATACAGCAAAATGTCATAGATCAGTGAATCACTAATGCAAAACTAAGCATATGTAACAACTCCTGTTGCCTTGAGAGTTTGCGTTTATTAGTTATGTTTCGACATGTATGGGCTTGAAGTGTGACAGCTGCATTGCCATACATAGAGGTACTGACAAATAAATATTGACTCCAGGTCAGGTTTCAAACTGCGTATTTGACAGAATCCAGGTTGTTTTTAATCCTCCCTGTGGAGAAGAATAAATATACATATTTTTGCATCATGAAGTTAAAGTTGAGTTCTGTGTGTCAGGTTTTTCTTCATGAGACAACAGTTCGATTGATGGCTGGAGCTAGTCCTACACGAACTCATCAACTTCTGGAGCACAATCTTCGACGCAGAACAAATAACTCCTACTCAAGTGGTATAACAAATATATTTCTATACAAGCAGCTTTTCCTCTTAAAAAGTTTTTGAAGCAATTGACAGTCACATTTTCTCATTTGACAATGTGTTAATGGTTTTTGACTTAATGACCTTTAGAACATATCTTGCTAAATCTATCCTTCTCTTCTCAGGTGAGTGCATCATGGGAGAGAGGGAACGAGCTCATGCCATCTTACTGGCCTGCCGCCACCTTCCCATGCCTCTTCTAACCCCACCTGGGCATCGTGCTCGCCTACTGGCTGAGGCCAAGCGCACACTGGAGAGAGTGGGAGACAGGCGTTCTCTTCAGGACTGTCAGCAAATACTGCTGCGCCTCAGTGGAGGGACTACTATTGCAGCTTCATAATTGCACCCCAAAACAACAATGGCAAATCTCTGACTTATTACTTCATGTAAATATCTTTTACAGAAGCATTTGCAGCTGTTTTATTTATACCTTTGTCAATTTGACCAATTTTATAAACCATTTAACCTTTTGGTGATAGAGCTTCACCATAGCCCCATCTGCTGATCGCAAATGATACCATGGTTGCAAACAAATATATTTCTAACATGCCCTACCATTAAGAAACATGTTTAATTTCTCCACAAGGAGAAAGGGACCATTGTCTTTCAGCACTCTTTTATTAGAAATGAAAAGTTGTATAGTAAAGTTGTAGAATTATAACTGGCACACAGCAATGTTACTTTTTAATCTGTGCCTCACGTTATTTGTAAGTCTCACAAAAGGATTTGAGACATCCTTGATCTTTTAGGGGTGCAACATTTGTTTTTCTGTACAGTGCTGAGTGTTGACTCTCTATATCTACCTCATACTGTACAAAGCCAGCATTGTGCTAAGGAGCTAAATTGTACTCTGGCACCTATACTGTAAATCCCTGATAAAGAAGTCTAGTAACACTTTATTTCAGTAGTCAGTTGGATAAATTGCCTGAGCAAATTTTAATTAACAAGTCCAAAAAGAACTGAATAGGATTATAACATAACATTGCAAATTATGTCATTTTATTAGAACAGATATTTAAACTTTAGCTTCATCTATACAAATGTTTATGGTTTTGTACATAGTGTATATATTCAAACAGGTGTTATGATAAACAGGATGACTTACTGCTGAAAAGAAACATGTCAATAAAAAACCTTGTGAGGCGTCCACTGAGGAAGTCATGCTCCGCTTGTAGCAGATGACAAGGTTTTCAAGGTTGATACAAAGTTGAAAATGAATTACTTCAAATTCAAACTTTTGTAAATTAATGTTTCTCTTGATTTGAAATTGCCTTGATATAATGTGTAGAAAGGAAATATTTTATAATGTTTATTACATTAATGGTGTAAAATCTTTTGTCTATTATGCGGTTTATTGTCTTTTGTCACTGCAATTTTGTATACTTGTTTATTTAATGCTCCTGCTCATATAAAAATCTATGCTTCTCTTTGAAGCCTTTGAAATCTGTCTTTTTTATTTGTTTTAGTTGTCATTATTTGTTCAGTTATTTCAGTTTAGCCACAAGTACAGTTACAATGACTGCTGTTTTTGTTGTGCTTGAGCTCAAAAAATAAATACGTATTTCCTTGCAGAGTGCATTGTCATGTATTCCCAGCATTAATCATAAGCAGAAAGATAACTAAATAGATTTTTATTTGTGTATACCCATATGTAAAGGATTTATGAAAAGTATATAAAAAGTTTTTTTATCTGTTCTTTAAAATTCTATGTTGTTAATATATGAGGGAAAAACAACATACACAGTATTGACAAAATGAATGTATTTTTAGTCAACATACAGTACATGTCATGTGTGTTATATATGCCAATAACCTACCAAACTTCTTATATGTTTTTAATGGAAACTATACAGTATAATTAAGTTTTACTGCTTTTATGGTAGTTGCCTTACAGCCATCTCTGGACTTGCACTGCAGAGAAGTGCCTAATTGCAATGTTTTCTAACCAGTTTTGTGATTGCAATTACATCTAATATGTTTTAGAAATAGAATTATCATCCATGTTTATCACTTAAATACAGAAAATTCAAATACTGATTTTATGTTGCAACCTAGTCTCATGGTTTAGATCATCCTAAACTGTTACATTATCAAGTTTTGGATTAAAGTTAAGCATGTTTAAAATACAATTTCATATAGATTGTTATGTATGAATATTAGATACATTTAAGTGACTATATCCATATAAAGCATTAGAAAGATGCTAACCACCGCAAAACCTATTTAATCTAAGGTACTCATAAGTTAATTGTAAGGTCCCAATGAGATGTATAAGAACTTTGACAAGTTCATATTCAACTTGTATATTTTTAAATTGAAAGACTTAGTTTAAGAGACAAAAATGTGTTTAAATATATAAAACAGGTATATTGCATTTAATATTTCTATAGGACTTCAAAAATCCCCTATTGCTGGGTTTCAGATGACACCACAACATTCTTCAGGCCAATGTTATTTCAATCATATTCGATCAGCTAAAATTAATATTATTTAAATTGAGTTTATTTTGTAATACAACAGTTTAATGGGTGCAGTCACTCCAGAAAACACCGTTTTTTTTTTACTTTTTTTTCAATATTTCATTGCAATGTACCCCCACTTTGTAATCTCATGCACCAGAACCAATAAAAAGAGTGCAGTAAAGCCACAAAGCACATGACAATCATGTGTTTCCTACATCAGGAATTGAGTTAGAGCTCTATCTACTGACTGAAAATGAAATTTCAAAGGGTAAAATCGATTTTGCCTGATGTACTAATGCTGCAGAAATGCTCAAAACGAGTCTGGATGATTTATATTAAAAATTGTTTAAAAAACAAACAAACAAAAAAAACTCAGAGATCTATCTATGACATCACTGATCAGAGGTATTCAGAACAGTTTTTTTTTTTTTTTTTTTTTTTTTTGGGAGGAACCAAAGATATCTCACAGACTATACTTCAGAAGTGTTTTTGAGAAGGAAGCCTTTTTAATATAGAAACAAAACTTTAGTCGATTTTGCATAGTAATTCATCTTGCATGCATCGGAACCTTTGTTTTTCGCCTCACTCCAGTCGGAGAGTTTAACAAAGCGCACAAGCCGGAAATAACTTGCAAGTGAGCTCACGTGTTAAAATGAAACATAAAAATAACCATAATAACAAGACAAAAAAGGCTAAATTCAAGCCAGGATCAAAAAAGAGAGAAAACAAATGTATTATTACCTTTGACGAAAAAGATCGACAGTAAGTATTACTACCGGAATTTACACAATAGCCTACTTGATTTTTTAATGAGATGCAACGTGCTAGCTACTGATAGTAAAGTAAATCCTTATTAGCCTTATAAGCTAAAGGCAATCTTATTTTTATGTGTTTTTACCTGTCAATTAGTTTAGTTTTATTTTGTTATTGCTCGCTTTGTTAGGGAATACCTCACAGGTTTCCACAAGAGGAAAGTGGAAAGAAGGAAGGCAGCAGTCGAAGAAATTAAGAAAAAAATTAAAGAAGAACAAACTAAAGTCCGAGAAGAGGTAAGAACTTTGGCACTACAGTTGTCTATTGTTGGTTCAAAACGTAAATCTGTGTTTTAAACATGTAGAGACATAAAGAATACTTGAAGATGTTGAAAGAAAGAAGAGAAGCTCTTGGTAAGTTGTTTGTGCCTCATAATTGAAATAAGTTTATTAGCTAACATTCCTTGCAAGGTCAAAGTATTTACTGATATAAAGAACCTGTGCTACATTATTTAATCATACTCTGACCGCTGACTATGCATCAAACAGGGTGTATTTTTTGACATCCACATTGCCCACACCAATCTCTCTTTTGTTTAATTGTATAAAAAAAAATCATATTGCACACACTGTACTACTTCACGTAATAAATGTTTCCTTTTTTTCAGATGAATATGATAAAGACGATTTAGAGGATGCCATAACTGCAACTACAGAGTCTGTTCAGTATGATCATCCTAATCACACTGTTACTGTTACAACAATATGTGACCTTGACCTGACAGGATCCCACCTGCTGGGTTCTGTGTCCGACCAGGTTAATGTTCCTTTTCTAACTAAATAGAACACTTAAAAGTATGTTTCGGGAAAAAAAGAAAGAAATACATTATTTCTGCTCATAGGTCAATGAGGAAAATGACGATGAACAATCAAAGGCGGAAGAGGATAAAAAGATAACTGCCATGCCAAAAAAAGCTGGAAATCCTATTCTCAACAAAAAGTATGTTTGTTCCACTTTTTGCTTCTTGATTAAAAATGATCTTAAGCTTAAGCATTTTTGGTGTGTGTGTGTCTGTCATTTGTCATTTAGGATCCGGTCCCTAACTGCTTCACTCAACACATTTACCACCAAGCGGAAGAAAAAGGGAAAACAGAAGGGCATGGGCCGAACAACAGACAAAAAAGTCTATGAAACGGAAAGGAAGTCCAAAGGTGGGAGAACCACTAAGAGAGAGAGACGCAGACGGACTGGGAGGAATGAGACATTAAACATTTAAACACAGAACGACAGACTGAGACTAGAACGTTGGATTGTTATTCTTTGTGTGTAAATATTCACTGACTGTAACTGCCAAGATATGTTTTTTTGTAATATAGATGTTTGATTAAACAAAAAGTTTTAACTGAAAATGTGTTGACGGTGTTGCTTTCTGTTTAAAAAGAAAATCGATACATTAAGAAAGTCCTCTCATTTTTAATTCTATTAGTTTCCTGTGCACTCTTTACCTGTTATTGAGGCAAAATAAACAAGCACTTGTAGATTCCTATTTTGAGCTAAACCATTTTTGTTTTAATGTATGTGCCCCCCACCTCCCACCTCAGTGTTTATTTATTTACGTTCACCTGAGCCAGCGAGAGCCAGCTGTCTCTAACATGAGCGTTTCATTTCGCTTTCTAAAGCCCATGATATTTAATACAGGTGCTTACTTGAGGAACAGGCTGGTTACCAGCTCCATTTTGGATTAAAGTCTGTATTTGCATGTCAGCCTCTGCAGAGTAACTGAGAGCCTGTATTGCTGCAAGAGATGCCTCAGTTTCACTTATTGTCTGACCAGCCAATGGGATAGATTGAAAGAGGACAGAGGACATGGGGATGAAGCATGTGACTGTTGGGGTCTGTGGTGCAGTTCCTCGTTGATGTGGAGCTGACTCAGAGAGACACTCCTGCTGCCAGGTAATACTTGCTATGTTTTTTTGTCACTCAAATGAAACGTTTTTTCTAATTAAATTTTGTTGACAAATCTTTTAGATTATACTGTTTTATACTTGTCAGATTACATCGCATGGGGCTTGTGGTTTGTATTCTGACTAACATGGCACAATGTAGTGCTCTGGAGGATTGTGTTACACCATCCTTTAATGTAATTACTTGTCACCTTCCTTGCATGTCAGTATTATACACAGTTAATGTTCCAGACATGTCATAGTGGCTTCTTATTTTCATCCTACATGGACAACTAAGTGCAAATGAGAGAGTTTAAAGTTGCATATTTGTAAACACAAATAATGAGTGTCTAATGTGTTATGTTTTCTTTTATTAATATCTTTATTTTTCCCAGTTAGAATCAGTGGAGTGGACTCATTATGTCCACCTCTCCTGATGAACCAGTGTGCCCTAAGTTCCAGCCAAACATCTTTGACCCCTCCCGCTGTCATGACTGTCTGCGGCAAAGGCACCTTCACTCAGGGGCTGGGGAAAGCACTGTCATAGCACCACATGAGAAATCCACTTTACAAGCGAGAGCTGAGAATAAGATTGACATAAGCCACAAAATAGAAAATGGGACAGAAAATTACATTGGACACAGCAAAGGAGTCTTGTTAACGCCAATCCCATCTCAGGGAGAGGAAAAGGACACCAGCAGTAAGGTAAGAACTTTTTCTTTCCTGAAAGTGAGGAGCTAAGAATAAAGGCCAAATAGTAGTGAAACTTTGAGGAATATTACTAACAATACAAGTATAATAACAATTATTAAATCACTTATTTATCCCCCAGGGGCAATGAAGTACACAGAAAGTGCAGTATTGTTCAAATAAAAATATACATAAAGTAAATACACATTCATGCATCCATGCAGACATAGATGAGCTTATGTTTAAAGAGCTGTAATGTTACAATTGCGATGATGGGTCAGCATTGTGGAGCTGGATAACTGAAGGAACATAGACTTGTTATACTGTAGAGATACTGCAATTGTATATTAAAGTTTTTGAATTTTTTGACTAAGATCAAAAGCATATGACATAATTCCTTTTGTCTGTGTACAATTTGTAAAAAGGTCATGAACTAATAACCCAAAGAAACAGACAATCGGGGTACAAGCTGTGACTTCTATTATAAATTTACAACAATGTATCACTTACTGCGCTCTTGGGAATCACTTGTAATATTAAACTCAACAGTCTTCAAGGACTGCCATGTATCAGACAGTATGATTTCAAAAGTTTCAGAATTTATCCTCATGTACATCATATACATGCTGTCACAATACATAGTGGTGTACATACCATGATTTGTTAGTACGGTAGTTCAATAGACAAATAACTGGCTTATGATTCGTTGAATGCATACAATAAGTTATCTTGCTAATAATAAGAAATGGCTTGAAGGTGGGAATAGGGCAATGAAATGTTAATGAGGAAAGCCACTAACAAGGTCAGATTACAGAGGTGTAACCCTAATCGAACAGCAGCCTGAGCATGTGAGTATGTGACAGAGAGGACAGAGGGGACAGCCACTTTTGAGCTCATCAACACTTTAGGGACAGTAGGGCATACTTCTAACTTTAAACTTTGCTATAGGAATGTCTACCTACCTGAATCTAATAATATGTGTTGCTTCTGTAACTGTGATGTTCTAGGAAACTTCAGACTCAGTAGTGAGTAGTTACTGTGATGTCGGTGGAGGGCAGACAGGTTACAAGGAGAGCTCCTTGTGCATCTTAAGCCCCGACTGTGCACTCTACATCTGTGCAGGAGACGACGACCGCAGCACTGTCAGGTAAAACAATTTCAAGTTTGTTTATCTTCTGCACTGTGTGATGCTTAAACAAGTTAATGAACAAAAACAAATTCATATGTTTATTTGTTAGTAATTATTTTAAAGACTTTTTAGAAATGTTTTTGCCGAAATATTATTTTTGTAAATGTGTCGTTTATTATGAACATTAAAATGTAGTAATGTGTCAATTTTGTTATATTTTTACACAGTTCTCGTGATCATAGTGACTACCAGGAATTCAGCAGTTCCATCAGCACCGAAGACGAATACCTACCTGTGCAGCACCATTCATCCCACTTGGCCATGACCCGGCTTGATCCACCGCCCCACCGTCCAAACCCTCGAGCATGGATGGATGAAGCTCGGAGTAGAGATGCATTCAGTAGTCATTCAAGTGGGTTGTTTATTACAATATAGCTATAATTAAGTTTCTTCTGAAACAAATATCTTTAAAATATAGCATCTATCTTGAGAGCTAATGACTAAGTGCACTAGGCCGCATTCAGTTACACCTAAAGGTGTTTGTTACTTTACTTTTCTGTTTGATGTTACCAGCTGAGGTGTCCAAAGGCAGTTATTGGTAACTCTATATTCGGTGGGTTTGTGTCAGGAAACCACAGTTAGTAAGCACAAGGACTTTAGTGTGTGTTTCTCATCTTTCTGTCATGTAAATCTTTCTAATTTAGTCATACTTTTTGGTTGCCATCTTTTTCCAGGCTTAAAGGAAAATAAAGGAAAACGAGAAAGTGGCTACTTCTCCTTGGGAAGGGCTTCAGGCGCTGGCACCATACGCGATAAAAGCCCTGCTAGCCCTTATCGCCATATTGAAAGAGGGCATCCTGTCTTCAATCTCAGAAATGTGGAACCTAAAGATGCGGTTCCATTTAGAAACCCCAATCTTGGTGTTGCATCAGAACGTCTCATACCTGAACCTGCAATTGAGGATGAACCAATCGAAATTATTCCACCAGATCCGTATGATTTAGCTGTAGAAGTTGAAGCACAAGTTGGTCCACGATCTCCTAGTCCTACACCTTTTAAGATTGCAGAGTCCCTGGCCTCAACAGTTCGGAAAGGGACCAGCAGTTCATATGGACGAAGAAGCCCTCCCCAAATAAATTCATATCAATCATCCAGGCAAGCCTCTGCTCTACAGTCACGGTCTGCATCACCATCTCGTGGCAGTTTTGCTTTCAGACGCAGTGAATCAACTACATCTCTCAACAGACACAACTTTGATGGAGGAGGCAGGTCTAAAAGGACAGAGATAACTTCAAAAAGTTCTTTTCAAAGCGCTTCAGAACGAAGAGGCGACTTTGGAACCATGCCAAGAAACTTTAAATCTTCTGCAAGTGCATTGAAAACTCAAGCAAACACAGTTTCAGATTTTAGAAATGCCTTGCGGAAATCAGAAGGAAATGTTATTGTAAATGGACGTGTTAAACCCAGTAGAAATTCTTCTCCAACAAGGGGTGACTATAACCCTAGAGGCCAAATGTCTTTGAGAGGGATGGAAGCTAATAGCAGCAAATCTTATGTACGTAACAGAGAAGTTCATGCCTCATCTCCAACCCAGAGGTCAGCTGACAATGCAAGAAATAAACGCAGTGCTTCACTGCCAAGGAGGAATCATGACACACCTAATCATTCTGTCCTGCGTAAATCAGAATCTATTTGGTCTCTAAATGGACGTGGTCACCCGGGGCGTTGTGGGTCCCCGGTTAGAGAAGGCTATGATATTGAAAGCCAAGCTCTGATTCGTGATCAGATCAGTAATTATGGGGTAAATGAAGATGAAGATGAACGCCCTTGTGTGTCTCCTTTGCCTAAAAGTTTGGAAATGCCAAGTAAATCTGTGTTACGGAAAACTGACCCTGAGAACAGCATCCGAGGCCTTGAGAGTCGAAGTTCTTCCCCTGGCAGACGTGGCTTTAATAGCTCAAGCCAGCTTCGTAGAACAAACACCAGTGGTTCACTGTACAGTCAAGATAATGAAAGCCGAAGTTCTTCTAGAAGGCAGGGTTTTGACAGTTCTCATCATCTTCAGAGAATGGACACAGGTGGGTCACTGTACAGACGTGGTGAGAGTCGTAACTCCTCTCCAGCGAGGAGAAATTATGACACTTCCCCTCATTCTTTGTCACGAAAAGCTGTTGGTAACACCTCAGACAGAAATATAAATCGCAGTACCTCACCTTACAGAAGAAGCGATGACCCTCCAGAACCACGTCCTCTAAGAGCAGCTGAAGGCATTGTGCGCAGCCATTCTCCCCCCCAAAGAGGTCTCAGAGACCCTCCAGGATACTCAGTCCTTCGAAATGCCACAAATGGAGACTTAAGTCTTTCTTCTCAAAGAAAAGAAAAAGAAACAAAATCTGAAACAAATCACTCATCACGCTCTTGGAGAGAATCTGCACATGCAAATCACAGTTCTATTTCTCGGGCTTCTTCACCCTCCAGACAATCCACCACTGGGAACAGAGGAAGTATGAAGTCTGTGAGTAGTGGACACACATGAGGATCACCTCCCGTCCACTGTTGAAAAGCAGTCAAGTCGTGCATGGAGCCCCTCACCTTCACAAGTAGATCTGCGGAGGCACACCTCCTCTCAGAGCTCCATGGAGTCCTCTGAGTCTGGTCAACTGTCTGTGGACTCTAAAAGACGGAACAGAGAAGAATATGCCATTATGGCTGACCTGCCAAAAGTAAAAAAAGTCCAACAGAGAGAGGGGCTGAGCCAGCCAGAAAGGACAAATATTCAACTTTTCAAACCAGCAAGGTAAGCTTCGGGTGTATTTGTTAAACTGAAAATTATGATTGTCTTTGTTTTGCCTTTCTAGCCATTCTGTAAGCAGGCAGCCATCCAGAGAATGGGATGACACATGGGACACAGAATGGCCATATGGGGGAAGTGGATACTTATCCAGAGCCCACTCCACAACATCATTGCATGTAAGTTCCATAAGAAACGTGCTGCTCTTCAAAAGTAACAAAAACGTCTTTGGATGCTACTTATTCTTTCATAATGCTATTCCTTTATTTCAGTACATTTCAGTATAATGTAAATGGCTCTTTTGTGTAGTAATGTTTGATGGTGCTGCTTTTGCCAGCTGAGTCAAATCCACACATATTACTTTAGCTTCAACAAATTGAAGCTAAAAAATCTGACCAAATTACTTTGGTCAGATTTTCTAAAACAACTATCTTTTTTTTTTCATTTCCAGAGGTCTGGCAGTCCAACCACAGATGAGGGCACTTGGAAAAGCAGCCAGCACAGGTCAGAACAAATGCAGGTATGTGTAGGCATTTCTGCATTGCAAGGGAATGATTCAGGCTTTCTGCTCCCGTTATTGTGATGATTGTATTTTCTCAAAACTTTGATCAGAACTGATTTTTTTTTTTTGCCTCACAAGGAGACGTAATTTGTACTTTTAGGTATTAATTTATACATCTGTCAATGGCTGCCTGTGTTAGACCTAATACACCCTTAAGCCAGTTCTTGACTGGGCTTTGTCAAATTTGGTCTGCTGTAACTTGCGTAGAAATTCCTTATGTAAATTCAGTAGCAATCAGAAGAGGACATTTGTATATGTGCCACTTGAAAGTTCATCAATATTTCTGTCCCTTAAATAGGTCACTGTTGCTAAATTAAAACGCTGAAACCCCACCTTGAAAATTCTATTTTAATCAGATTGCAAAAAAGGCTTTAGAATTGTTTGGACGGAGTGAGACCTCTTCCGATTTATGATCTTTTTTTACCCAGAGCAACAGGTAAACAATAAGGCACGCGTTGTTTAATTAATTGGGTTGGCCTCTGTGTTTAGTCGACTGTCTCTAGAATAGGTTAGACGAAATGCCCTAATACAAAAAAGCCCAGCGCGTTTCTGACACTGACACAAGCTTTCTGATGTGGACTTGTTTTCACTAACGATCTTCGCGGATCCGCCCAGGAGGAAGTTGCAGTGAAGACACCGACCTGCGACAGAAACTGCAGATATAAACTTGTTAATAACTTGTTCAGCCTCTCACGAGACTGCATTTTTTCAAGAACCTGATGGATTGAATATAATTTTTGCTTTGTTTTCGATGGTCGTTCGTGTTGATCACTGGAACTCGAAATCTCTGGCGGATCTTGCGAAACTTAAAATGGAGATGAATGGCGGGCTTTTATCGACTTAGCACTGAAATACATCAAGATAACAGTGAAAGTCTGACCTTTTTAAGCTGCAGTGTTTGAGTAACTTGTCCTGTGTTTGACCTGCCCTCCGTGGATCCTGTTATGATGACGGTGAGTTGCTCTGTGCTGCATTGTTTTTTCCTGTTGTGCTCAAACGTGTGAAAAACTGCATTTGCGACGGAGCTTGGTTTGTGGCGTTTGTTTTGCTATTGCATTTTTGAGCATACTGTTGACTTGTGGTCGATAAGAGTTGCACTGTTTTAATGCAAACACACCACTGCCCATGCTATCCAGGTGTGGTGCAGTTACAGTATACTCGATAACCAGGGCACTGCATGTGTCAGATGTTACAGTTGGTTGTGACACGTTGCTCGTGTTTGCTTGTAAAGTTGACCACAAGAGTGAATGGGTGTCCTGTCATTAAAGGCCCTTATTACACACGTTTTAGCTTTGATATAATGTTATTCCTCTTTAAAAACATAGCTAGTTCAGTTTGGTTTCCTTCACACTTTTTTTTTACACACAAATCTTGCATGTTTAGTTTTTGTTTTCTCTTGAACTGGAGAAAAGCTAATCATTTTCACACTTTTGACATGGTTAGGTGTGATATGTTAAATAGTTATTATTGTTTGACAGCAGTTAAGTTGCAATTTCTGAAGAAATTTACAAATATTATATATATGTAACCTAATTTGAGTTCAGAATTAAAGTGTTTTAAGATATAATTCATTAAATTGCAACTTCTGTGCCATTAAATTGGATTTTTGCTTTGTTTACAATATAGTTACTAGGTAGCAGTTGTGGAATTACCTATATATGTCAATTAGCTGGACAAAAACTTAGTCATATTGAGATTGCGATAGTCACACACAAGGTATTTGTCTGAAACAGTAAGACAATGTTCATTTAATTTATTTTTATGTAACTTATTGTACAAATACGTGTTTATTGTTAACAATTGTATCTACATTTAAAAGGGGGGTGAATTTACATAGTTTTACTTCCACCTACTCCTTTTTGATACTATCTTTTTTGTATTTTTTTCATTTTGTCTTTAATTTTCAAAAAATGGAGGAAAAAATGTATTCAAAATAAAGATTTCAATTAATCAATCAAAAAACGCACACATATTTTGTTAAATTTAAAATATAATCATGTTCACTTTTTTACTGAAATTTCAGTCTAACCTCAACTTGTCACATGTACTTTAAGCAATAATACAAAAGTACTTAAGTGTTTTTAAAATATTAAACATTGTTTAATCCAACAGAAAGAGTGAGAGAGAATGTAGACTTTCTCTTATAATGTGTAACTCAAATGTTCACAAAAAGGCAGCAATTTAAACTGATTTGTAGAGTAAATCATTTCACTTGTGGCTAAATTAGCTGTTTGGTTTAAAACTAAGCGTAGTATTTTTTGCTTTAGAGATGATAACAGACTAAAAACAGGGTTTTTAAAACATAAGTGAATGAAACTAAGCACAACTCTAGGTTTGTTTTGTTTTTTGTCAAAAACACCATTCTAAGATGGCTAAACACTCACTGGAGTCAATTTTGCGTAATACAGGATTTTAAGCCTTTATAGATCTAGTTCTACTGAGGGATAGTCGATTCAGATGAAACGCTGAACAAAACCTGAGTCAGTCTGAGTAACAATAGTACTTTTATATTTACAATGTAAGAGACAGGAAGAGTATTGTCCGCCTGCCTCACAGTAATCTACTTCTTTCCGCCTGTTCATTGAGTCTATTCATGTTAAGTATAATTGCATTGTAACTGCATTCTGATTACTTTTACACAATGCTGATGGATAGGCATCACACACACATAAATTAAAAAAAACAACTAAAACTATCAATGTTAACTTCTGCTGTAGTTTGCCTTGCACCCTTAAATGTAGGAGTAAAAGCGCATTGCAAGATTTTCACCATGTACAGTAAGCATTTTGTGTGTAAATGGCCCAAGGGTCAGCAAAATTAGTAAGAAAAAAAAGAAATGGCCTGAGCTCAGTTTTGATTAATTTTGTTGGCCTAATTAGAAAACCTTCATATTGTTGCTTTTCTTTGCAAGATTATTACGTTTTCTCCATGCAGAAAACTTATTAATCCTCTTTTCTCTATGCCGCAAAAGGAAACAGCCTAAGCTGTCCTATGGATTAAGTAGATTCAAGTAAATATTTTAGCATCTTTTCCAATGACTGGACATGCAGAAAGAATACATGGTACTTCATTACTAGGCCGTGTAGTGATATGAAATGAAATATTACTGCAGAGGCACAATAACTGGATGAATGTGGGTGTTGCCCAGTTGCATTCTTACCACTAAGCCCAGGTGTGTAAATACACAACAAATAGGATTGTGACAACATTCTTCATTGGCCACTGTAAAAGTGTTGGTGTATAAGCTTGAAAAAGTGCCTTGTGCCTTTGTGGGACACGTATTCCAAGTGTGGAATGTACATGGAAAAGGTTACCTAATCTTAATTTGGAATCTTATCTGGTGGGTTGTGAGCATGTCTTGTGTATTTTTCCCTGGGGCATTCTCCTATTACCTGTCGATAGTGGTGTTTTTCGCTTTCAGTTTTAATCCATTATAGTAGCAAGTCTGTAGACTGTTGCTGACACACTTGTCTTTGCTGTTATATTTTATTTGATGGTGCTGCTCTGTATAGCTTCTGGAAATAAAAGGTCAACTACACAATTCATTTAAAGTAGAAAATTAAAGCCATACTGTCATGTTTTTTATCATAATATGAAAAAATACAGTCAAAGTAACTGCTTTTCTATGAAAATATATAAAGGAGGCCCTCCTCTTAAATAACAGTCCATTTGTGGCCAAGTAAGCATGCTTAAGTTATTTATTTTGTGCAACAATGAAATCTAAATGATAAAAAAACACATGCTTTCATTCAAGTGTATTATTGGTCAGAAAGTTACACACTGCAATCTTTTAGTATCTGCTTGAATTCTTTTTAGACACAGGGGTTTTAGTAAACCCTCTAAATGAGTCTGATTGAAACTGAAACGCTGTTTTCTCTGTCAGCCTGACCTACTGAACTTCAAAAAGGGATGGATGTCGAAACTGGACAACAGCGGAGAGGTAAAATTTAGAGTGAGAATTGTTTGTAATGTGCGACTGATTGGTGTTTCGATGATAATGTATGCTTGAGTGTGGATGATAAGTTTGTTAAAACTTACTTACCAATCCCTTTATTGTTGTCAATATTTGCTTGCTTTAGCATTTAATGAATACTTTTATGTGAAGAGGCTTAACTGTTCTTTTGTTTTAGTGGAAGAAGCATTGGTTTGTTTTGACTGATGCTGGACTCAAGTATTATAGAGACTCCTCTGCAGAAGAGGTGTGCCACTTTATCTCTCTTCATGATTTTGTTGAGCATAGAGGCATTAACCAGATTTGTGTGCAGAAAGATGACTTGGATGGAGAGATTGACCTGAAATCATGCACCAGAGTGTCTGAGCTGGATGTGGAGAAGAACTACGGTTTTCAAATACATGTTAGTAAACTTTTGATTTAATATTTTAGTTTGGTCAAGTTTAGTTGCAATAAGGAATTCATTTTCTATTCTAGACACGGGAGGCAGTGTTCACACTGTCGGCCATGACAGCTGGCATCAGGAGGAACTGGATAGAAGTTTTAAAGAAATGTGTTCGACCTAGTAGCTCTCCAGACCTCACACAGTAAGTACTGCTTGATATATTTGTTTTTTTGCAAACTGGTTTTAATAGGAAATGGCAAGATCTCATTCTGCTTTGGCAAAACCTCAGATTGAACAGAAATTACATGAAGGTTGTGTAAATCTAGTGTTTTTTATGTACTATGATGTCAAATTTCAAACTCAAGTTTTATTACTATAGAATAAACTAGACTCTTGATATTTTAAATATGAGGCCATACGTTGAATTTCTATGCAATACACTGACATTTTCAGCACAAAATAGAAAAACTTTCTTTATTAAAAAGTTTGGTTTCAGACTACTTTTGATTAAGCTCAGCAATATTCCAAAATTTCTCAGAAATATCGAATATTGTCCTGTTATGTTGATTTTTTAACTATCAATACTTGATCAAGTTATTTTAGTGTTGATTAGTATCTGAATTTCAATTTTAAATCTACATCTCCACGACAAGTTCAAGTGATTAAAATATATATATAAAATGGCAAAAAAAATTGTATTCAAGTGACCTTTGCTTTTTAAACAACTAATCGATTAAACGAAAGAATAATCACCCAACTAGTCAAGTACCAAAATAATCGTTAGTTGCATCCCTAGTACATAATCAAATTACCGGTATGTGGTTAACCATCAGACCATAGTTGATGCATCATCACTTGGCTTATAGCTTAAAATGTATATTTTGAACATTGAGAACAGTTGTTCACACTAAGGTCATGGAAATGTTCTTCCCTTGATGGGACGTTAGACGACATGACCCATGAGTCATGGGTTTATTGGTGGAGAGTTTGCGTTCAACAAAGCCTTGTTTGAACATTGGCATCTTGTTTTTTGGCTCTGGTTGGGATTAATCATGAACAGTCTCAGTCTTTCTTCTACAACTGCAGCTCACGACTGTCATTATAGTAGTATTTGTATGTTTTGTTTTAGATAACCTAGCCCTAATGAAGTGGTTGTATGATTGAAATGAAGGTTTACATTTTATAATTGTTTGAAAATGTATTATTTTACTTCACTGCAATCACCCCAAAAGAGCTCAAGAATTGTTTTTGTAAAACAAAGTTGGGACATCTCTGCTCAAATTGGTGCCTTTGGAAACAAACCCTGTATAAAACAGAAGAATGTACAACCTACTTGCTTGATGTCGTCATATCTCAGAAACTAAGCAAGTTAGGGCCTGGTTAGTACTTGGATGGGAGACCGCTGGAACATCAGGTGCTACAGTGGGACGACAAGAGTGGATTGTCGTAGTGCCCTTAGGCAAGACACTTAACCCACCCTGCCTCAGTGTCTGCGTACACTGGATGAGTGTCTTGAAAGTTAGAAAAGCTCTGTATTAATAGACTATTTACCATTTACTAAGGATTTGTATGTAATTATTAAAGGAGACCTATTATGTCAAATTCACTTTTCTAAGTTTTTAACCTTCTTATAAGGGCCTCTCTTCACCATAAGTTTACTCAAAGTTATATTTGAATTGATTCGTTCATGTTTGAGTAATCTTGTCTTGTTCTTCAGCTGGAGCTCAAGTGCTCAGAAATCCCCGTTCTCACCTACCACCTATCCCCTCCCACTTGCCTGTATTTACTTGATATATTTCAAAATATTAATACTCAAAGTGAAGCTTAAATGGTTCAGTACTGTTACATATTCCTTTCCAACAATAAAAAATAGTTTTTAAAAATCTGTTGCATTTTACAGTACATTTTAAAGTGAAGAGGCGGGGCTTATCAGTTCTGCAGTTTAGAACAGGAAGTCGGTAGAGCTGTTCCTATTTTTAAGTTGTTTTAGATCAACTTTGTGTTTTACAATGAACAAAAGGTAAATTACTGATCTGCATATGTTCTAGATTCTTACTAAAAAAAAAAACACAATAGGACCCCTTTAAACATGAACAAGCAAACTAGAACTGAAGAGAGGTGCAGTATTACATACCCATTAACTGTGATACATTTTTTGTGTACACCTTGCCTGACCAGTCAGCCCCTCCTACATTCTGTTACATTCTGTAAGGGTCTGAAACCTGAGCCAATAATTTCCCCGTCCAATGTTAGGATGATGCTTCAGTTTTGAACAATCAATTCCTTAAAACCTGAGCAGCAAACCATGTTGAGAGGCTTCAGACTGAAAAAAATCCCTGTGCTACATGTTTATGAAAACATTGTGTCGCTGTTTTATGGAATTTCGGGTTTTCTGTGATTGGTTGACTCCAGCGCTCTGAAAGGCCGCCCACAAAATTGATCCTTGGTGCTCCGCTCCAGACCCTCATGGTTTGTAAAGTGTCTGTCAAAGTGTGTAGGGACTGGCTGGTCAGGCAAGTGTACTCCTGTCCAGTTGACATTAGCTGCCCAAATTCACTGCACTAATTTGTGATGTCATTAGCGTTTTATTTATATGAAAAGTTTGAATGACACCACAATGTCTTAAATGCCGTTTAGATAATCAGTGTAAAGTATCTCCTGATTCATAATTTGTTTTTCTTCATAGATTGCCGGACAGCCACAGTGACAAAGAGAACACCCACGTTCGTTTTTCTCGTCAGTCATCAGAACATTCATCCAACACACCTTCATCTCAGCGGAGGTTTGACTACGTTGAGCTATCACCTGTCCCTAACTACTCTGCTCCCCCTCCATCCAATCAAAGAGAAGCTGGTGAGGGCCAGGGCAGAGAGCACAGCCAATGGTCAGAGGAGCGGAATACAAGCAGCCAATGGGAAGCACTGCTTTCCAGAAAGACTCCTGGTGGAGGGGCAAATCAAAGACTTCAAAAGGAAGAAGAAATTGAAAGAAAATGGGCAGAGTTTGAGCGTCTGCCGCTAAAGACATGAGCTCTTTAAAAACAACGGGATCACGGTCTTCTAGCCAGTCAGCCACTGAGGCGCTGCAGAGGGAGGTAGTGTGTGGAGTTGATTTTCTAATTTGCAAAAAGTCGATGCAAATTAACTTTTCATCAGCCAAGATGAAAGAATATTACTTACTCTTCCTAACTGTTTACTTATTCTATGGTTCGTTTCATCCTAGTCTGCAAAACATAAAAATTTCTATATTTTTAGGTTCTGCAGAGAAGTTTTGTACAGTCTGAAATCTGTTGTGTGCTATTGGCTTGCTGTGCCTTGATGAACCATATAATTGGCAACCGTGTTATTCATTGCTTGAGTCAATGAGCAATTACCTTAGCAATAAATTGTTCCTTTTAATTTATTTATTTTTCTACACAAAATACCTCTTGAAACATCACTACCTGCTACTGTATATCAGACAAGGGCCTATTCAATCTTACTTCAAGTGTGCACTGAGGCAAGATTGAATGAGTGATAACTTGTGATACTTTTTCTATTTTGATCTACTTAGTACAGTAATCAAATCTGCCTTATGAGTTCTACTAACTCCTAACATGTAGCTGCTGTCTTATTAGTGGGTCTATCGAAGTTAAAAGTATTATTCTATTATTAAAATAAGTAAGTAATATCTAATCTGCTAATATTTTTAATATTTGATTTGCTATTTAAATCTGTGACTTAAATAATTTATTTTGAAAATGTTTCAAATGGATATCAAAACTAAATTAGTTTAAAAAATGTCTCTTAAAATTTTGGGTAAGCTAGTGTGCACAAGTTGCTGATTGTATGTGGCTAAACTGGTTTGACTGAACTTTGATGATTATTTATGTTGTGTCAGTTGGCTTTACCTATGTGGTCCTCTTCTGTATTAGGTGGCGTCACTGAGGCAGCAGCTGGAGAATCTACAGGGGGGAGGGAAACCTGGGGTGGGCAGGGGAAGGGCTGTGGTCCTGAAGCTCCGTGTGGCCGCAGCCTGTCTGCAATGGAGCGCGCTCATCGACAGGCTTTGGAGGAGCTGAAAAGGCAACACGAGAGACAAATAAGAGAGCTGCAGTCAGAGAAGGATAGACTACTGCTAGAGGAGACCCAGGCCACAGCACAAGGTTTGAGAACACAAACACATGCACACATAACTGAGTATTAGCTTGTCAAAAAAGATTAGTTTATTTATTTATTTACTTATTTATACAACATATCACATGTATAACATGTAACAGAAAAAGAACCAATGGTAATCTCAGTGTAGAAGATCACAGCTCTTACATTGATGATTGAAACAGTCAAACTAAATTCTTAAATGTTACCTACTATTAGCTTACTAGATGCTAGCTACTTCTCCCATCTGTTTCCAAATATGCATACTGTAAGAACAAAATACCCTTAAAATGTATTTGGGTAAAAAGCGACTCACCACATTGCTTTCCTTCATTGAAAGCAAAATTACAGCTCTCCTATCTGGAATTTAAAAAACATGTTATTGCTCCTAAAGTTTAAAGTGCATATATATTATGCTATAGTTTGTTTGTTAATTTTTTAGCTTTTATTTTATTTTTTTTAACATTGCTTCATTTATCTAACATCGCTTCCTCATCAAAAACACAGCTCATGTTTTGAGACATTTTTTTTCTTCACACAAAACACATAAAAGCATTGACATCCAGGCCAGGAAAACCAGATAACTTGCTTAGTCCAGTTTAGGACAATAGTCCAAGATACATGTAAAGCTGGGTACACAGATTGAGGCATTGTGACCCGGTTTTCAGAAATCCACATGACACATGTGGTTCGACCGATTGTAGTCCGTATTCAGAGGTCAAATCAGTCTGCAGCGGGACAAATGTAACTAAGCATGAGCACAACCCTTCATAAGTCCACATCAGCAATTAAGTGAAGAGTTTGGAACAAAAAAGCAGCATACATGGTGGCACGCACAGTCCTACCTGTTAAACACAGTCATACATGTTTTAGAAAACAGTGAAATTGTATACACAATACATAATTCAACATAGTATATGGATCATGTAGGGGCAGACCTGACACAGTAGGACCAGCTCTAGGTGTCTGTCCAGAACAGTTTGATGGTAAAACCAAATGTTTTACGCAGTGCTACTGTGTATCACCCTGATAAATACAATGCTGAGGGGTTTTAAGTTTGTAAATCACTAGTTTCTGCAGCATTCTGTTTATTTCCCTTGTGTAATTCTTCCGTCAGAAGTAGACAATGTTTGGTAAGTTACTGGAAAATTGTATTACACTAAATATTACTAGTTACTAGTTACAGGGATACAAATATGTAATATCAGTTACATTTTTGAGACCGTGAGTTACACTTCTGTGAGTTATTTTGAGTTACTTTGAGCTCATCACACATTTGCTAAGACATTGTACAACACTAATCCTGTTACATTC